>VMKM01000149.1:0-545124 GCA_008360985.2 Macquaria ambigua
TTTTTTTTTTTTTTTTTTTTTTTTTTTTTTTTTTTTTTTTTTTTTCTAAACAAAATCAAACTCCAGTCTTCAGCCGACTTTCTGACTTGTTGCAGTAAAACATTCCCCGTTCAACCTGCAACCACCTGAAATTGTACTGAATGGGGAGAGGGAGGCCGGAAAGAAATATTATGACATGTCGGCGCTCCAAATGGATTATGTTTCAATATCAGTCAGGACACAGAAACAGAGAGGTGGAGGGAGAGAGTGCATGTGTTGGATGCAGATGGTTTTAAATTGCTGCCTTTGTTTTCCATCAGGCATGAAGCATTCACTTCCCTTATCTTTCAGACAATGCGCGGTGGGCTGATGTTCTGGGTAAATGAACTGTCTGTATATCCCTCACCCGCCGCTCCTCCGCCTTCTTGTTTTCACTTCCTCCTCAAGGTTGAGATGTTGGTACACTGACTGCGAAGCCCGAGCTGCTCAGGCGTCTCCCACTTTGCTGCTCTGCACACCCAGATGCCTCTGGGGGTGCAATTACCAATCCTCACATGCAATCGAGGTTGGCCATGCATATGATCCCTTTTGCTTTCGCTGTTGTTTCGGCCTTTTTTTCCCAGCGTTATTAGCAATGACACACTGTGAGGTATTTGCAGGTAGAGGAGTTAATAGCCCAGGTCTTTACAGAGACACCTGTCTGACTTGAGCAGCTGATTGCATCGGCACATAGTCCATTTAACTCTCTAGCAGCCCAGTTTTTTGAATGCGTGTCTTTAGGCTGTGATGTCTCTGTTTTCTCGCAGCCTGAACTCTGCTCAGCGTTTCTGTGCAGGAATCTTCTAACAAACACACAGGTGAGACAGTAAGAGCTGCTGTTGCTCACCTGCTTTCCACCTGCCTCCTCCTGCACATACAGTCTAGATTTCTATATTGTAGGAGATAAAAGAAAGTAATCAATAACACTTTTAAAAGTTCACATGCAGCTCTAATGGCTTGTAGTCGTGCACATAGTGAATCCATTTCTTTTGAATCCAGTGAACACGCACTAAGAAACACAAGGACATGACGAAGACAATCAAAGAACGTATTTATAAAATCTATATCAGTGAATAGTTTATAACAGTCCACAGCAGAGTCTGCATTTAATCAATAGTTCTGTGCTCGTAGTTTCCTGTAAAGGAGATTATGGCTCTGTTTGTGTTGACCTTGAGCATCAACACCATTATTATGGTGTTTCAATACATTATGTCCTTTTTAACGTATCGATCTATCTGATTTTAAAAACATTTTCCACTTGAAATTCATCAGTTTGGAAAAGATAAATGAGTTTTGTCGTCAAAGAGAGACTTTTATCACAAATAAAAGACTTTACCACTAACTCACTTTGTGCTTTAATGCCAGCAGTCTATATATGTATTGTTGTATTATATGTATGTATGTATCCATATATGTATTTCAAATGATGACATCTCATTTCATGAAAATGATTAGGAGCTTAATTTATTATTGATTCAGATTTTTGTAATTCAGTTTGTTATTCCACTTAATGAGGCGTTCAGTGACGATGGAGATGAAGAAAATCACATATTTACATGTGTTAAATTGTAGATTGATTTATTATTGATTTCTATATCCTGCAAATATTAATAGTCCTGTATAATGGACTTTAAATAATCAAAATAAAGCATATTTTCTTTTTTTAAAATACGCCAAATGGACACGAAAGGTGACAGAACACATTTTGTTTGGAGGTAAAGAGTGCAGTATCTGCATTTTTTAGGTCTTATGAGGGTTCTTAAACAGCCATAAAATGAAGGCTTTTTATCTGTTCTCTCTATCTGCTTTTTCTCAGTTTCTGTGCCTCTGTAGAGAAGTGGACTCTGGTTTGTAAAGGGTCATAAGCAGCAAAGGCCAGGGTGCACTGCTATACAGCATTTTGTGTGACGTCTCTGAAGAGAAGTGTCAGTGGATCTGTTGTGGCAAGAAGCGTTGGAAAGCCTCTCTCATTTCAACCGATAACAGAACTTCAGAGTTACACTTAACCTGCAAAATAAAGAAAAAGATGCAGACTGACCACCAGGGATGCAGGGGTTGGAGGTTGTTGGGAGTTGTCTAGAGTACATTATCAGGCCGTGCTCTTCAGCCTTCCCAAAAACTTTCCATTCATCAGGATTTACTATCCTTAAATCCCTGCTGGAGGTAAACATGGAAGAGAAAAAGGAGAAAAACAGAGTTACTCCCATTCCAGTGGTAACTCAAGTACTGAGTACAGTACAAATTCATAGTACTTGTACTTTACTTGAGCATATCCAGTTTATGCAGCTTCATACTTCTACTGCACTACATTTGTCTTTTCATACCCTTCCTGTCCAGTGAAAACCATGTATCTCCAAATTTGGTGATTTTGAATGTGAGTGTTTCTTTATGGGCTGAGAAAATCCTCCTACTTCTTAAGCTAAATAAACTATTAAAAAAAACTTACTTTGGATCCGCTGGAAAATGCACAAAGCTGAAGACAGGGCTGTTTGTCTGAGCTCGTGAAAAGTGGACTTTTTAGAGATACATGGTTCTTACAGGACAGCGACGCTACAAATACATGATGATCTTATAGAAGATGATGCGTTGCTGTAGATTAAACTACCCAACAGTATATAAAGTAGTTAAAATTAGTGCAACCTACACAAATGCAACATACACATTAATGCAGCAGTAATATTAATCCAGAAACATAACATTTATAATAGGAAAACACTGACAGGGACTATTTTCTCTGCATAATGAGTATTTTCCTTTTGATAGTTTAAGTACATTTTGCTGATAATACTTACATACTTTTACCTATAGTATTTTCACAGTGTGGTATTAGTACTTTTACTGTAGTAAAGGGTCTGCTCAGGGGTCCATCCTCTCTAAATCTCTCCATGGCTACGACCCTGCCAACGTATAGTAATAATTACAGTAATTACTACAAAATGTGTTGCACAAATGCGCTGCTTAATCTGAAATATGAGCCAAACGGAAACACCACACCGCGTTTTCCCTGGAAATGGATGAATATGAGTCAAAAGCAGCAGATGAAAAGTGAAATAGTTTCCCCTCCTGTCAGGTAGTTTGTAAGCAGCGCGTGGAAAACCCTTTGGCAAAGTGCAACTCTCCTGCTCATAGGTCATCGCAGCTTTAAGAGCTAGAGGAAAATAACCGGCCCTGCCCTCCATCATCCTCTCATCCCGCTGACCTCTGCGTACGGTATAGTATACTTACAGCACATGCAGAGAGAGAGAGAGAGAGGGGGGAGAAAAGAGAATGATTGCATATCTGAAGGCATCAAGAGAGGCGATATGGATGGGAGAGGAGTGACATGGTCGGACACATCTTTGCTTTCTTATTAGTGGGGGCCTGTACGGACACTTTGGTCCTTTTTTTTTATGGGGCCATGATGAAACCCCTCTTCGTGCATCTGTGGAAAATGGCCAGGGGAAATCACAGATGAGAATCACTCAAAGACAGGGAGATGTCAACAGGCACATAATGATAGCTGATGGCCCCAGAACACTCTCCCCTTTTCCCTCTCAGCCTTACCTGCCCAAGTTGCACTATACTAGAAAACATAATTAGAGGTAAAACAGAGAGACGGAAGCTTTATCTCTGTGTTTTCTGTAAGCAATGCTCTTTGTTTTATACATCTGGGAGTCCTTTCTTTCTTTCTTTTTTTCTCCTTCCCAATCTCTCTTTCACTTCGTGGAGAGAAGGAGGAGGAGGAGGAGGAGGAGGAAGAGGAGGAGAGCTCCCTCTGTGAGATGCCAAGGTGCTCCCAGTCCATTGTGCTGCTGGCTGTCAGGTTAAATTAGGGAGTACAGGCTCTGTGAGTGTAAAAAAATCAATACTTGATGGAAGATTGCTCCCCGGAAAATCTGTTTTGATTCCAGGATTAATTCTTGACCAAAGGCTCCAGCAAAATGACATGCCATTAGCCTGAAAATGAACACATTCTGCAGTGGAAATTGGATGGAAATGTGTCAGGTGATTGCCCCGGCTGGTTGTTTTGACTCTTTGAGCGAGGGGACTGAAGGTGTGGCTGCCGCGAATGAATGAGGCCTCCGGGCCGACTCCATTTCCAGAGCAGAGACAACTCCACCGTGGCCTCGGAGCAGTCTCAAGGCCATTGTTGTCCAGCGGCTGCAAATGCTTTCCAACAAGGTGAAAGGCATTTGACCACCGTGCACTCTCTCCTGTGTTTTCCATAAAGCATCTGAAAATCTGAAAATAAAACAACCAGGATCTTCTTTTTTCTCTCTTTCTTCTCCTCTCTGCTCAACAGTGAGGAGAAAAGGGGAGGTGAGATGCATTATTGATGGGAGAATAATGTGTTTGTCATGACAGATGACATTTTCTTGTTTGAAAACTTAAACAGGAAGCTGCGAAGAAGCACTGGGCAGTGATTTGAGGCGGTCGAGCTGCACTAAACATTTTGTATGAATGTTCAAGTGTTTTATTAGAAGAAACAACAACAGTAGACGTGATTTCTGACGCCCTGACAACAAGTAATGTTAAATTGCTATATTTTTCTTCCACGTTTTGCTCATCAGCTGTAGATGTTTTCAGAAGGAGAAACATTCATCCCTATGCATTATTTTCCTTGTGTGGAACATTTTTTTAATCAAAACGTTTTTGATTTCTTGTCTAGAACATGGATTTGTCTTCATAATGTTTATGCAAAACAGCATTATTGTGTGTTTTTTCATGTTTTTTGTTTTTGTTGTGTTTAATTCCATACACTCAGAAACAATAAGTTCAATACTGTTTACCTCAATCATTAAAAAGAATCTGCCTAAAATTAATTTACTTAAAAAAAGATTTGATTTAATCTGGCTAAATGCAAATTAATTACCAATTATAACCAAGTGTCATTGATCAAATATGCATATAAAAACACATTCCACACCCATGTGACATTTTATTTTCCACAGTTTTGAGATGCTATAAAAAGGTTTAGTAACTACTGTATCTCCAAATTGCCACCTTTTCATAAAATAAGAAAAACTGCCTTGTTTTAAGCTTTGTGACATATTTTTTAAGATAAATCAATGAGTTTTTAGACATAAGAGAATTGTCTAAACCTCCTAAATCATTTTATCTGAAAAATCACCAAATATCAAATATGGAGACACAAGGTTTTCACTGCACAGCAACGATACAGATATTTTTCTTAAACCTCGTTTAAACTTTTCTTGGTTTCATGACTTTAGAGTTTTTAAAAATTTGCATCCATAGCCAAACAGATGGAGCCTAAAATGAACATAATGTGTGTTTAATGTGTTTTACTGTACCAAGTGTTTGTGCCTCTATGTGATTAAAAACAAAACAAACAATATAAAGCAGTCACGGTGCTGTTTGGATGATAAATATAAACTCAGAGACAGAAATAAAATACATGTGGATACAAAATCAGCAAACTGATGATGATGATGATGATGATGAGCGGTGAAGCTAAAACTGCAGAGTAAATGTTTAGGGGTTCAATTGATCCCCCATAATCTGTAAACTCTGAAAGGATGTTTGACACTCAGTTTTACAGCGAGGCACTAGCGCCCCCTGCAGGATTAAAAAATATTATTATTATGACATTATATGCGCTGTCACTAGATGGCAGTATGCACCACAGCTTCACAGTTTAGCCATTAATACCACAGAAGAAGTGAATGTTAAAGAAAAAGTACACATTAAAATAAAATAGTATTACCTTTTCTTTAAGCAATCTTCAGACGTTACAAAAAACTATTGGCAAATGATAATAACACAATAAAATAAACTAAGAACAAACATCTTATTTATATATTTACACTTTCAAAAAAAAGTTCTTAATGGAATAGGCCATTAATCAATTGCATGTGTCTTTTACTGACATTTCTCAGGGATTTAAAAAATTGGAACAAATTGATGTAAGAAAAGAGAGACTGAGGGACATTCACCCTTCTTCCATTTGCAACAATGGACGTGCTATTGATCCACAATTGAAATTAGATCAATTAAATTGGCTATGTGTTTGTGTATTTTGGTATGAGAGCATGAAAAAAAAAGATGTTCTTAAGTTCACACTTCAATTAAACAAAATTAATTAACTGTCACTGGTCCAACTTGAGAAAAGTAAAGTGTGGTAGCTGAATTTCCAGTGGTGACATGTAACTAAGTACATTTACTCAAGTACTGTACTTATGTACAGTTTTGAGGTACTTTCATTTTATGCTACTTTATGCTTCAACTACACTATACCCATATAAGATTTTGCATTAAAATAATAACATATGATGACGTTATAAAATACAATATATTGTTGAAGATTAAACCAGTAGTTCCCAACCTTTTTGGCTTGTGACCATTGTCTTGTTTCAGATGTTTCTAAGTTGTTATCAGCTTCACCAGAGACTAAACTTCTCATGTAATTAAATTACTGTTTAAATTTAACCATGTCAAAAGTTTAAAGGGTCCCAAAGAGGTAAAAGTAAAAAAAAGCAAGTAAAAAAAACCCAATGTAAATGTTTTCTTTTTCCTCTCCCATTAGTCAGATCACGAACCCTCAGATTTATCTTGTGACCCTTTGTAGGTGCCCGACCCCTAGTTTTGGGACCACTGTACTAAACTAGCTAACTGTATATAAAGTAGTTAAAATTAACTCCACCTCGACCAACTACAACAGTAAATGCTGCTCATACATTGATGCATCAGTATTTTATTTTCATACTTTAAGTACATTTTGCTGATAATAGTTCTGTTCTTTTACTTAAGTAGGATTTTAAATGCAGGATTTTTACTTGTAATTGAGTATTTGGTATTGGTACTTTAACGTAAGTAAAGGATCTGAGTACTTCTTCCACTACTGCTGATTTCCGTCCTATAAAGGCAGTACTCTCTAAGGTTTTATTATATTAGTTATTTTACCACCAAAGACAACCGGTACTGTAATCCATCACTGTGACAGCACAACTCAGACTATGTTGTGGATTTTTCTCTTTAAGGCGCAGGATGATGACGTAGGGTTCGTTAGCTAGAAGTTGTTGCTGAAGCAGCGAAGTTATCTGCTGCCTGGCAGGTTGTGCAGATGAAAAATAATTGTATAATTGTATTTTAAGGTAACTCGGGATGTCTTGGGTTAAATCCGTTTCGTACAATGGAGAAGACGTGTTCGACGAGAATGCGGACGACCTTAATTTACAAAATAAAGAGTGGACATCCAACATGAAGAAGCGAGTCAGGGTAACGCAATGTGGCTATGTTAGCTATGTTAGCTCGTATCGATAACTACGTTGTTCTCACTCCGTTTTACTCAAAATGCTAAACTGCGTGTATATTGTAGTAGTCACTCTCAGTCTGTTATCTCACACTCGTATTCCTGTCATTAGTTATGTGTAGCGGAGCTGTAAAGCTGAGTTTAGAGTGTTAATTTGAGCCTTTTCCCTCCTGCCTGGTGTTACGGACAGGATGGTTATGTGGACGGAGTTGATGCCGGGGAGGAGGCTTCGCTTCAGGTCGGTTTCAACCTGGGGTTCAGGGAAGGAGCAGCTCAGACTGCAGCTGTGGGCCGTGTCAAAGGAGTTGTAAGGTAAACCATCATGTAATGTCCCATATGTGATATATCTTTGGTTGAGGACAGTGGTCAGGACCAGGATAAAACTGTGCAGTCCCAATATAATTAAAGGTATAATGTATATATATATATATATATATATATATATACACATAACACAAAATTATGTTTATTATTCTGACTTTTCTCTACTTGTTTTACCTCTTTATGCCTCTAAAAAGTCCTTCAAATGAAAAAATATAAGGAAAAATCACTCATACTGCTCATAATTCAAGTTCACATTAAAGCCACAGCCTGTGATAAAAGGTCAGAGATAGACGTTGCTTCATTTTAAAGTAGTCACAAGCAAAACATGTTGGGAACCTTTTGGTTTAAATAATCCTGATCAGTTACATGGGATTATTGTGGTAGAAATCGTGTATTTCCTTTTGAAGAAGTGAGCAAATAAAATGAAGATTCAACAAGCCGTTGTCTTTTGTATATTTAATTAAGAAAAGAATTAAACAATCAGATGAAATGGTAAATAAAGATAAAAAAGGTAAATGAATAGGGGGGTGCAGGCGAGCACACAGAGTCAATCTGATTTCAGCTGAAGGACAGAGATCATACACCAAAATGCATATGAAGCGTCTGACAAAGAAGTGAAGATGCTGTCATATACTTACAGCCTTACAAAACACAGACAGACATATCAGAGTACAGAATCACCTCTAACAAAGATAGTCTGTCTCCAGCTAAGTTTCCCTGCCCAAGGCTAGAAACCCAGGGCAGACTGTTCCCCAGACTGCAGCTGTCTTTTCTCCTGATTACAAACAATTTGTCCTCCCGCTGTAACCAACCAAGATACCAATGTACCTAAAACAGAGATGACCTAAAACAGAAATTATGAGTATACAGAAAAAAGACTGATTGACTAGAAAAACAAGTTATCACACTAAACATATCTAGTAGACAGAAAGAGAGAAATGTTGCCCTCACAATTATAGCTGGCACTTTTGAGCTGTAAACTTCTGTATGTTGCTGCCACACGGTGATTACTGTATATCTTAATTTTGGGTTAAAAGTCAAGTATTACTGACAGTATTTTGTATATGGCCATATGCTTTTGTTTCCATCTAAATTAGGGGTGAGTGATAAGGTCAGTAAGGAATAATAAGTAATAAATAATAAAAAAGAGTATGAATTTTCAGTAATTGACAGTTTTCAATTCTCTGTGCTGTGGACACTTTTCAGTCGGTACCATAAATAAAAGTATTGCGGTTTAAAAGGCAGAGCAGTAAGTTCAGGAAATTATATTTTGGCAGTGTCACAATAAGCTGAATCCCAAACAATATCTCACATCACAATATTATATTGATGTGGAAATATTTTTAAAATTGAGTCCTGTATTTACCACTAGGGGCTGAAAATGTGTTATTACTTCTCTCTTATGAGCAAAAAACATTTACGTGTATTAAATATTTGTAACTCCCCAAGTGGAGGTGAGGAATTGAAAACAGTGTGTTTATGTAGTGCTGGGCAGTTCCATATGTTGTTTATTGTATATTTTTGTACTTGTGTAACTTTTGAAATATTAAAAATTATGCTACTGAATTTTGTTGTGGTAGTTTGTAAACATCAACCTACCAGCTTATCGTGTGATTTTATTTTTTTCTCATAATCATATATATTGATAAAATGTATTTGATCATTTAGATGACTTTTCTTTTTTGTCCTGCCTTTTAATTTTCATGAACTCTTAAAAAAAAAAAAAACACTCCTAATGTGAATATTTCTGCCTCTTTCTTGCACAGAAACATCATGAGCCTCTTTTGTTCTGGTCATTATTGAAGACTCTTTTCTGTCCAGCACAGATGCCAGTCCCAGTCACTTCTCTGTGCCATTGTTTCTGACACTGTTGCCTCTTTGTGTCTCACATCACAGTGCTATATGGTGCTGGTGCCAGATCCAACATCCGGAAAGCCCCATCCCAGCCTCTGTGACTGACCTCCTGCAGCGAGTTTCCCAGCATGAAGACACGGTCATGGACGGCATCAGGAAGGCTTTGGAGAATCCTCCTCCCAGTGTGAGCGTCATCTCTGAGAGCATGGAGGATCTGGAGGTGAAGCAAGAGGATTCAAGCTGCTGTGGAGAGGGATGTAAAGAAACTGACTGCTGCAGGAGAGGAGAAAAAATGGACCTGGATGTTCCTCACCAGCACCAAAAGCTCTGTTCTGGGTCCACTGACTGCTCCTCCAGCTCAGCTGAAAGACTAAACTACCTCCTGCAGTGCTGCATGGATCTAGTGTCGGAGCTCGGACTGCCGCAGGAGCTGATCAGTCACATACAGGAGCTGAAGAACATGTAGTGGTTGAAGATCAGGGAACAGATTCACAGCGGTTTTGGACAATGCTTGGACAGGCACATGAACTATGAAACAAAACAGGTTTTAGTGTAAATTTCTTTTGGCAATGAAGTACTTTTGATGTATATAATGTAAAATAATATTTTACATTCATAATTTGTATAAAATGGTTGAAGAATGTTTGAAAATAAAAATGGATTTGCTATATTTTACTGCATTTCTGATCTCACTCCTATTTTGTTGCCCACCTAAATAAAAAAACAAACATTTATATTACCCCTGATTTATTATTGGCCATATGTGCTTGTTTCTTTTCTCCATAAGTAAGTAAAAGTAAATATCACGAGTTCAGACCAGATAAAAGGACAAAAAGAAAAAAAACCCAATAAACAAAAACGTGACATTTTAAAATTTCTGGTTTTGTCTGTCCAACAGTCCAAACACAAAAAGCAGCAAATTATCACATTTCACAATCTGGAAACAGTGCATATTGGTTTGCTTTGCATAATCGATAAAAAACATTGTTGTTCAATTAACTTATTGTCGACTAACTGATCCGATCAATCCACTAATTGTTTCAGCATTAATATTTTATTATTTGTCACAACATTGGGGTAACGTGAAGTTGAGAATTTCCGAGGACCACTTGAACGCAGCAAAACTCAGCGCACATGAGTATGACGTCATGCGCTCGGACCGAGCCGTGACCTGCTGCTCTGGCTATGCTAGGGGTTCGCACCAACAGATGTTCCGCATAAAATACAGTAAATACCCGTTATTTATGAAATGTACCGTATTAAACGATAGTGGTTTAGTATTTATAGAAGGTAACCCGTGTGATAGCAGTGATTCTCATGAGCGGCGATGAGTCTTTAGTAGCGCATGTTTATATTTTAAGTTTACCTCAGCTAGCTGGCTAGCTAACTTAAGCTTGTTTTCTAGCTAACCAGAAGTGAAACAGAAAACGGAGCTACATGATTGCAAGCTCGCGGAGTTTGTCTCTAATTAAACTCAATCGAGGTATGTGTTTTTTTGTCATTATTAATATGGTAGTGCCAGTTGAATATACAGTGTGAAATGTGCTGTCATTCTCGTTACTGCCTTGTATTTACATTAACACTGGGTTGTAGCTATGATTTAAGCTAATTTTATATTAAACGTATATTGTAGAAACGTAGCAGCACCGAAGTCTGTGACCTGAATTTGAATTTTAACTATAATGCCACGTTTTTTAAATACGATATTACATGCTATATTTCGATAGGTGTGCCCTCTTACTATTTAGGTAGGATCTAAATTTTTGTTAGCTATTGTGACCATAATATGTAGATACAGAGAGAGTAACTTTGTGTACAGGTCTGACTGTACAGCACGGACACCTCCCTTGACAATATTTGATAGACCCTTTGTTTTTTGTCGTTTTGTTAATCCTCTAGTGTCACTGAATCTGAAGATTCAGATATTTGGGTGTATCGCTGCTATCATCATTTTTGGTAACATGTATCAAAATACAGTTTATGATTGTAAAAAAAAAAGTGATACAGAATCTGGGGTCACAGTTTATTATAAAGGAGGAGTGTTTTAATTAATGAATTCAGTGATGTTGCACATTGTGCTTCTAGGTATCAACTCTATTACAAGACATAAACCTGGTTGCTTCCTGTCTTTAGCAGCAGCCTGACCCTCGTCATCATGGACTCCTGAAATCTTCCGGCTTCGGCGACTCATCAGGTCGCTTGCGGTTGATTTGGACCAGAGGTCACCATTCAGCCTACAACCTGTCTGACCTCCTAAGCAGAGGGAGCAGATGGGGAACAGCTGCTGTCACGCTGAGAGTCCCTGTGGCAGTGCGGAGGAAAGAAGTGGTTTGCTGAAGGATGACTCGAAGGCCACGGTGCCCACAGGCGAAACAGTTGTGGTGGGCACTTGTGGTCCTGAGGGAGATGATGACATAAGGTCAGATAACCATTGCCGCTTTTTTGGAGTTTGGAGACCTCTAGCCTGATGTATGTCACTACATGATCTGGTGACATAGTGTTTCCTCATGCGAACTTCAGGGGAAAAATCCAAAAATTATTTCATACCTGTTATTCAGCAGCAGGTTACATCCTCAGAGGTAGTCTTATGATCCCACAGATGTAGAGCAGAGTAAACCACAGCCTAATGCCACTGCCGGCATTGTCACTTTTCGCCAAAAAAAGATGCCAGAAACAAGTTGGACACTAAGTTGCTGCCACGGCTGGTAACAGGTCAAATCACATATTGTTTGAAAAGCCAATAGCTGATGTAATTAAAGCCCTCATATATCGGTTAGTGCCACCTCTAGGGAAATAAAGCCCCCGTCCTGATGGAAGCAGAGTTAACTCCCTGTGTAAAGGCTGCTGAGAGTCCAGTAGGATGACCTGAGCTTTTTGTGTGGCTCTGACTTGATACAAGTGACAAAGATCATTTTAAATTCAGTGACTTAATGGAACACTAAGATGTGTTTGAACTGACTCAATAAAGGAAGTATAGATTACTTTCTTCAGAGACTTGTCAACATGGAAACTAACTTCTTCAGGAAGCTCAAACGTTTATCTGTCTGTCTGTCTGTCTGTGTTTTGTATTTAAATGTTGGTTTTGACTCCGGCAAACATTTAATCGTCCCTGGTAGAAAGTAGACAAATGTGAGATCATGAAAATACTTTTATGTGACCCGCTGCTAGATAACAGGTAAAACAATAACGTTTAGATTTTCCCCTAAGGTTTGCGTAGGGTGTGTCATGTGACCAAATCACTGAGTACCATACAGAGTGCTGATGTCACAAACGGGTAGGGGACTTCCCGAGGTCTTAAAGGCTTTCAGGAAGAGAAATACTTTTTTGTCATTTCACGCACTAGTTTTGATTCTAAACTTCCCACTCTGTCCCCACCTACAACACAGAAAGAGTCTTGAAACATCTTGCTACAAACTCTTATTTGTGATCACACATCTACTCGGGGTTCCTGGTCATAAAAAATGCTATTACTCAAGATATCAAGTGTTTTAATTTAATGTTTGAGTGTTTTTGTTGTACAATATGACATTGCTCATTCTCTCTGTGTTATGTCACTCAGGAAAGTGCCTGATGAGGCCAATATGAAGTTGGAGGTAAAGGCTGAGGTTGTGTGTGTGAAGCAGAATGCAGAGGTTGCAGAGACGGGGCCCAATAACACTCAGGAGAACGGACCCTTGCAGAAGGAGGTCAAACAAACAGCAACACCTTCTCCCAGCAAAGGGTCTGAACTCAAAGAAAACTCCACCAGAGCACAAGGTCACGATATGAAGGACCGTCCTGCAGACAGCGGACAAGCTG
The DNA here is from genome assembly GCA_008360985.2 of Macquaria ambigua. Lineage (NCBI taxonomy): Eukaryota > Metazoa > Chordata > Actinopteri > Centrarchiformes > Percichthyidae > Macquaria > Macquaria ambigua. The sequence goes on from VMKM01000149.1 coordinate 13,244, forward strand.
AACCTCTGCAACGCACAAACTCCCTGCAGACAAAACACGCCGCAGATGACTGGGAGATTTTTACACCAACAAATGCGGCAAAAAAAGAAGAAAATCCAGCCCCAGCGCAGGACAAAATCCCTGATAGCAGCTCACTAACAGCCGAGGCAGTTTGCCCTGACAACCATACTGAGACAAACACAAGAGAGCACATTTCATTGGACACTGCTCACGATAACGATGACGCCTGCTCCAAAGTTACTATCGACAGCACTGTAGCCGAGCCATCAGGGGAGGTTTCTCAGAATAATGAAGTGTTATCTGTGCCAAACACTCAGCTCACTGCAGCAGCTTGTCAGGTGTCGTCCATCTTTGTGGTCAGTCAGGAGATCGACAAAGAGTCTCCGAGCTGGTGAGTCACACGACAAGACAAACTATCGAGTTTCAGTTTCTGCTGCTGTTTTGGATGTTGGTTAGAAAAATGCAAAAACATATCATGAGGTTGAACAGGAATACGTGCCATTAGGGCTGAGCAGTACATTAATATGGATTTGAATCATCTATCATTCAATCTGCATTTTCATATGCATATTTTTACATTTTTTTAAATGATGCCTGGATAAATAGTATTCTGTAAATACGGCGCAGTTGGGAGGGGGTGATTTAAAGGATAGGAAAGCAGGAACATTTCTGCTACACAAAGATTAGGAATATTTTTTTTCTCGTCTTTTTCTGGTGAATTACTTGATAATTTTACCTCTTTAGTTCACTTTAGTTCCACAATCAGAGAAGGAATAATTACTCTTTTGTTGGACTGGTCACAACCTGTTGACATGGCTTCATTTTAAGGGGTTTCAAGGTAAAGACATCAGGAGCCACTGAACAAGACAACCAATCATGTGATTTTGGAGTATAGCTGAACTGGAAAATGGTCTGCTGACTATTATTGTGTTTACAGTAGTTTTACCATATCGCCCAGTTGTCTGGGTCAGGTTAGACAACATACGATATACAAGTATATCATACGCCAATAGCTGTTTTTTTTGCCGTTGTTTGCTGTCCCGAGGTCACCATCCCTTTAATCATTATCCCTTTCATATCTATGGTTGTATCAGGCCATCGAGGGCAGTGTTGCAAAATCAATGAGCAGTCCTGGCATCATTGTGATGAAGTAACTTGATTTATCAAGTAAATACACTGGAGCAAAAATATACAAAATATACTGTGATAAAAGATTCTTTCCATATCACTCAACTGTACAATCAGTGATGTGCATCAGCAGACTGAGCGCCTGCTATATAGAAATCAATATTTATGTTTCTCCTGTCGTCCTGTGTCTAGTGCTGTGACAGAGGATTCAGAGAGTTCTTCAGTGTGCGAGGAGGCCGGTCCTGAAGTCACAAAAAGCCATGATGTCTCTGAGTCTTCTCCTGGATCAGAGCCCACGGGACTCAACCGCAGTGGTGAGGAACGAGACACCGCGAACTCTGTCAGGGAGCCAGAGACCACAGCTCTGGCAGACGCCAGCGAGAGGTCAGTAGGTTCAGAGTTTGTAATATCAAAACAAGGCACTTGTTTACATAAACTGCGTCCTTGGTAGCCTCCCTATGACCACTAGGGGGAATAGAGACACCACAGCTTGTATTAGCAACTGACTTGCACACCACTGTTCTTCTGTTCTTCTTCCCACCTTCTTATATATATATATATATATATATATATTTTTTTTTTTTTTTTTTTTTTTAAATATATATATTTTTTTTTACAATATTTGTACAACTAATCATGTTTTATGATATAAAATGTAATTTAAGCGGCACATTTACTATAATACTTTTAGAATAAGAGTTAAAGACATAAATAGTAAACCTTTAATTTATATATAAAGCAGGAAAAGTAACAAAGATGAATTCTCTCTCCAGCTCAAAGTCCGATCAGGATGCAAAGCCAGATCTTGAGTGTGCACCTACGAGGTCGAAGGAGGTCAATTCCTTAGAGAACATCAAACAGGATATTGGAGAGGAAATTAAGCTGAAGGCGCAGGGCAAAGATGGAGATGTTCCCAAAGCAGAGGAGGACGACGAGATGAAGGAGGAGGCGGAGAACGCTCCCACGGAGGCCAAGACTGGGAAAGATGCTAAGATTCAGGAGGTAACTGGAAAAGAGGAGGAGCTGGGAGGATGCACATCTACTGACGTAAAGGCCAATGAGATACCTGTACCAGAGAAGGAAGACTTTGTTGAAGATGGCCTGGGGAACAGGTGTGTTACCATTTTTTTTAGTTGGTTTATTGGGTGAATTGGATTTCAACATGACATATCGCGTGTTAGCCATTTTGTCTGTTGAAAGATTGAGTCACAGCACCTTGATGTGGGACACAACACAGGAAGTTTAAAAGTGTGTGGCAATGTAGACTCAGCACTCAGCAGTGCGTTCAGCTTTGAAAGATCTTACACATCATCATCCCCAGAGACATCGTCCAAAATGTGGATGTGTTATTGCCACAAAGTAACCACTAACAATACACAGTTCTCAAGAAGGTGAAATGGATGAGAAAATACTAATTATGTAGATATTTTGGCATACTTTTGGCTCCATACTTTCTGACTTTCTTACTCCGTCTGTGGCACTCAGCCCCAAGCTCATTTGTTCCCACTGAAGATATAAATCTTTAAACAGGGGTTACAAACATGCAGTATATTTTCATTTGTAAAAAAGTCATAAGTCAAACTCATTTCTTAAAACAGCTGGGCGCTGCAGTTATTAGCAAACGTTACTCACACGGGACTAAATGGTGCATTCGTTGGGGACTATTTTCAGCTCTGGATTAATACACTTCTGGTGCTCTAGTGAGTATTTACAGCTGCAGGATGGTGCATGTGGGATTAACTTAAAATAAACTACAGTGTGTGTGTGCAACGGTGTGGCTCACTGTTGTGTTTTTAATAGTTTCTGGACAACACTAGAGCTCTACGGCACAGAGGAGTAAGATATATCAGGCTTTGGATACACAGGCGATACTTCAGATTTGTCGAGAATAAGAAAAATATAAATCATCGCCAGTCTTATGCATTAAGTGTTGTTCTTACAGAGTTATGTTGTTTAAGTGTTTTTTTTTTTTCCTTTTAGTGAAGAAGACCTGTACAGAGGAGCTGAGGAGCTGTCAGCATCACAAGAAAATAAACCAGGACCACCGCCTGTGCTAGAAACCACACGTCAGTACATCCAAATCACACATCTATGTGGCGAAATTGCATCAGAGATTTGAAACAACAGTACTTTTGTTGTGTCATGTAAAATATAGACAATAGTCCTTTTGTTTTGTCCATCATGTCCTCTTACTCTCCCCTCTCTTACTCAGTTTTAAAGGTTGAGGACAGATGCAGTTTGGCCCTGGCGGTGGATATTCTGTCTTACAGTGAGAGAGAGTGGAAAGGAAATACTGCCAAAAGTGCTCTCATTAGAAAGGTCGGTGCCTGTAGCTCCTGGGAAGAAGTGGTTCAGATTAAAGCCAGTTGTTGTTGTTGTTTTGTTCACGTTAATGGCTAAGAGACTTCCTGTGGTGTCCCTGTGTGCTGCTGCAGGGTTATAAAGAGATGTCCCAGAGGTTTGGCAGCTTGAGGAGAGTGAGGGGGGACAACTACTGCGCCCTCAGAGCCACGCTGTTCCAGGTGCTCTCCCACAGCACCCAGCTGCCCGTATGGCTGCAGGAGGAGGACATGACTATGGTAAATGCTCACTTAACGAGGTGCTATCAATCAACCGTTGGCTAAGCCCTAGCCCCTTAGTTACCATTGCTACGCCTGTCCATCAAAATTCTTGGTAATTTTTTTAAAATAGTGCATCGTTTGGTAACGGCTAGCCTTAGACAAAAGCAAGCTTCTCATTTCTAGCAGTTGACCATCCATTTTGCCGACTGTTGTTGCCAGATTTTATCACCTGTAGCTAGCTAATTAAGCTAACGTTAGCTGGTTCTATGAGTTGAAAACATTGTCTCTGGTCATTTTAAAGTGAGAGTCATATAAAACACGATGGCTAAATACATTAACGTTATATTGTGCTAAAAGACTGAGACTGAAGCTACATGTCCCAGGCAAAAAGCTAACATCCTCACCAGTTGATGGTCAGTGTTAAATCATTGGAATTAAAGAAACAGCATTGTTTTTGACTTGTTTGTTGTAATACTATAGTTAGGACTAACATTAATTATGATAAGGAAAAATGTCAGATCAGACTAACCCTGTTTGGCTGCTTAACTATCACACTTGTTCATATTTTCAAACAGTATAGCTACTTTCATTTTGAACGTTGGAGGAAATGGCTCAGAGGATGACGACTAACTTAACCGATGTTTTTAGCAAACCTTAAACTTCCTCGGGTAACGTTGGCTAAGCCTGCTGAAGTGTAACTTCTCCTAATCAAAAAAAGAGCAGGACAGAGCCACTATCGTTAGCCTGAACTATGATGGGGAAATGCTACACAGTGGATGTGCTAGTCCTGTGCTTTCAGCGTAACCTGTAACCTCACAAAGTTAGCTAATAAAATGCTCCTTGGCCTTGGAAGTAACGCTTTGTTATTACTGGGGGCAGTAAGCTAGTTAGCCGGGCTAATGATTGCAGCGTTAGAGCAGATTAACACACTGTTGTACCAGTTCCTTACACACAATTACTGTTGTGTTTTTGATTTTGGAGAGACTACAAAAAAGGACATCACCCTCCAAACATTAGCTTGACAGACCTGCTGTGCCTAGCTACGGTCGCTAAGCTATGATTGGACAATCTGTGTTTGCGGGAGGGGTTTAGCAAACGGTTGATGACACATGACCGTTAGAGCACAGAATAGCCACAACACAAAACAAAAAATATATATAGTTCATGAAGACTGACTGTGTTTTAATAATGCATTAGCATTTTAATTCTTTGTGTTTACAGCTGCTGAAGCAACTTGAGGCCCAGGAAGGTCTGATAAGTCAGTGGACATTTCCTGGAGAATGCCTGCAGGGAGATGGGACAGCAGATACCACCCTGCAGCTAAAAGGCTACATGGAGCTTCTCCAAAATAAGGTACTGGCTGCAAGTCGGCTCAGAAACAAGTGAGAAAGTATTTTAAAGACACAGAGCGAGTAAACCACGGCACTATTTTTATGCCATCCGTGGACACTGAGGGTATTGATATTCATCCACAGAGCTTTTAGATGCTTGATTGCTACCATATGTTAAAGGGAGGTAGTCTTCTAAATGCTGCACTGCTCCTTCTCTCATGGCTTTTTTTATGTGTCATTAACACACAGCCTAGTAATGCTCAAAAGGAGGGACCCTCAGCCTCAAAGAAACAGTTTCAACTGTTAAAACCTCAGTGCCTCTTTACTATAACAGTATGAGGCCCCGGGCAGAATTTATAGTCAGTCACTGCCGCTGGTAGCTTGTGAAGAATTCTGGTGTTTACTGCATGCACGTCTTTTAAAAGTCAGACCTCTGTTGCTTCATGAGAGGTAGGTCTATGCTGGATTTGTGCTAGACATTATGGATTCCATATAGTTGCACTCTGCAAATGACACTCTGTGTTATTATTCATATATATCATATATATATATACCACAAATATTGCTTTTTATGTGCACTAATGTATATGTATATGCAGGGAATGGGGGAAAACACCTTAATATAGCCCTTCAGTAAATACCAGTTTGATAAAATGGATCTTTTTGAGGCTGTATTTTCTGTTGTTGCGAAGAATATATCTCACAAATGCCCCATTTTATCCAAATAGCCCCATGAACTAAATCAATAACTACGCCCCCCCTTTTCACATTCCTGTTTGAATTTCCACTGCATCTGAAGAACTGAACAGATTAGTCAAATAGACTGATAATAGATTAAAAAATTATGTCTTTATTTGAGCTGACACAACTGTTTGCTATTTGCGTAATGGTGATGTTTGAGTGTGCAGAGGTGGAAAGACAGAAGACAGAAAACAGAAAACGGCTGCAAATCCTCACTTTTTAAAGCTACAACCAGCAAAAGTTTAGCATTTGTACTTGATGAATAACTTCAGTGATTAAATGCAAAATAGTTATTGATTTATTACATTGATTTTCCAGTGGCAGGCAGCAGTGGACTGCTCCTCCGCTGTGGAGCGGCAGCAGCTGTGCGAGCGAGTGTTTCAGGGAGGAGAAGAGGAGCTGGGGCTACTGGAGGCGCTCAAGCTGCTGATGCTGGGCAGAGCGGTGGAGCTGCACAGCTGCATGCAGGGCGGCGGAGACGTCCCGCTCTTCTGCTGGCTGTTGTTTGCTCGGGACTCATCCGACTGCCCGCGCTCCTTCCTCTCCAACCACCTCAGCCACGTGGGCCTCAGCGCCGGGCTGGAGCAGGTAGGAGAAACCCAGGGCTTCTGTTTTTTTATGTGTTGACCAGCCGGCCGTAGATTCACTTGAACAGGCATTTAAAGACATGTAGTTTCCAGGCAGGTAGGGAGTGTTTACATGAACCTTTTATGACAAACTGGCTGCTGGGATTTTATTACCCTTTTGAATCCAGCAATACATTTCTGCTGAATAAACCGTTGTCACGCTTGGTAACGAACAAAAGCAACAACTAATGTTAGATGTCGTGAGATTGGGTGTGTAACCTTCTCATCATGTGAAACCTGAACAGTAAAACATGCCGACGCTTGTGCTGTTATTGAGCTGTAATGTCTCTGCATCATCAGCCCCAGGGGTGAGGAGGTTACAGGAAAGACAGGTTGTCGAGAGATTTAATTGTTATTTTCACGCTTTTAATTGAAGCCTTTATAAGCACCGTTTCCATAAAGAAACCCCCCCATAAATATCATGCGCTTGAGCATCTTATTTAAACGTGCTCTTTGAGAAGTATGCATTTTAATCTGGGCTCTTCTGTAACTGTGCAATTATCTCCCTGTTTATTGCAGGTGGAGATGTTCCTGCTGGGCTACGCCTTGCAGTGCACCATTCAAGTTTACAGACTGTACAAGGCTGACACAGAGGAGTTTGTCACCTACTACCCAGACGACCATAAGGACGACTGGCCATCCGTGTGCCTCGTCACAGAGGATGATCGCCACTACAATGTGCCAGTTGTAGAAGTTGCAGAACTACACAAGGAGCTCAACTCGAGCTGATCGCCACTGCAGAGAAATCTCCTGCCATACAAACAGAACACTCCTCAGGTCGATCAAGATGAATAGATTTACGCCAATTAAAGGAGTAGTTTGACATTTTGGGAAATGTGCTTTCTTGCTGAGAGTTAGATGAGAGGATCAATACCACTCGTGTCTGCCCATTAAATATGATGCTAGCAGCTGGTTAGCTTAGCTTAGCACAAATACTGCAAAGATGGGGAAACAGCTAGCCTGGCTCTGCCTTAATAAAATCCCAGCACCTCTAAACTCCGTAATTGGCACTTTGTATCTTGTTTGTTTAATCTGATCAAAAACTGAAGTGTAAATATGACACACTGTGGTTTTACGGACTATTTTGTGGTGGGGCACAGTTACTTCCTGGAGTCTTGTCGTCACCGTGAGGTTAAACAAATATAACGTGTTAATTAATGAGCTTTAGAAGTACTGGAAGGTGGATTTTATTACCTTAGGACAGAGCCAGGCTAGCTGTTTCCCCCATGTTTGCAGTCTTTGTGCTAAGCTAAGCTAACTGGCTGCTGGTGATAGCTTCATATTTAGCGTACAGACATTAGAGTGGTATCGATCTTCATATCCAACTCGCAGCAGGAACGCAAATTAGCATATTTCCCTAAATGTCGTTCTATTCCTTTTAAAAAATATGCTGATTTGAGACCCTGTACAAGATGTGGTTTACACACGTTTGTACACACTGTACTGTATACAGAGTTTTCTATTTGGGTACGTGTACATACTGTATATGTGCATCTGATATTGCGGGATCATCTCAGTTAAGTCCAAATTAGTTTGCAGGGTGTCATTTTGACTTTCAGGTGAGGGGGAGGGGGCCCAAATTTTCTGAGCAACCTTTTATGTACAGCACCAAAATGATTACATGGTTGGTGTTTACACTGGAATTTGGGCACTTTGATTTGTGTATTAATTTATTCTTTTTCATTATGTGAAAAAAAAGCATTTTAAATGAAGAAGTGTGACAGTCGTGAGTGAAACGACTGAATTAGTCAATGAAGGGTTTGATGATTTATCAGGTTTAACAACAGCTCACACCAGATGACGATCGGAAGACTTGGAGGATTAATCGCAGCCTCTGTGTCAGAGGTTTTTGTGATGGTCTGTGTATATGTTTGCAACTGTGTGTGTGTGTCAAACTCAATGTGTAACATGTTGCCTTTAACCAAGCTGTTCTGAGGGGAAAAATGTGCCAATGTTGCTGCAAATACTGGCAACAGTCCCAACCACCAGCCACTGGATTCAGTAGTAAACGCTCGCTTGGTCCTCCATGTTGCCTTAGAAATAATGCACAATAAGAATGAATGTTGGTTATTAGTGATAAGAGGCCATTTCCTTGCCCTAATTCCAGAGCAGGTGAAGGTGATACGTTAACAGTAAAACATGGATTGTGCCATTAGCAGGAATGTTCTTGCACTGTCAGATTTTTGGATGGCATTTAGATAAAATGAAAGTACAATTTTTGTAAAAGTCTTTTTTTGGGGGGGAGGGGCTTTATGGTTGATTGGTTTTATCAGCTTGATACTTTGACTTTTCCTAATTTAATGAGAACTATAAACATGACTGTGAACTGATGAAGTTTCCGAAGTTATGCTACAGAAAATGAGACGTTATGTCTGTTTGGGGTCTCATAGACTCCATCTGTAAAACATGGTTGAATACAATGGATTTTCCTAAGCTCTATATCTGTGATTGGTGTTGACTGTACTTTTTTTTACCCCTCCCAAATAAGTCTATCTGGATATCTGTTGAGTGTTTTTAGTAAGAGGTCTAACAGGGAGTTAAACCTGTCTGGGGTCAATTTAGTAACATCACTATGTAGGATAACATATTGTACATTTGTTTTGTCTGTCACTAACAAAAGAAATGTGTTCATGCATACTCCACATAACACCAAAAACAGGAAATATTTCCTTATTTGGTTTAATAACATGCTTTATGGTCATTTCCATATTTTGTCACCTTCATCAAATGTGCAAAACTGGTTTGTGTCAAAGGGAACTGTTATCACTTACATGCTTTTCTACATATTGGGTTTTGAGAAGGTCTACAGAAAAGAAAAAAAAAGGTTGATTTTGCAATTACTACTACTCCTGCTGGGCTACGCCTTGCAGTGCACCATTCAAGTTTACAGACTGTACAAGGCTGACACAGAGGAGTTTGTCACCTACTACCCAGACGACCATAAGGACGACTGGCCATCCGTGTGCCTCGTCACAGAGGATGATCGCCACTACAATGTGCCAGTTGTAGAAGTTGCAGAACTACACAAGGAGCTCAACTCGAGCTGATCGCCACTGCAGAGAAATCTCCTGCCATACAAACAGAACACTCCTCAGGTCGATCAAGATGAATAGATTTACGCCAATTAAAGGAGTAGTTTGACATTTTGGGAAATGTGCTTTCTTGCTGAGAGTTAGATGAGAGGATCAATACCACTCGTGTCTGCCCATTAAATATGATGCTAGCAGCTGGTTAGCTTAGCTTAGCACAAATACTGCAAAGATGGGGAAACAGCTAGCCTGGCTCTGCCTTAATAAAATCCCAGCACCTCTAAACTCCGTAATTGGCACTTTGTATCTTGTTTGTTTAATCTGATCAAAAACTGAAGTGTAAATATGACACACTGTGGTTTTACGGACTATTTTGTGGTGGGGCACAGTTACTTCCTGGAGTCTTGTCGTCACCGTGAGGTTAAACAAATATAACGTGTTAATTAATGAGCTTTAGAAGTACTGGAAGGTGGATTTTATTACCTTAGGACAGAGCCAGGCTAGCTGTTTCCCCCATGTTTGCAGTCTTTGTGCTAAGCTAAGCTAACTGGCTGCTGGTGATAGCTTCATATTTAGCGTACAGACATTAGAGTGGTATCGATCTTCATATCCAACTCGCAGCAGGAACGCAAATTAGCATATTTCCCTAAATGTCGTTCTATTCCTTTTAAAAAATATGCTGATTTGAGACCCTGTACAAGATGTGGTTTACACACGTTTGTACACACTGTACTGTATACAGAGTTTTCTATTTGGGTACGTGTACATACTGTATATGTGCATCTGATATTGCGGGATCATCTCAGTTAAGTCCAAATTAGTTTGCAGGGTGTCATTTTGACTTTCAGGTGAGGGGGAGGGGGCCCAAATTTTCTGAGCAACCTTTTATGTACAGCACCAAAATGATTACATGGTTGGTGTTTACACTGGAATTTGGGCACTTTGATTTGTGTATTAATTTATTCTTTTTCATTATGTGAAAAAAAAGCATTTTAAATGAAGAAGTGTGACAGTCGTGAGTGAAACGACTGAATTAGTCAATGAAGGGTTTGATGATTTATCAGGTTTAACAACAGCTCACACCAGATGACGATCGGAAGACTTGGAGGATTAATCGCAGCCTCTGTGTCAGAGGTTTTTGTGATGGTCTGTGTATATGTTTGCAACTGTGTGTGTGTGTCAAACTCAATGTGTAACATGTTGCCTTTAACCAAGCTGTTCTGAGGGGAAAAATGTGCCAATGTTGCTGCAAATACTGGCAACAGTCCCAACCACCAGCCACTGGATTCAGTAGTAAACGCTCGCTTGGTCCTCCATGTTGCCTTAGAAATAATGCACAATAAGAATGAATGTTGGTTATTAGTGATAAGAGGCCATTTCCTTGCCCTAATTCCAGAGCAGGTGAAGGTGATACGTTAACAGTAAAACATGGATTGTGCCATTAGCAGGAATGTTCTTGCACTGTCAGATTTTTGGATGGCATTTAGATAAAATGAAAGTACAATTTTTGTAAAAGTCTTTTTTTGGGGGGGGGGGGCTTTATGGTTGATTGGTTTTATCAGCTTGATACTTTGACTTTTCCTAATTTAATGAGAACTATAAACATGACTGTGAACTGATGAAGTTTCCGAAGTTATGCTACAGAAAATGAGACGTTATGTCTGTTTGGGGTCTCATAGACTCCATCTGTAAAACATGGTTGAATACAATGGATTTTCCTAAGCTCTATATCTGTGATTGGTGTTGACTGTACTTTTTTTTACCCCTCCCAAATAAGTCTATCTGGATATCTGTTGAGTGTTTTTAGTAAGAGGTCTAACAGTGAGTTAAACCTGTCTGGGGTCAATTTAGTAACATCACTATGTAGGATAACATATTGTACATTTGTTTTGTCTGTCACTAACAAAAGAAATGTGTTCATGCATACTCCACATAACACCAAAAACAGGAAATATTTCCTTATTTGGTTTAATAACATGCTTTATGGTCATTTCCATATTTTGTCACCTTCATCAAATGTGCAAAACTGGTTTGTGTCAAAGGGAACTGTTATCACTTACATGCTTTTCTACATATTGGGTTTTGAGAAGGTCTACAGAAAAGGAAAAAAAAGGTTGATTTTGCAATTACTACTATTTTTACGCATACAGCAGTTGGGGTCTGTGGGACCCCCAAACAACGAGGACTTAAAGCCAATGTCAACAAAACACAAGGGTTAATAAAGCAATTTATTTGACAAATAAGAATGCCTATACAGTATATACAGTACATACGACAGTCTGAATACTACCAGGAAAATGCTTGTCAAAACAAAAGTAGATGGACTCCCAGACTGCATGGAAAGTGGACAATCATAACTGTAGTTTGTAACACACGCAATGATATAACGAGGGATTCCCGACCCCTCTGGGCAATTAAATATACACATTGCATTACCTATATAAAACAACAATAATCTGTACACCATTGTATGTAAAATACGATTGCACAACCCAACAAGTCCCACAACATTTCTATATTTGAATTCAAGCAAGGCCTTGCTGCTTAATCTTGATAAAATAATGAACTCTGTATTTTGGCAACTCCACTACCACTCGACAGATGTTTCATTCATGCGGAGGAGGAGGAGGAGGAGGAGGAGGAGGAGGAAAAGTTCTCCTGTGTCGTTTTCCCTTCTTTACCAGTAAACACATGAAAGTGGTTAATAGACCCGCTGATGTGATGATGCAAAACTATGGAGAACTGTTGAAAAGGTCGGAAGACAAAGGTATTTACACAATGAATGAACACTTGGAGGTGCATGGCTTTCTTTACAGTGTGCGTTTTAATGATGTGTAGGTCGTCACCTCGTCACTCTTATTCAAAGTTTAGTCTGTAGGGAGAACCTCTGAAACCAAACCATACTCGGGTCCTCTCTCCTCTCCGGCACTGTAAAACTCGGCAGTCTCCTCTTCAGCAAAGTTCCACATGGAGGTCGCCTTTACCCTTCCCCCCCTGCTGTCAAGAGTTCACTCCTGTTCTTCCTCCTCCTCCTCCTCCTGGAGCTCCTCGATGGCGTCCATCTGAGTCCTGGAGCACACCTCGCTCATCGGGGCAGCGTCCTCGCCCTCCACCACCAGCTCATTGGACATCTCATTGTTTTTCTGCGGAGACGGCAGACACGGAAGAAATGAAAACCACATAATCCTTAAAAGGAGAACTAGTACTGCCAAAAGCTGAAGCTAAGTACATTGTTGTGCTAATCTGATATTTAATATAATGCAAACTGGAAGAACACGGTACAACTGTCCTCATGAAGATGGAATATTTAGGAGCATACAAAACCACCTGAACCCGATAACCTCATTAGATTATGCTTCTGGTTATCAGCACCAACTCATTACAAATTGGAATATTTAGAAGTCTTGGCTGTGATTATAGTAAATTTCAATCAGGAAAATTAATAATATGCATTCAGAGAGCGGATTGAGAAGGGTGTCGCTGTTCTTTGGGCTATTTCTGAAAAAGGGAAGGTTAAAACATTTCCTAAATATGTACTTAAGTTGTTCTTCTAGTGGGAATGTGAGTAAAGATATGGAGAATGTTTCAATCGCTCTTGGTATTAAAGGAATAGTTCGACATTTTGGGACATTATATGTTTTTTTTTTAAATGTATGCTATTATGAGACGATTGATGAGAAATCTGTCTGTTAAATATGAAGCTAGTTAGTAGTAGTAAAATATAACAGCCAGTTAGCTTAGCTTAGCACAAAGACTGGAAAAAAGTGGAATCAGCTAGCCTGGCTCTGTCCGAAGGGAACAAAATCCGCCTACCAGCACCTCTTAAGCTCACTAATACATTATATCTTGTTTGCTTAATCTGTAACCAGCTGAAACTCCAGGAAGTCACTGTGTTCGGCTGTGTTGTTTTTTTACAATTCGGATTTTGGACGGATTAAACAAACAAGATATAACGTGTCAGTTCTTGAGCTTTAGAGGTGCTGGTAGGTGGCCTTGGAGTCAAAGATGCCGACCGTGAACCGCAACGTTTGCGTCTGGCTGAGGACCCTTGTTGCATGTGATTCCACATCTCTCTCGCACCTCATTTCCTGTCATCTCTCTCATGTTGTCTATAATAAGTCGACTATTCCTTTAAAAGTAAGAAACTTGGGTCAAAGTCACGCAAGCTGGAAGCACATTGTTTTTTGATAAATGTCCAAATATTGTGTCACTCTGGGACAGTGAAAGCTCTATTTTAAAAGATATCTTGGGCTTTAATATAACCCTGTAATATTCTGGACTCTAACTAGCTGTGTATGTATATATGTGTGTGTCCTAAATGAAAGCCTTTTGAATGAAAGGTCTTTTTTTATTGCTTGCAATCATAATGGATTAGTTTCAGCTGCATCCCTATTCAAACTGAACCGGATGATCATAATAACTGAGGGACACACCTGGTGCAAACTGGCTGCTGATGGGATCTGAAGAGAGTATGGAATAAGGTGTGGACTCTCATGTTTGCATGACCTCATTCAGGTGTTCTCACCTGTTGTCGATAAACATAGCAGGCTGCTATGGCAACCATTGTCGACTCCCCTATGAAACCGGCCAGGAGGGATCCAACTCCGAGTGTGGCCCCGTGAACCCTGAAATACAAAAAGGATCGTATTTTTTTTTTTTTCTTTTCAAGTTGCTGCTGCCTTTTTTCACAAAATGATTTCACAGTTCCATCCTATCATACAAGAATCATACATTTTACCAGAATAACACACACTATACTGTATGAAATAACAGTGAGCCTGAGTCACAGTGCTGACCTTTGTGACCCTGACAGTGTTCTCTGAAGTGTTGACTTACCCCATATAAGGCAGCACAACTAGACTGGTGATGAGGACAATGATGCGGAGAACCGAGCTGGGGGCCAGCACAAAGGTCTTTTTCAGGGTCATGAGCCATCCAGTCAAATGAGCCCGAACAGTCACTGCAAACACACACACACACACACACACACACTAAGTGGAAACATCACCCCACTGGTCCGAGCTACGCCCCGGTTAAAGCCACAGCAGGAAGGAAAATCCAGCTGGGCACTGATGCTGAATAACATCTAATCAGGTGTCTTACCTGGCAGGGGAAAAAAGGAGAAAATTCTGAGCGGGACCACACACAGCTCGGCGAAAGCGTACTCCACTCCAATGACATCAACCAGGATCTTCTCCGATACACGTGGAGTCCAAAACACCACAAAGCAAAGCTGGACACAAAATGAACAAAAGCAAATTATTTTTTGCGTTCGCTGCACCACAATAGAGTCGCCCGGCACGCCTCATTAGATTTCATTAGTTCATTAACTCAAGGGGTTTCGGATTGAACGTGGGCCTTTGAAGCTCACATAAAACAAGCGAGCAGGCAAACGAATGACAGACAACGCTATTGTTTCCAGAAGCAGTTGCAGAGGCACGTGCAACACTACCAAAGCATCTCAAAGCTATTATTGTATTATAAGCACATTAGGGAGTGTTAAACAGAAGTATAAACCCGTCTGATCTGAACATGAATAACACATCAATGTATTTAAAATCGTTTCTCTGCACTCCAAACTTAGTACAAGCACAGAGGGGACTAAAGATCCATGAAAGGTATTTTTCTGGTTCCACTCTGACCGACAACACTGCTTACTAACTCAGTCACTCAGCTGTTGGCAAAAAGATAATTATATTATATTATTAATTATATTATAAAAACCCGTTATCAGCTGTGTGATATCTGCCCATTAGCACTTAGTATTTAAACAAAGGGCAGTGCTGAAGCGCCAGCCCTCATGCCCAGGCCCCCTTGTGTTAAAACCTCATTTGTGTAAAGATCTGCAAGTCTACCTGTGCGAGTCCAGCAACAGGCCATCTTACCAGACCTCTATCCTCCCTATCCTGCCTACTTACCATCTTCCAGGTCTTCCCTCTTCTCTGCATGTGTTTCCAGAACATTCCTGTCATTCAAAGCAAACGCAAATCTCGCCCCTATGCAAAAAGGCAACAAAATGTTAAGAACCCTCCGGCCTTTCCAGCAGTCCTCACTCACTTGCAGTACCTCCTTCTCAGTTGGTCTGTAGACCTGCCAGTCCGCTGTCAATAAAGCTGATTTCATCCTTTTCTTTGCTAGCCAGTCACGTTATATGCACTAGCCCTCACTGAAACTTGGATATGTCCGAAAACCACTGCTACTCCAGCTGCGCTTTCCACCAATCATGCTTTCTCCCATACTCCTCTGGCATCTGGGCGAGGAGGTGAGCCAGGTTTTCTAATTTCCAATAAATGCAAATTCACTCAAATTATCCTGTCTATGTAACTATTCCTCACTTGAATACCATGCAATCAGTTGCAGTCAAAATCTCTTTTCTAGTTTTGTTGATGAGCTGGACATGCTGTTGTCTTCCATCCCTGAACACTGGCTTCGGGTACATTCCCCACAATGTGTAAGGAGGCCCAGGTTTCTCTGAAACCAATCCTAAACCCATCTCAAGTTTAAAACTTCAGGCCGCTCTCGCTACCACCTTTGCTATGCAAAGTTTTACTTTGAACCCTGAGGTCTCATCTTGCTGGACCTGTTGGCAGCATTTGACACTGTTAACCACTAAATCATCCTGTCCACCCTATCTGAACTACCCAGACCTATCTGGGGGATAGGGCTCCACAGGGATCCTTCCAAGTAGCATGGCAAGGAAAAGAGTCTAAGCGTCACTTCCTTTCCACTGGGGTACCGCAAGGATCTGTGCTTGGTCCCCTTGTTTTCTCAATATACACCACCTCCCTTGTTTTGATATTCCGCTCACATGATTTTTCTTTCTATGCTGATGATACCCGGCGCTATCTGTTCTTCCCGCCAGACAACCTTACTGTCTTGGCATGGATCTGAGTCAGCTTCAATGACATCTCAAAATGGATGATGGAACGACACCTTCAACTCAATCTCTCTAAGACTGAACTCCTGATTATCCCAGCCAGTCCTTCTGATCAGCACATTAAGATCCAGCTCAATTCCTCGCCTCCCGGTCCCCAGGTTATGGAACAAGTTACCTAACTCAATTTGATCAGCAGAAACACTTTCTGTCTAGAAGACCTACCTCTTCTAAGAGTACTTACTCATCTAATACACTGTATCTCTCTCTCTCCCTAAAATATGTGTTTCTTCATGCATCTGCAACCCGTGGCACTTGTGTCAGGTGGAATGTGGAACTGAGTGTTGCTGCATTTATTCTCAGAGGCTTCTCCTTGATCTACTGTGGCTTGGGGATTGTACCTCATTTGTTTGGACAAAAGCGTCAAAAAGCGTGCCAAATGGATAAATGTAAAATTATTTTATGCTGCTGACACTGAGTCATAATTTATGGTAAGAGAAAGTAAAGGGAGGAGACAGGAAAACACACAGGATGACACACAACAAAGAAAGAAAAGAAAGCTCTGCAATGTCTTGTGTACACTGAAACAAAAATCACCCAGGGTAATTCCATAAACATTTCACCATCTCACTCCTCTTAAAGAATTACATGTGGTAGGAAATGGTGAAAAGCCTTTGATGTGGTTTTTGATCCCCTCAACCAAAATATAGCAGTAGATTACTTGTAACTGATGATTTCATTTGGTATCACCTTACCATCTATCATTATTTTAGCAAGATGGAGGCACATAATAACTCATTTGTATGGCTCGAACCGCCGTCTCCCCTGACTCAGCTGTGGAACAAGGTGACACATCCACACTCACTGCCTCGACATGAACACAGTGTTTTCATAAGATGAAATTATTTGTTTCAGAACATTACTCAGTTCCTTTCTCAAATACACTTTGTACAAATGCTGTTTTTCATTCTGTTGTCTTTCCTTCATCTGTAATCAGAACAAGCCCTGACATGAGGGCTGTCTGCTTGCATTTTCAACACTGCTACAGGGCATACCTATCTGCCTGTTGTGCTGTGCCAAGCACACACCCTAACATACATGTTTAGCTCTGGTATTCCACATCTGGTGTGCCATTCTCTTCCTCCTCCTCCTCCTCCTCCTCCTCCTCCTCCTAAAAGACCCAACCTTGGCCACAAACTTCCTGTTTTTCTTATTCGAGCTGTTAACCTAACTAGGACAAAGACTCCTTGTTACTTAACAGAAATTCAGTTTGCATCATTGTCTTAACATTGAGTAGAAGGCAAATATGATCAGAGAGACTGGCTCATAAAGTGTTCTTGCAGATCTGCTGGCATAATTATCCAAACATTTTGCCGAAAAACAAAAGCACTCAGCAGCAGCGTACATAATGTGACTGCAGCACTCATTACTTAGTAGAGAAGTACACCTGCGAGGGGCTTTTGGAATGTGTTAACTGATTTAACTGTTTTATGTGAATGCCTGTTTTATTAAGCTTGGGTGGGAGTGATGGGGGGACACAAAAGCCTCTTAGCTTCTTCACAAATTCCACCCTAATGTGTCTCCCTCTCTCTGCAACCTGAAACCACAATAGGACGGCAAAGGAACAGTACATTCAGTACGCCTGAAACTAAGTTGTGAAGCCCCATCACTGTGAACATTAGTGTACAGCTGTACCAGAATAATTAACTCTTATTAAATTAAATCTTGAATGCGAGACCTTTTTTTTAGACCTCCTAAATTTTGCCTTTGTTTCTGAGAAAGCCTTCGGGTTTAGAGATTATTTAGTGGGAAACCTTTGACAGCATTGCCTTTGGCACGCTTTGCAAAACATGTCAAACATGTTTCTGCATAACTCTGGACTGGTTATGTCGGTCTTGGAGCTGAACCTTGACTGACACACAGTATCTTCTGATCTGTGATACTGTGATTAGAAAAAAGGTAAACATAGCAGAGGACAATCTAGGTGTTGTGTTATGAGGAAGACGTTCTGCATGTTGGTGGTGTGATTTTACTTTTTTATCTTTTGTTGCACAGAATCTAATATCATCAGTATGTGCAGAAATAGATTTGCACCCCCCCCCAAAACAAACAAACAAAAAAAAACAAGCCATAATGCATTTGCTGTCAAAAATATATGGGTGTATGCAGCATAATTAGGCATTTTTGAACTTGCTTCGGATATGCGGCTGTTGAAGGGCACCGCGGTAGGATAACTGACACCTACTGTAGTAAAGGTCAAGTCTCAATGAAGGACACCTTAAACTTTAAACAAATACTCTGCAAGTGTTGGATTACCTATGAATACTTTAACTTCATGCTAGCTGTATCAACAACAAGGCGGGTCTAGATGTTTGAATAACACTGTGTAAATTACAGCAACACCTTTTTTTCTTATTTCAGACCTCATAAGAGCTGGAATTTTTTAATCAATCGTTTAACCAATAAAACATCAGAATATGGTCAGAAATGCCTCTCACAGTTTCCCAGAGATGTTCTCAAATCGCTTATTTTGTCTGACCGACATTTCGAAACCCAAAGATATAACATTTTTAATTGAATTTATAATGATATAACAAAGAGAAAAGCTGTGAATCCTTACATTTGAGAAGCTAGAGCCAAAAAATGTTTGGCAGTTTTGCTTTGTGAGTGAATAAAACAAGAATTCGATTATCAATTATCAATTGTTGACGATTTATTTTCTGTCAGGATTGTTTGCACACAGAGCACAAAAACAATCTGTTAACCCCACCTTTTTTACTGAGCTAACCAATGCCATATTCTGAGAGCATAACCAAAAAAAAAGGATTCACCCTCATCTTACCGTGAGTGACAGAGCCAGACAGCAGAATGTAAACTTTTTAATATGTGTCTTGGTGACAGGGGAGCCAGCGTTCATCTTGTTGCTGGGATTGTTCTGTTGGTAAGAGAGCAAGGTTAGTGCAGTAAACAAACCCATCTACAATAAACTATTACCAGTGCAGGAAACACTACTTGGCGGAGTCTGGATTACCTTGTCAAAGGCAGGGTACACTGCTCTGAGTTCGGTTAACCAACCGTAGGGCATGTGACCCACAGGGTATGTGGCTGTGAGGACAGCCACAGCCTGGAATGACAAAGACACGGCAGCTATAAGTCATCAGCACGCCACCGCTTTAATGCTGAAAATACCACACGCAGCACACACCGCTAAATTAATGACAGGTGTCTAACAATAGCAGACATGAAAGCAACACGTGTGTCTCTCACTTTCCCAGCGGCGTGCGGTTTTTCACAAGTTTATGGTTGGATAACAGCCTTGAGCTTGTTATTGTGTCCCCAACAACAACGGGCAGTGTCAGGCTTTACGCAGGAACAGTAGGGCCACGTAGAAATGTTTTCACTCAGTGTAATCATGCCCTGAGTTCCACATGAACATGGTGAATCACCCAAACCACTGGCAGCCAGTGTTGTCAATGATTTCCAGTTCATTCTGGTAAACAGCTTTGTTTTGTCTCTAGTAGTTAGGGTCTCTAAACCAGAAAGCTCCAGAGGGAGTTTGTTAGCATCTGGCATTTCATCTGCAATAACTTGAGGGAAAAATTAGTCCACTGGGTTTACATAGCTGTAAAGTCCCTCTTAATGATACTCTAAATCAAAGAATAGTCTAGAATTATACTAGAACTACTATTAAGTAATTTGTGGCAGCTTTATTAACATCCAGATTAAATGTAAAAAATTAAAACGGAATTCTTCTTAATCACACATGACAGTTAGTCACTATAAGAAATGACTTTATAGAAGAACAGTTCAGATATTTTTGGTGAATTAAAGTTCCTGATACACACACACCTCTGTAGCATCAGAGGTCCCCTTGAGGTCACGAGACACAAAGAGGTTGACGATGGGTCGGCTGATGCGCTGAGTGGCCAGGATGAGGGCCAGGGGCCACCAGAAACTCAGCATCTTTTTGATAGTGGCATCGCCCTGCAGGGACCAAGACACATCCAATAAATCACTCTTGTTTTAGAAAAGACGAGCGTAAGTCCTTATCTTATTCCTGCAAAATCCAACTAACTCCACTGTCCCTTTGGTTCAGGTGGCTTAACTAGATAGCATCATGTGAAAAACAGCAGTGGAGGAACATACCCCTCATTTATTTCTGTCATGTTTTTCCTTACAGAAGACAGACAACAGTT
Organism: Macquaria ambigua; assembly: GCA_008360985.2. Classification (NCBI taxonomy): domain Eukaryota; kingdom Metazoa; phylum Chordata; class Actinopteri; order Centrarchiformes; family Percichthyidae; genus Macquaria; species Macquaria ambigua. The sequence goes on from VMKM01000149.1 coordinate 33,730, forward strand.
TATCAATAAAAAGGCAGCACTTACCCCCACATCAAGTCCACTGGAGTCTGGGATGTTGTCGTGAATGTTACAGTAGTAACCCAGACCGACGATGCTGAAACGGACCAAGGCACCCATGTACAGGGAAAGGATCGGGATGAGTAAAGGCTCCACACATTCTAGGTTACTGTGGAGGAGAATGGCCACGAACACAATCTGCAGGAAAGAACAGCGACGATAAAAAACACCAAAAAAAAAAAGAAAAGAAAAATCACAGACCAATGTGGCCGTCTGCACTAAATTAAAATGAAGGGCTGGATCTCGTTACCTGTGCCACAACATCAGAGATTGAGGCTGAGCCTACTATGACGCTGTACTTGTGCTTGAGAAGTATCCCTGCATGAATCCACGCCTTCAAACAGAACAATGGAGAGATGTTAAAAAACAAAAGCTCTATTTTGGCCATTTTCTCAACCACAGCTGGATGGCAGGCTATATAATGCAAGTGAGGTAGACTTTAAAGCAGGGAATGCACTATCACTTGAAACCAGCATGGACAGAGGATTAGCTATTTCTGGGTCAGGTGTGTTTAAATACATGCTTGCATGATAAAATGTCTTTCTCATGTAGAATAATGCTGCTGTACTGTACACTCACCATTGCATCCAACAAAGGGAATGCAGCCAGGTATAAGAAAGCCTTTCTTGTCTTGCGCCCCACAGATTCATCCACATGGTGGAGCTTGTTAATGATGTAGTATCCTAAATCTGTGTAAGCTTGAGAGAGAAAAAAGAGGAAATCACAGGTGAGTAGAGGTTAAGGAGATCATTGTTTTGAGCAGCAGGGCCCAGAAAGAAAGCTGCCAGAGGGTGCTACAATAATGAAGCTTTAGGTTTGCCACAAATGCCAAAAACTTCACTTTTACAGGATGCGGTTTAAGCACAGCGTGTCATCACATGTGCACAAACAACCCTTAAACACATACCTATCAAGATATGAAGGACGAACGCGATGGCCCCGGCCGTCACCATGCAGAACACAGCCTTCCTCCGGTCCCTCCTGCTGTTGACAAACACCAAGCCCACATTCTTGAAGTCACTCATGGGTCCAGTGAAGAACTTCATCAGGGAGTAGGCCAGACCATAGCTGGCCAGCATTTCAATTGCATCCTCTTTGACTGTGGCTATGCCCCTGTTGAGGGCCTGGAAAAGATATTACGGGGTGGGGGTGGGAGTGGAGAGGGAGAGGTGTCAGGGGAGTGAGACAGCACATGGGGGGGAAGTTCAGTATGGTAGCGTGACCAGCCCACATGACCATGACTTAGCCTAACTTTATCTCTGACCAGATGACAAGTACTACTCCACCACAGCCCTGCATTAAAAATGAATACCTGCATGCGCTTTACAGACACAATAAAAAGAATAGACCTTTGACTAGTGCAAAGCAGTGCGTGCCATCATAATGTCTGGACAGGAAACACCCACAGAATTATTTCCATTCAGTTTTACCTTCAGAACAACCGCAGCTGCCCTTCTCCTTTGCAGGACTGTGTGCTATTTATATCAACTAACAGAGCCATTACATAAGCTTAATCCTAACATCTCCAAGCTTCAATGTGTTTTTTTTTTACTCTCACACTATCTGCACAGGGTCTCTTGGGAGAGGGCATTCACCAGATCAGAATATGGCTGAGAAGGGACAGGAAAGCAAGCAAGAAAATATGACAATTAAAGAAAATGAAGGTACATGATCCGCCATCGTCTACCGGCCTTGATTCAGATATACTGATTGATCACAAGACAAACAAACCACAGGCAGGTAGTGTAGTGCTTCTCTAGGACAGACTGGGAAATAAAAAAATCCGCAGGAGCTCAGTGTATGTGGTAACAAAAACATCATCTTCTCTGATTAAACAAGGGCCTTTCTCTGTGTGATGGGTCCACACGCCTTTCCGCTTCCTAAATAATGTATAGAAAACCTAATGGATATCTTCACAGTACCTCTCAGCCTACCAGCTAAGCTAGCTCTAGTTACCACACAAGCCAGCCGTCTTTAACTGACAAAACACGGCCGACATATTCAGTGTCAGTGTTGGAGAAACGGTGTCTGTGTTTTCTGGATGCTCGGCAGCAGCAGTAGCGGTTGACACACTGAAACATTTATCTCACAGAGGCGGAATAAAAATTTAAAAAAACGTTACAGCCGTTAGCCGCTGCTAGCTGCAGTATTGAGCTTTTTGTTACTGACCTACCGCTACAGCGAAAAAAACAACGCACCCAGCGAGCAAAACAGAAACGTTAGCCTACCTGTTCCCCGAGGTCGATGGCAACATTGGTGATAGCCAAAGGCACCAGAAAGCGGATGAGAGGCCAGTAAGGACTGAGAGATGGAAACTCCACCATAATACAAGCCGGGGTGACAGAGCGAGGGGCATCTGCCTCGGTCTTGATTGATTAAAAAGAAAATCAAAGATTATCGGCTAGAAGGCAATCAAAGCACCTGGATTTCTTGCGAGAATGGGAGGTTAAGAGAGGCAGCGGCAGGAGCCGGGGCGCTCCTGTAGCGGCAGCGCTTCACAATGCTTCGATGCTGCTGAGCGGAGGCGAAGGTCAACGGAAATTTCAGACCGGCGCATCTTCCTCGCAAATCATCATCAAGGGGGTGGGGAGAGACGCACGGTGACATCAAACAGCGCCGAATTTGAGCGAGGAAGCGTCCCACACTATCTCCGGTGGAGATTTAGACAAAAGCAATAATCCGAAACGGGTTGGATTAGTTTTGTGGCTCCGCATTTGACTGCGCCTGTGCTACGCAGTCCGGTTGTTGTCGACCCTCCCCGAGGCTGGAATCAACTGCTGCCCGCACGTGGGCCAGGCATCCCGGCCGTGACATCACCAGCGAGTCTAAACCTGGCTTTTATTATCACTGCCTGACTGTACACACCATAGACTGTATGGTACACACACACACACACACACACACACACACACACACTGGACTGCACAATATGTGTTTACATTACACAATAGTATTGTTCTGACTAGGACTAAGTATTGCTTCAGCTGGCATGGCATGGTGAATAAACAACACTTAGAGAAACACTTTTTTTTTGGAATATTATTTCTGTATGTACAAGCTATCAAATATTGGGAAAATTTAGCTGGAGTCTGGTACAAAGATGGTAAATTGAATGAAACAGTGGGCAGCTGGATTTACATGGTGACAAACCCTCATACACTTAGATGTTACAAACGTATCTTCACGCAGGAAAATACTTTGGTGCCATACAAGTTTATATGTTTACACTGTACCCCTACATAAATTATACGTAGGATAAACAGATAAACCCTGGTGTGGCAATAGATAGTGAAATACTGACCCCCGGTGGACAAAACAAGGAAGAAATGTTCCAAGACATTTCTACTTTTAAACACAATCAAATAGAGAAAATGACAATAAAAATGGAGATAAGCATAAACATCTTAAAACCAAATCAAACCAATTCCTCCTTAACTGTACTAAGTATCTTACTGTTACAGATGTTTTTGACCAAATTCTGTGATAAAATAATAAAACTGCATTACATCTGCATTACAAACTCTGGGCTAAAAGTATGTGTGTGTGATCACTGACTAGACAAACGCAAAAAACCCTGTAATCCCTTAAATGGACTGAATTTTGTGTTGTTATTTTACAGTGATATATTGTACTGTATGTAGAGGTAGCGTGTGTGAGCTGATACATACAACTACATTTGTTTATGTAATATGTCTCATATCATGTGAGTGTGTACATTAGAAGATTCTAATCAATTAATAATTCCTCCTTATTTAGCTTTTAATCAACCGGGAAAGTCAACAAACTCTTCCTTACAATGTTGGCCAAAGACAAACATACTCAAATTAATGGGGAATTTGTGCTCAACGGAGAAATAAAATGCCGTTTCACTGTTTAGAAACTGATTTAATTGTGAAAGATATATAAATTGCAAATTGCATGTATGCCGTGCAAGCTTTGTTGGAGTGTAAACGTTCATTTTTGACCTCAGAAACTGTAGTTTAACCTTTCTATTTTAGTCAAATTGCTTATTTTATTTAGCCATGAATGTCAGACTTGAAATGCACATTGCCATTCTACAGTCCCTTGTTCCCTTTCACACACAGAGGTATGCTAATATGGTGTGTTTACAGCTCATGTGAAATGGAAACATGCCACTGTTGCAGTGTAAATAGCTGTGAGTAAAGTCTGCAGCCTGACTAATGTTCAGTCAAAACACAGAGTTGTTTGTGCCTCTGCCTGGTGCCTGAGGGAGGTTCTGCAGTGAGTTTAACAGTTGACACAGCCTTTTACTGGCAGACATGCCTTTCATTGGCAGCTGTAACTGAAGTCAGATGTCTACTAAAGAGCCCGTACCTGCAAGTACACTTTGTGAGTGAAATCCTACAGCTATAATATAATTCTTTCATAATGTCAAGATTGTTTCATTGCATCTGCTGCTAACTGCTCACAGGGTTCTCAATAATAGAGGACTTTGTGGTTTTCTTTTGAAAGTAAACAATCGACTTTTACAAGCAGGTTTTTTAAATCCAGAAGTGTGTTTAGTGCCGCATGTATCCAACTGTGGGTACTACAGCTCATTTTGTGGGTGTGATTTTGGATAATAAAGCATGGAGGGGGCCCAGGTATCCCTGTATAAATGTGTTTCATTGTCAGTTTGTATATGTTGCAACAGCCAGGCCAGATTAGTTCATGTATATCTGTATGTATTAGAATAACGGATGTGCAACTCAGTAATAATTTCATTTAGTTCAGCAGAGTGTTGTTTGTTCTTGCAGTTGCCGTAGGAGGTGGCATGAACATGTTTATTTTGGTATTCATTTTTGTGACTTGAAAAACCATGTTTACAAGTTTTCCAGAATATTAAACCCTCCTGCAACATTTATTATATTGTGTGGTTTGGAGATATTGGGTAGGAAACCCACTTTTTATGGGTTCACATTAGCAGGGGACTAAAAGGCTTTTGCAGGGTAGCAGATGTCACACTATTACCACACTAACCCAAACCTATTTGCTTTAAACATTTAGTTATAATAGAGAGGTTTTGTGATTTTTACGGTGCTCCGACTCCAGGAAGTCTATGTTCTGAGCACATTTGGCTGCCAAATATTTAGAGGGCATAACATAACATACATTGCAGTACTTTAAGTGTTGACGGCCAGAAATTAGAAATCTAGATGCAAGCAGTTGCAAGAATTGGTTTTAAGAAAATTATTTCTTTGAAAATACTGAAGAATTTCAAATAAAAACATGGTAGTACAAATTTGTTGATCAAAATGAAATACCTATAAGTACAATTTAAAATGTTGCTTCACTCATCTCACAAAGTGCAGAACTGGAAACAGTACAATGCTGTTGCTATGTAAAATAAGTAGGATTTAAATTGACTCTACCTGTTAATAAATGACAAGTTTTCAGGTGATACAACACGCCCTCTGGTGGCCATTTAGGGGGCCAACAGCTCTTGGAAACAACACCTAGGAATACCTGATTCAGATCCGATCCTCAGACCTGGGTCATTTTTATTCTCTTGCATACACATTGAATTGCTTCAGTAACTTAGGTTAGCCTATCTACACTGTGCAGCTATGAATTTAAGGGGAAAAAAACATGAATGTCTGTTCAAAAATTCATCTGAACCCATTCAGTAGTTAACATATATCCGTCTGGACCAAAGTAGTATGAAACTCTTGACTTTTAGACACACAGATGAGCTGCATGTCACTTGCCTTACTTCCAGTGACAGATTTAACATTAAAAAAAAGCAGCAGATGCTGAGTTGTAACTGAAGGAGCACATCATGGCATGTTAGTCATGTACTAAACTGAAGTGAGAGAGAGGCACCAGCAGATGTTATTCACTGAACTGAAGACTGAGACGTGGGTAAACAATCAGTTGAGGTTGTATCTCCTTTAGCAGTTTATCACTCACCTCTTCACTTTCCTCTTCAGGTTCCACACAGCTGATTTATGTTGTTTTCAGAATATGGAGCATCTGCTGCAGAGCACAATGCCAACAATACAACCACAACAACTCACATTCAGAAGGACAGACCCTCTGAATGTGATGGGTGCTCTTCTTCTTGTCCCCTTTCTTTTTTTCCCCCCCTCATGTTCATTTCTCCCTCTTCTCTCCTCTCCTTCAGGTTTTTTGATGGACGGTCATCATCTCGCGACTTCTGGCTCTGGACCCCAAATCAAAAACAAGATCACAAAACCCGACAGCTGTCATCTTCATCCCACCAATTAACAAGACAAGCGCTGCCCTATACCTCACCACAACCACGACCTGTACCTCTCCACAGAGCGCACAGACAGCATCTGTTACTGCCATAAACAACCAATAAGTTATATCCTCATGCTGCAGGTGTGGTCTGTTTCTGGTGGAAATGACTTGACATACTGGCTGACCCAGTTTTCTTGGTAAAGTACAAATTCGTGGAACAGTATTAATGATCCCACTTCATGTCAGGGTACTGAACTGACTAGACTTGTACTGTACAGCAGGGAAATCACAGGGTGTATTATGCGCTTGTTCCTACAGCGTTCAGAAGACTGAATTGGCAACAGGTGCTCGGATCCATAGGCGCAGATTTCAGGGGGGACGCAGGGGACATGTGCCCCTCAATATAAGGAACACATGCATTTGTCCTCCGCAATAAAAACATAAAAGTAGCAGAGGACTCTTATTGTGACGTACCGCTAGAACGCGACTCATAGACACAACAGTGCCTCTGGTAAAGTAGGTGGTGGCGGTATGCAACCTCTAAAGCAATGGTTGCAATCTGCCATAAAACGGAAAGAAGAAGAGTATGCATGGTTGATAACCATGGAGGAGGACGTCTGATATGAGGACATTTTTTCTCTAAAAGTTTTAAAAACCAAGTAAGTTGTCCCCTATGCGCCAGGATTTTGTGTTTTCCTTTACATAAATAAAGATTTCCACCATAAATTGATGCAGAAAAGGCACAAATTGGTGCAGAAAAACTCACCAGAATGCAGGAGATAAAGTTTTTGATGCTCAAAGGACCCCCAGACCCCACTTTTGATACGTGTCCCCCCCCAAATGTTGAAACAAAAGCTACGCCCTTGCTAGGATCATTACATTTCACTCTGCACTTGTCAAGTATGAGAACGGATGAGTGGTTTTAGACTGATAACGTTAGACAACATGAAGCTTTTATAAATCCTGTACCTCAGCAAACTGCTCTACTTTTCTGTTACAGAGGAGCCAGTTGTATCGTGTGGCTACAGGTGCTGCTGGTTGCACAAGACTGTTGTTTATAAGTCAAAGAAACTGAACTTATTGTCACCCTGGGAAAAGGAGGGTTTAGACTCCTAAGAACAGTTGGCTAGACTTATTCTTTCTTTGCATTAACAACCCAACAACAACATATCTTGTGTTTTTACTGTTTGATTGCCCTGAGTAGTGTCTGCAGGTACTCCTTTCAGGCTGCATACAGCCCCAACAACCACCTGCGACACCATCTCCTCTGCATGTTTTTCAGGTAAAACAGTTTTATATACAGTTAATATTCTACTGAAAAAAACCCCCACTGGAATTAAGCATCAATCATAGATACAGTAAAGCAGCTTTGTAGTAAAAATGAGAATACTATATTATCTATATTTTCTAGGTATTTTATCTGTCATAAAGTATAAGGTCTCTATTAAGGAAACTATACAAGTCATTAGTGCATTAACAATACAAAAGTTTAAATAGCATTTCCTGTTTTTTCTTTTTGTTTTACACATATACAAACACACACAGACACACACATGTATATATACATATATATATGATTTATCATGTATATAAGGGTAGTTCATATACATATATATATATATATATGACGTTATATATAACTTCATTTCATCTTTAATTTTCTTTTTGTTTGGTTTTGTGCCCTGGGTTTTACCTCTCAGGCATACAGGCTACCCTACCTTATTGGTTAAGGTGGTTGGGTCTGAATGTAGCCTGAAAGGAATACCTGCAGACAACTTAGTTTTTGGGTTAAAAAATAAAATGTAAAAAAATATAATGTAATCAATATTTATGTTTATAGTTAATATTCCCCTAAAAAGGACACTGAAATCAAACATCGGTGTTGGGTAAAGTGGTTATGAAATATCGGCAGGGCAGAAATGGGGTCTTGTCTTGCTGCAGCTGCACTGTGGCACCGGCAGGAAATCTTCTGTTCACACACGAAGAGACAAATCAAATCTGAAGAACAAAATACAAAAGTGTGAGTCTGTTACTATAAATGCAGGTTAGGCTGTTAGGCTCTGTAGCCATTACAAGCTATGTCAATAACTGTCCCTTGTCACTGTCAATAATTAATGACACAATTAGCTCTTGAGTAGTCTGACAGATCTGCCATGCTCTCATTGTTGACTGCTTAGTGGGCAACCTCCTCTCACTGACTAAGCTGAACAACTATTGATTTCCTGCCTCATACCAAGGCATCATGCTGAACTATGTCCTGCCTGAATGAGATGGAGCTCTATTTACCTGCATGTGTCTGCTGATGTCAGGCATTCGCTTTATGAATGAATTTAAGTGCAAGTGTGTGTGCATGTCTGTCAAACGCTGCCACAACCACTGAGGAAAAGCACTGACTTTTCTTTAGTTTTGCGACACACTATATAAGCTCATGTCAGCATCGCCTCTGTCGTCTGTGGCGTGGTAACACACACTCTAGACACAGAAGAGGAACAGACCGACATAGCAGGGCTTGTATAGTATGCTGAATATGCTGCATGCGCGAGGCCGCAGAACACAGGACGTTGGATTTGTGTTCAGATATGAGGGAAGTTCAGAAGGGCAGCGTCTGAGTCAAAAAGGAAAGACAACAGTTGGTGCCCGTATAGTGTGAAAATGACTCATTCAACAGTTATATATCTAACTGTATGTTCAATGGAAAAGATGTGTGGTGATCTACCCACAATGGTAAATCAGGTGCTGGGTGTAAAGATCAATTTAATTTAAAAAAAGTGTAGGCAAAATCTTCAGATTTTAGGGATGGTTGGCTGTAGATGTGTGTTGCGTCTCTGCCCTCGATGGAAAACATTTAATGTTTTTATAAACAGAACCTCTGCACTTTACTGTATAAAGACTGTGTCAATCAAAAGTGGTAGAACCAGTTTTACTGAGAGAGAGAGAAAAAAAAAAACAAAATCCACAATCAAACCTCTCCCGAGCACCTTCAGTCTCCACTTATCAGAGGAAATGATGCCCAGCCGGTCTCAAAGCTTCCCTCTGTGTCTCCAGACGCTCTGAAAAACACAGCAACACAAGAAACATCCGGAGCCGATAAACACAATGACCGCAACACATGAGTCTGGTGGATATGATCGCTATCCTCCACATAGCATCCCAAAGTGAGGAAAGGAGAGAAGGAAGGAATGAGAGAGAGAGGGTGTCATTTCAGTTTGGGGGTTTCTTTTCCACTTCCTCTGGACTTCAGTTGATAAGAAAAATGTATCTCTCCTCTCTCCTTTTCCTCTCGCCTCCTTCTCTCTGCTCTCCTCCATTTGCAACTATTGATTTTTCTTTTTTTTTTTCCTCTGAAGCCTCAAGCAGTGGACGCTTATGAGCCCGTGAGCATTAGTGAACCACATATCCCTCAGTGAGCTTATGGACACTCCTTATTCGTAATGAAATCTCACTTAAGTTAAAAGGACCAGGTCTAAAAAAATAAAAGTTTTAAAGAGAAATATTGTGCATTGTCTAAAATTTGTTGTCAGGTTTATACGTTTTTTGTAATTTTCTTCCAATTGTGTCAATTAACTAACCAACTAACTTAACTAAACTCACTTTTTTGACTTAATAATATATAAAAATATATGACACTTAATTATACTATAAATTGATTCTGGCCCGGTCTGTAGTGTTCATTGCAATAACAGTTATTTTCCTTTTTTCCAGAGAAAATCTGAGTAAAGTTGCAGGTTTACTAATGTGTTTAAATGTGAGGCTACACTTTTATACTGTTAGTTAGTGTGATTGAAATCAAGACCTATGTATAAGAAAAAACATTTACAGAATAATAAAAGCACAGACAAACATGCACAATTCAAAAACATCATTTATATATTTAGGGTGTAGTTTTTGGTTTCAGAAGTGACAAACAGCAAACAACAATTTATTATAAAGAAATCAGTTCTCATGCTTTGTATGATAATGGTAGGATACCCCAAAAAATGTAAATGCATAAACCCAGAGAACCTGTAACTTTCTTCACAGAGACAATGTTATGTTGTGTAAAGATTGTTTGACAAACTACTATTTCCAACATCAACAGTGAAACTTTGTACTCAGTAAATAATGTTGTACGTCCATCTTTACTACAAAGAGCACTTTGATTTACTGCATTGTCTTTGGTCGTTGAAAATATGATTTTGAAAAGGGGAAATTAGATCGTCAAAATAGATTTATTAAAGAAAACAATTACAAGTGGCATTTAGAATCAGAATTCAGATTGGGTTTTTTTTTCAGCGATTGGTGTCTTTGATGATGAAAAGCACTTTTGCGTATAAAGGACAGGTTCATAGGTTTTTTTTGTCTATCTGACACATCCATATGTACACTGAAAGAGTTATTGGTGGCTGTAATTGTTCCTTGTGCCTATACTGGCTGTTAAGAGCTCCCAAAATCTGCAGTCTTTATTCCGTTCATTAATTTCTTGTTTTAAGACAGAGTTGAAAAAAATGTGAATTTATCTTTTAACCTACAGTTATTGTTTTAGTTATACAGGTCATAAGATGTCTGACAAAACTACATATAAACTAAAATTAACTGTCAGAATTGTAGTGGGTCATATGTCACTAATAAATATCTTTTTTCCCAGCTTATTATAAGTAGCACAGCCTACTTTGTCAAAAGTCTGCATGCTTAGTTACATTTGTCAACTTTTTTAATGAAGTGACCCAGTAACCCCAATAAAAAGCTCCACTAACCCACTCCACAGCACCACTGTTACTGAGCCATTTATAGTGTTGCACACGTTCAGTCTCTTTAATCTGCTTTCAGTCAATAATCTCTCCACTTCACGGATGGTTTGTGGAGTTTAAAGTTCACCTCCATCTCATCTGTGTGACCCTGCACCTACCTGGCTGCTGTCCAGACCTGGAGCACTTTGACCAGCAGAGGGCGCTCCGAGCCCGCGCAATCTCTCCCCCTCCCCATCACAGCAGAGAGCGGTACCCATCTGATTCCTTTAATTACTTCCTTCCTGTAGTTAATTGGTGCCAATCTGTCCAACCTCAAAACCGAGCTGCATTACATGGTCAGGAACACACACCATTTCTCACTGTGCGCATGTTAACCTCTACATAACCCACAAACTGCGATCATTTAGCATTTGTCTGCTTGTAGAATTCACCTGTTTCAGCCAATTCAGAGCTGTCAGTGGCTGCAGTGCAGACAGATCGAGGTAAGCTCCTGCACCTGCGAGCTTTGCGCCGCCTTGTCCTGAAAAATTGCTGCACAAATTGCGCAAAGCCTGGCAACGATGTGTTATTTATAGCATTTCTGCAGACAGTCGCTTACAAGTGTGATTTTTTTATTTATTATTATTATTATTATTATTTTTAAAACCATAACAAGTGTGTGGTTTGCACAAAAACAGGTAAATTAATCTATCTAATCTTTTAGGCAGTAAATCTCACTTATTGATTAATTACGATGAGACCAACGAGACTGGACAAATTTCACGAGACAGTTTGGGATGTTTGGTGATATTTTAGGCGGGATCGTAGTGAAATAACTCATCGCCTACTACTACTTACATTAGTATTTTTTTGCAAGTCTCCAGTCAATGGAAGCTCCAGTCTACTATGACCCCTCCCACTTCTTCTCGACCGAAATAAACCCGGCGTAAAGACAAAATTGTATAAATTAGGGACACAGTATACAAATGAAAGCACGTGTGTAGAGTCTGAATCAACCTTAACGGTGCGTGGAGATTATTGTTGGGTGATGAAAGCGGAAAATACATTTGGTGTGTGATACTTTCAAGGCCGGCGAGTGTTTCGCGGGAAAACGAGCGGAGGGATACAGCGGAGGAGCGGGGGATAGTGCTGCGGCCGTTTTTATTGCAGCCGGCAGAGCGCTCAGCTGTGATTCTCAAGCTGCTGCTGACAGACAGCGCGTCGTCTTCACCGGGTCGCTTGTGCAGCCGTTCAGCTCCCCATGCATGCTACACACAGCCTCACTGAAACCGACTGCAACACCTCCGTGGAAGGATTTAATGTTTCTTTCGTACTGGAATAACTTTCCTGCCCTTTTTTCCGCCTTTTGGGTCGATTTCGCCCCGTCTTCTTCCGCCGAAGGCTTACAATCTAAAAGGTAAGGGGAGGGAGCGGGTTTCTGGAGCTTGCACATCACCTTCCACACCAGTTTAGCCCAAAACGATATTAGTTTACGGTCAGTAGCAGTTTAGTGAAGGTTTCCCCTCTTGCACTTAATTTATTATCAGTTTTCCAGTTGTGAGCACCTGCTGCTGCAGCACTGGTGCATGCATGCGAGGCGTGCACACAGGGTTGATGTTTTGGAGTGACCATGTGATGTTGCTTACACTTAACGATGCAGAGCAGGATCAGTGCCACGCAGCTGCAGTCTGCTTTGAACCTGCAGACCCTTTTTTTTAGAGTCAACACCTAATCAGACACATTTTGTTTGTTGTTTTTCCTTCAACCAGCTTCATAATAAGGATAAAGACACCAGAGACATCATGCCGCTGATTTCAAGTTTGGCGAGTAAAAACTATGACTACGACTATGACTCTCTTCAACCGTATTTCTACTATGACAACGAGGAGGAGGATTTCTACCCTCAGCAGCTTCAACCTCCGGCACCGAGCGAAGACATCTGGAAGAAATTTGAACTGCTGCCGACCCCTCCCCTCTCCCCGAGCCGCCGGCCGTCCCTGTCAAGCCTCTTCCCCTCCACGGCGGATCAGCTGGAGATGGTGACCGAGTTCCTGGGCGACGACGTGGTCAACCAGAGCATCATCTGCGACGCAGACTACTCCCAGACCTTCCTCAAGTCCATCATCATCCAGGACTGCATGTGGAGCGGCTTCTCCGCCGCGGCCAAGCTGGAGAAGGTGGTCTCCGAGCGGCTGGCCTCCCTGCACGCCGCGAGGAAGGAGTCGGCGGCCGGTGAGTGCGCGGAGCCCGCAGGTGCAGCTGCGTGGAGGCTGAACAGCAGCTACCTGCAAGATTTGAACACATCCGCCTCGGAGTGCATTGATCCGTCTGTGGTTTTCCCGTACCCGATAGCAGAGACGCCCAAGCAGAGCGCAGGAACGCCGCCTAGTAAGGATTTGGGACTGGACACGCCACCAAACAGCGGCAGCAGCAGCAGCAGTTGTAGTGACTCAGGTAAGCTGTGAATGTGAGCTCATCATGCAGACACACTCCTCTGTGCAATTAGGAATTTCCCTCTGCTGAGTGTGCACGGATTGCATCCACTGCTCTGAATAAAAGCAGAGGAGAAATCTCGTTTTAATTGATGTGATCTGCGGTCAGATTTCCAGGCAGAGAGACATGCTGTCTGTTCCACCCACGTCATGTTGTAGACCGCTGTGAGATTAGCTGGAGGGTATGGCTGCAATGTTAATCAATCAACTGATGTGGAAGGAGAGACTGTAACCCCCTCCCTTCCCACTGTGGCATGCAGTGTGAATGTATTTCAACCTTCACGCTGATGCAGAGTGTGATTGTTTTGCCTTTTTTGTGTGTTGTGTTGCAGAAGATGATGATGGAGATGATGATGAGGAGGAGGAGGATGAGGAGGAGGACCAGGAGGAAGAGGAGGAGATCGACGTGGTCACAGTGGAGAAGAGGCAGGCGGTGAAGCGTTGTGACCCGAGCCCGGCGGAGACCAGGCATCCCAGCCCGCTCGTGCTGAAGAGGTGCCACGTCTCCACCCACCAGCACAATTACGCCGCCCATCCATCCATGAAGCACGAGCAGCCGGCAGTCAAGAGGCTGAAGCTGGAGAGCAGCAGCAGCAGCAGCAGCAGCAGTGGAGGAGGTGGCAGCAGCGGTCACAGCAGGGTCCTCAAACAGATCAGCAGCAACCGCAAGTGTTCAAGCCCGCGGACGTCTGACACGGAGGACTATGACAAGAGAAGGACTCATAACGTACTGGAGCGCCAGAGGAGGAACGAGCTCAAGTTGAGCTTCTTCGCCCTGCGGGACGAGATCCCCGAAGTGGCAAACAACGAGAAGGCAGCCAAAGTGGTGATCCTGAAGAAGGCTACAGAGTGCATTTACAGCATGCAGTCAGACGAACAGAGACTCCTCTCACTCAAAGAACAGCTGCGGAGGAAAAGTGAACTTTTAAAGCAGAGACTCGTACAGCTGCAGAGCTCTCGCGCTTAAAGTTTGAATCGTAGACCTTTTGGCCTTTTGTTTTTTATGCAAGTTCAAGACTTGGGGTGTACAGTTGTTTGTTGCATGCAAATGCAAAACGGAATAAGTTGTTTGGAATCTTGTTTGATTTCAATGTTAAAACTGCCTCAATTGAAGTTATGCGTGGATTAAATATTTAAAAGTTTATTTTTATTAATAAAATATTAAAAATGGGGCTATCCTGTTGAGGGGCTCAAACTAAAATATAAATTTTTATGTTTTGTATATAATTAATATTTCCTAAGAAAATGTATTTTCTCAATTGTCTGGATGTTCAGACCCAGTGTTTGGTTTTTTCCATTATGTTCCTAGATTCTTTTTGAAATATAAAATGTTTCTTCTTGAATTTGTGTCCTTGTTCTTGCAGTGCAAAAACACCTCTCACACATTTCATCACAGTTCCTTTTTATGAGTAGACTTACATTAATATGTGCTGGGGGGGGGGGTACATGTTGCAGTAGAGAGGAGACAAACCACATGAATGATTAAAGAAGTTGTATAAAGTGACTGATATGGACTAAGATGGTCATGTTCAGGTGTAATGATGCTCGGACAAACTCACTCCTCTCCCTCTATACTTCAGGTAAAATATAAAGTACATTAAGGGTTTAAATTACTAATATTTTCACTTGAAGATGCAACTTTTGATGCTGTCCTATAGTGCATGGTCATAAAGAAGACAAGGTAAGCTGGACCATGGTCTCTGATTTATGCATAGAAGCATTTAAACTGCCACTATGGCACATTTTGACCTAAGTGAGAGCTTGCTATCGATATTACTGCTGCTAAAGTGAACACATTTCACAAGAAAATGTCATAATCGCTACTATATCTGTTTTGTGGACAAAAGAGGGAATTGAACTACATGAATTAGACCGGTTTTGCTTTTAATATGCACCAGAAACACTTGAAAAACATCAGTTCATGCACGCAGACTCTTCTTGGAGCTGTTCTTAAGTACATTGAAAGCTACTTCACGTTCCTTGTATGGTTAAACTTGCTTGGGTAGTGAAGCTGATCGTGTTTCTGATCAAGTAATCACTTAGTTTCATGCCTCAGATAAGATTTATGATAACAAGCAGGTTGGTTTACAGTTGCAAACACATACATTTATGCTGATAATTTGCCTTTTCAGACTATTTACACAGTCCTAATGTGTGTTTTTTGACAAGAAACTTCATTTCTATTAAATATAAAAAGTTAAAGTTGAAATCTTCGTGGGAATATTATTGGAAATGTATCAATAATAGCAAATAAAAACACTCTAAATAACAATAAGTAAACCTCACAGTTTAGTACAACATATAGTTAAGTCTCTACATTATATATGATGTGTTATGTTGTTATGTTATATGTGTGTGTGTATGACCTGTATTGCTATTATTGATTTGCACCGATTTTTCGACCGGCTTTCCAGTCCCGCCGTGACGTCACGCGCCGTATCCCGAGCGCTCCCCTGAGCGCGTGGTCCTGGTCGCGAGCACATGGAAGTGAGGTCGAGATTTGTGTCTGTGAGACGCGCGACTGATCATCAGACAAAAAGGAATATAAAAGCAATAAAGCGGCAACGAAAACAGGCTGAACGGCGCGGTAAGAGCTCTTTGTCTTTGTCTGCTATCGATTGCATTCATCATATTTGAACCAATTCTTTAATTACACTGATTAATAGGCCTGATGCCATTGGAAAGTAAAATCTCTTTATCTTTCAGTCTGTCTAATGAAAACTTAATATGTCGGACAAAGACTGCAGAGGTTTAATCTGATGTGAATATAAAACATCTCGTGATACAAACTGAAAAACTCGTGTGTGTTTTTTTTTTTTTTCGTGTTATTTTCGTCTGGCTTCTCTTTTGTCTGTCCAACTCCTGTTAACACTGCAGAGTTCAGAGCTGGAGATGTTTATAGCGCATGTTCTGTTCAGCCTGTTGTTGTTTCAGCTGATCACACTGATGAGATGCTTACTTTAAGCTCTGCATTGAAGCTCACAGTGTATATATATACTTTCCAAGCCTTTATTCTCCATGGACCTCGGAGTCTAGTGCTGCTTCAAGCACTGTTTCATCTCTGCTGTCAGTGTGATAGTACAGTGGTTTGGATCATAACAAAAGAGGATACAAGGCATCTGTGATAGCATCCGGTACTGCTCACGGGTCCCTGTTTTATGCATTATGTGGATATTGTTTGTGTGGAACAAAAGAAGAAAAATTTCTAAACTATGTTTTTTTTTAATTTTATTATTATTTTCCTGGCCTGTGCATGCATATAAAAGCAGTTAGGCTGAGATGGTGGAGCAGCATGTCTGAGACAGGGGAGGACCACAAAAGATGGGATTAGTGTGGATTCATTGTGTGGACTCTCTGGGTGGGCAGGACGGTGTTTTGTGAGCGGGGAAAGTGCGCTGACCTGGGTTCAAGCCTCCATGACAACGTGCATCCACCCTGCTCAAGTTTTGTCCAGGAAAACACTGAATCCCTGAGCGGGGAAGGTGCTCTGATGTGATATTGGCAAAAAAACATATATAGGATCAGTACCCAGAAAGTATTGCTTTGGTCATTTACAAGTCAAAAGACATCTACAAATAGGCAGAGAGGTTAAAACTGGGCTCGATTTGGATGAAAAGTGGACGTTTTTTTACATGTCATGGTTACAAATAACTGGTGTTTTATTTCATTGCATTTCTGTAGCGACACTTCACTGTGTATTTGGGACCTGCTACACTGAAGTTCACCAGTTTTAACCCTGATGTGTAAATGTCTTTTCACCAGCAAATCACCTACAAAAATCATGCTCACTGGGTGGAGTTATCATCAATAGCATCTGGAGAGATCTATGTCAAAAGTTTCACAACAGTGTCAGCTGCTCCTGTTAATATTTCACATTTAATTACATCCAAACTGGTCCAAACTGGCTCAGCGTCAGGTAGAAGAACAACTATTGTACTGTACCTGATGGAGAGGTAAGTAGGGCTGAAATAGCCCCAGTTTGTGCCTCTAATGTATCAATGTTGTGTTCGAGTCACAGAGATAAGATAAATAAGCATAGATACAAACCAACACGGTCGTTTAACAACACTTACTACTGTTCTGAAGGTATTTCCAGAATCATCAAACACTCTTCTAACCATGTGGATGGGAAAAAAGTTAATCTGCTGCACAATAAAAAAGATTATTAACTTGTTTTCTAAGTTGCAACTCTGTTTCTTGTCCAAGTAGCCTCCAGCTGCCATCTTTGTTTGGATTGGGAAACAGAGGTGCAACTTGGGAAACAGGTTAAAAAAATGTTTTTTATCGTGCAGCAGATTTTTTTCCTCCACATGGTTGGATGGCTTTATCCAGATTCAAACACCGCCGCTCATTTATCTTTAAGAAAAACAGACGCTTAACTGTGACTCAAATGTAACGCTAATGCTAATACATGAGAGGCACACACCGGTGTAGGGCTGAAACTATCCATTAATCTGCTGATGAAATCGATTAATCATTTAGTCTATAAAATCCCAGAAAGTAGTTAAAAAAGTTCCCGGAGCTCAAGATGACGTCATCAAAAGTCTCGTTTTGTCTAAAACACAAAGATATTCAAGTTACAGGGATGTAAAACTGAGAAACTAAGCAAATCCTCACATCTGAGAAGCTGGAAACAGCAAATATTTGGGTTTTTTTTTGCTTAATGTTATACTTATTTCATGTAAAAAAAAATTAAAAAAACATATATAACATTTAAACATGAAATGGAAGAAGTTGATAGTGACAGAGATAGTTCACAGTTGTTGGACTCATCATATTGATGAATACAGTGGAGCCACATCCATAATATTTTCCTGGAGTAAGAAAGGGAATTTATATTTTCTGCTCTCTGCTTGGAGACTTGTGAGACCTTGTACTACGTAATGTTGAGTACGTTAGAGTGTATCTTAGAGATCTGTGTGTTTTCCAGGCAAACCTACAGCGAGCCAAACGTCCCCGCCTCGCCACAACGACTGCACACATACTTCTCAGATACTTTAGAGGCCCAGGAATACATCGGAGGTCTGCTGTTATGTAATGTGTGTTTTTCAGCTGGGATAGATTAAAGCGGCTCATACTCCTGAAGTCAGAACTGTAGCCACTCGCCAGCTAGACTTTTCTCTCTGGCTGTGTCTCATTTTACAGCATCGCTATTATCAAATGACATCACTTTCCTCTTTGGGACTACGCTGCCTCATTTACATGCTCTGTTTCTGTCTCTGAGCTGTCAGTGTTTTTTTTATTGGCGGTGACGACCCGTGTTTGGCTGCCAGATTCTTGCCTGCACAGTGTTTTCATTTTACCACGTGAGAGTATTTAGGAATATGTTGCTGAGGAATGTGACACGTGTGCTCTTGGATGTAACGCCACCACATACTTAACATCAACACTGAAATTTGAATTCTCTTTTTTTTTTTTTTGTATGTAAGGAAATCTAAACTATGATGATACTGCAGCATATTTTTCCACTTTTCAAAAGAGGTTAAAACCTTTTTTTTGGACATATGTGTGGAATTAGGATGTAGCTTCAAACCTCTGGGCGGGCTTTTCCCATAGCAACAGATGACTGACATTTGAGACCCGCTGTTGCTAGGAGACACACTGTCAAGTTCCGTGGTGCCGTAGCGACTGCAGCACCTCATAGCGCTGGTTATTGACCGTTAGCGATTAAAGATGTCTGTCCCCTTTACAACATTCAACATTTGGGAGGACCCATCGTGCTGTTAAGTTTGTATTCCACTCGGGAAATGGAAGCTAGCAAGCTAGGCTAACTAGCTTCTGCTCGGAATTGGAAGCTATTTAGCCTAGCTTGCTAACATTAGCGCTGATTCCCCGCTAAACGTTACTTTTATTTACACCTGCTGAGTCATTGACAGCGTTCGCTTTCTCAGTGCTGTGTTCGTTCCAGGTAATAGAAATGAGGAGGGTCTAGTTTGCGTTAGCTGTCTATCTTTCATGGGTCCAGTTGTGGTGACGGCAAATGACCAGACTGTGAAAACTCACAGCAACGGGTAGTCCTGTAACCTCAGCACTCTGTGCTCAATTTAAATCTAAACACGCAGTAATGTTTGGAGTCACAGGGTAACGTACAGAGTGCTGAAATCACAAATGGGACTGAACAGCTAACAACGTTAGCACCTATAAGCTGGCTAACTGCCTGTACGTCCAATGAAACTGGAGTGATCTAACAAACAATTTTTAGTTCACGCCCAGATAGATAGTGCACCAATCAAATTAAAGTCGTTTTCACTCCTACTTACACCTATTTTTGTACATAATAGTTCTCTGTTTCTGTTTACCTATCTTTGTTCAGCTTTGTTGTCCTTGTCTATTTCTATTTTCCTGTAAATTGCTGTGTGTACGTACTTTGAGAGCAACTTAAAACGCTCTCAGCGGTGTCTGGCTGTTATGTAACAGTATTGGTCCCTCTGGTGAATGATGTCATTGGCTAACCTCATATGCTTTTAAAATATACAATTTGATAAAGAAAGAATGTTTACATTCCAAACTCCAGTTTCAAAACTCTCATTTAAAACTTTTCTTTACTGGCTTGTTGTTTTCTTCCAGATTACCAGCGTGCTGTAACACCACTGCACATTATCCTCCATCTCAAAGGTGTAGCGTTCACTTTCAACCACCTGTAATCTCATAAAGTCTTTCTGACAAGCCCTTTTTTTTTTGTCACATACCAACTTTTCAAGCCGCTGGTCCATCCGCATTCAGATGGAGCATTGATGGGGGAAAAAAGCTGCTGAATACTGTAGCTGGTCAGCCTTTTTTTTTCTTTCTATTTGCATGCAGGGGACGTTGGCGCATAGCAGAGTGTGGAGAGCATTGTAGTGCACTTTATTATAATGACGATCCTCATCAAAGCAGGACGTGCTGGCTGGATTAGGGCTTATTCTCCCACAGGAGTTTCCCCTCAGGCTGGTGTGTGCAGACCTCCACACAGGAGGCCAAGAAGAGGGCAGGTTTTTGAAGCCAAGTCTTGGTGGAGGAGAGGGATGTTGCGGTACATTTGTATATTAAAGGAAGTTCAAATGTTGACGTAATTAGCTGTAACTGACTTTATTCCTGTGATGACCGTTTTTAATTTATGTCACATGACAGATTGGCTTATATGTATATAAAGCAAGGAATCTGTGGCATCTGTGATATTGTATGTCCATGTTAGATTTGTGCATAATGTTGTTCATCTTGGTACTCAATGGTAGGACATAGCTGAGATGTTTAGAGCTGAAATGATTGGTGGAGTAATTCATTAGTTAGTCATTTGATAATTATTCTAACTTATCAAGGAAAAGTGCCAAATATTTGCTGCTTCCGACTTCTTAAACGTAAGGATTTCCTGCTTTGCTCTTTTTTAATATATCATTGTATGAAAAAAATGTTTTGGTTTTAGACTTTTTAAACAAAACAAGCAATTTGAAGAACATTTTAATTGGCATTTTTCACTGTTCTCTGACATTTCATACACTAAATTATTAATAAATAATAAGAATACTCATTAGTTGTATAGACAAACCATTTTGACTCCTGTGTGAATGCATTCCTTACGATGTACTGGCTTGGCGTCATAGTTTTGATTGATGGCACTGGCTACAGACAGGTGACTTGCATATCGAAAATACCACTTTCATTTTGGGACTAAACATGAGAAGCTGTGTCTGTTTCTTATGTTTACAGGTCGTGTTGCAGAGAAGTAGTGTTGAGTTTAAAGAGAAGAGTAGCAAGAGTAGAAGGGTGTACATGTCAAAGAGAAAAAACTATCCAAGGACTCACTAATCAGTGTCCGTGCACATTAACATCTCCCCCCAGAAAAGGAATTACAGACCCAGTATTTCAATCAGTCACACGGATGTTCAGCCTTGACTTGCTCCATACAAGTGAATGATGTTATCTGACCTTCTGTCTGCATCCAGACAGAACTCAATGTTCCTGTAGTTTTAAAACTGAATATATGACTATAAAATGATCCTAATATCGTCACAGTCGCCTTTTCTATTATAAATATTCATGCTGTATGTGTAAAGATAAGTGCCTATAATTAGTTGAGGGACTGCTCATGCTGTTCTGCTCGTTTGGCAACACTAGCAGTCCAGTCAGTCCAATTTGGTCCAGACTGAAATATCTCTACAAATACTGGATGGATTGATGTGAAATTTCTTACATACATTCATGACCCCCAGAGGATGAATCCTAAAGACTTCGGTGTCCCTCTGACTTTTCCTCTGGCACCACCACACATTGACATTTGTTGTTCAGAGTTAAATGTTTCAGCATCTATTGGATGGATTGACATGAACTTTGGTATAAACATTCATGTCCGCCAACTGTGGCATTTGTCCAGTATTACAGTTTATGACCAAATATGTGCAAAACGAATGAAATTCACCCTCAGCTGTACTTTGTGTTTATTGCTAAGGTAGCATGCTAACACGCTAACATAAGATGTTGAGCATGTTAGCATGGTCATTGTGAGCATGTTAGCATGCTGATGTTAGCATTTAGTTCAAAGCACCACTGTAAAGCCTCAGAGCTGTAGACTATAGTCTTGTTAGTTAGAAAAGAGCAACCTCTTCCTCATTTGGGGCAAAAAAAGTTTAAGCTTAAGCATGTCATGTAAAAGAAAAACTTATTTATATAATTACCAGCTGCTTATATCCTTCCATCTCTCCCGACATCTAAAACTTCCCTCACAGAACCAGAACTACAGCAAGCACCAACATTTCCATTAAAACTTTGTCCGGGTTTGTTGTTTTTTTTTGTGGTTAAGATAAAGTTAGCTGCTTGTCTGCATCTGCGTTTGTACTAATAGAACGCAGTCAAAAACAATACCTGTCTTTGCTGTAGAAGAATTAGTTAACACACAATAATTAGTCTACATCGTGTGTGTATCTTTAAAATGTTTTAATTTCTTTAAGCTTTCCTTTTAAGTCTCTACAAAGTTAGAAACATTTCCCACTCTGGTTGACATTGTCCCGTATATTCTGTTCCTGCTTGTTCCAGAGCTCCATTGAAGCTTTGTCACACTTGCATAAAGTTCAATAAACAAACTCATGGCGCCACATTTTACGGCTGTACCATTATATCAAAAGGAAAATTATACATGCCGTGTGTTTTATCCGTGTAATCCCACCCCATGACATCTCTCTCGTTCTGCTTTCTCTGCTCACTACAAGTAGCCCGCCACAGTTTATGCCACCGAATGACATACTGCTATAAACACACAGGAGGTCGGAGTTAACCGTCAATCATAAGAGAGAGGAAACGTGATCCTCAGCTGCTGTCAGCCTGTGCGGCCCGACAGGTAGACTGTGGGGGTGTTTGGTAGTTGGGGCCACTCGCACCAAACATTCACGCACAAACGGTAGCGTGGAGGGCAACATGAAGGAGGAGGGCAAGTCCTGTTTCACTTCCCAGGTTCTCCGGGTGAGATGAGTCACACTCTGCAAACGATGTGTTTGATTTTGCTGTCAGTTCACCTCAGGCGTGGAGGGAGAGAGCAGACACAAACTGTTTGACTGACCTAGATACTGTGTTTATGTGTCCTGCCGCTGTGCTATAGTGGAAGGACTTGAGTCTGAAAGGAAACCCACACGTTTAATAAGCGGGGTTCGAAATTCCACTGTTGAGCTGACAGAGCAGAGGAGGAGCGCAGACACTTTTTGTGTGCGGGCAGCAGTGAAAGGTAAAGCCCACATGCGTTGCAATGATGCTGAAGCGCGCTAACTCTATGCAAATACGATGAGTAATCTGTTATGTGTTACCAGTGTCGCCACATAAACCCTTTTCACACATGGAATCTGTAACGTTGGTGGCTTTTTGGCTTTCAGTCTGATGTTCTGTAATGGCTCTTTCCCAGTGGTTCCCAACATGGGGTGAATCTGAGGGGTCATGAGATGATTACCAGGGCAGAAAATAAGAAAAAAGTAAATTTTGCTACACAAAATGGCATTCATTTTTCTGTGTTTTCTATCATCTCTGCTTTTTTGGTGTGAAATATTGTATAGTTTTACCTCTTTAAGCCCCTAAAAATCATTTAAATGAAACAGTCTGAGACAAGGAGATCAACTGAACTGCTCACAACTTCAAGGCATCTCATCTGTGGTGAGTGGACTTTGGTTTGTGTTAAGGTCACAAACAAAAAAAAAAGGTTGGGAATCACTGCAAAACATTACAAAACTGTTGTGGATTGAGCTGCAATACGTGCGCGATGTTTGGCACCAACAGCAATGAGTTGGAAAATAATGACATGAAGGAAGAGGTTCTCTCACAAGCTGCATCAATGATTTAGAGGTTAGAAGTTAGAAGTTTAATTTTCACCTCTGTGGCTTAATTCATGACCGTCATAGGCGTATCAGACACTTGAGCCCTGCTTCTCTCTAGTCTAACCAACGCAGAGGTCCCCTAATAAATTTCCCCATTAATGTCATCACTTATTAGACTAAATCTAGACCTGTGAGTTCCTGCCCACCAGTGATGGAATATAACCGAGTACATTTACTCAAGTTCTGTACTTAAATACAATTCTGAGGTACTTTTATGCTACTTTATACTTCTACTCCACCACATTTTGGAAGCCAATATTGTACTTTTTTACTCCACTACATTCATTTGATAACTTTAGTTACTTTGCGGATTTAGATTATTAATACAAAATATAAATCGACTAATAAATTAGGATGTATTATTATAGGTTAGTCTACCCGGCAGTTTGTAAAGTAGTTGAAATTAGCCACACCTTTTAACATTAGTGATGCTTACACATTAATTCATCACTAATTGTAATATAATTGATAATAAAATATATATGATTCTGAAATGGGTCATTCTGCATAATGAGTACTTATACTTTTGGTACTTTAAGTATATTTTGATGCTAATACTTTTGCACTTTTACTTAAGTAAGATTGTGAATGCAGGACCTTTACTTGTAGCAGAGTATTTCTACATTGTGGTATTACTACTTGAATGAAAGATCTGAGTAGTTCTTCCTCCACTGCTGCCCTCATTTCTCGACTCGGTTGTTTCCCTGGTTGCCGTGCGGTAACTCTGGAGAGTTATGGTGTATTTGCCAGATTACGCTGCGTTGCGGTAAAAGATGAGCCAGGTTCAACGTTTTTGCTGGATGATCCTGTATCTTTTTGCATGTATGAGACATTTGCATCTGTACCCCTGAAAGGAATGTGGAAGCTGTGTGTTTTGATGCAGTGCCATTGTTCAACATCCAAGCCAATCGGAGCCTTGTAGGTGGGATTAAGAACTGGGGCGTTATCTTCCTGTGCCAGAGCCAAAGAAAATGGCGACACATAAATTGCCACGAAAACAGCAACAAGCGAGGTGATTGGTGCAGCTGTACAGGTTATTGTAAATCAACTTAGAGAGATAACAGCTCCTAAATCTGCACGTTTTTTGTATCGACAAGAAAAACATATTTTTGCAGCTTTCACGTTGACTAAAAATGACGGCAGAGAGACAGATATTTCACTTGCTACTGATTTTTAAGGCAAAACAAAACCTTCTCAAACTGAAAAGTCAGAGTAATGAATCAGTCTGATTATCAGGATAATAATTTATTAGAATAAAGAATACAGCTGCCTGTTAGCCTACAAATCCAGCAGTGTGAGAGCATAATAAATATGCTGTTGCTTGTATAAAGCTGGATATTCATACTGTAAGCAGTCGGCATGAAGCAGAAAATTTGTTTTATTTCCCTCTTTTGCTGCAAGCTGCTTGATAAAAGAAAATGAATGAAAACACATTTTTATAAACTGATCCAACACGGTAAGAATGTCCTACACAACTTTACGTTCATGCACAGAAATCTACAGGCTAATTCATCCTTATTTATTACAAGGAGAAGCTCAGACACACAACACAGGATCACATGTTGCCGGCGGAGTTCACAGGGCAGTTTAATGATTATTAAAGCACCGTTAATGAAATATTAATAGTGTCTTGTCAGTGCCAACTCTCTCCATCACTCACTCATCAGGGGTTGGAGGTCAGGCTGCTGTCTGTCTGGCAGAATTCATCAGGCTGATTAAAAGTACCTGCAAAAGGTTAATGTAGTTTTACTCCTGGAGCGAGACTGGCCTGTGGACTGTCGAGGTCGTATTCGCCAAATGAGGAACCGTTTTAGTGGAGAGGTGAGATCCTCGGCACGTCTGCGGCTGTTGTACAGTGTGTTTAGGTGTCACAGGACATCCTCTGACACCTGGTCTTCACTAAATACGGCCCGGTCCTCGTACAGACAGCCTTGAGTTGTCACTCAGGATCTCCAGTTGTCCGTCTGGATGAACAGAAGCAGGCGGTCAAAGAATTGAGGGAACCTTAGCGATCAAATTCAAGAGTCTGCAAGACGACCCACAATACACCAGTCAGAGCAATTCATCTTCTCATGACAGGAAAGATCCATTAAGATAGAGGTGAGATACAGAGTTGTGTGTTTACAGTGACATTTAAAGGTTTTGGGTTCACTGTGTTCAAATTAAGTCACTGGATTGATTCGATTTTGGGGCATTTTATAGTAGCCTCACTTCACAGAGCTCAGCCTTCGTTCCTCCTGATGGAGAGCCTTGGGCACAGTGATCCCGCTCCCTTTTGATGTGCTGACTGTCTGTCCCAGGGGTGGTTTTGATTGCCTCTTTACTCCCCTCCTATGTAAGTCAATAGGAGCCAGCTTGCCATCTGTGGGAATTGATACCTCTGCTGAATCATACTATTAAAGTGCTCCTCCATCTTCCTTTCCTCCGTCTCTGCCTGCACCCTCTCACCCCGTGCTCCCCTCCCCCCTCTGAAGCCGGGCTGAGGGGAGGCATGTTATCTTACTGCTAGAGATGCAAGAGACTTGTCTGCCAATTGGGGCTAAGGCCACGTTCACACCAAAAATAGCACTGCATTACAAAGTGCAACTTGTGGGGGACATTTTAGCTGACCTGGATAAATGTCAGCTGACGATTTAGTTACTCATGTGGTCAATTTTCCCGTCAATACTTATTTATTATTGGATATATGTGAAAGGCCATATACCTCAACCTTATGCTATATTTATATTTGCACATGTAGTAGGTAATAAGTAATGTAGGGCTGAAATGATTAGTCTGTTAATCAATTAGCCGATTGACGTAAATGTGAGGATCTGCTGCTGTTCTTTGTCACATATCATTATAAAGTAAGTATCTTTGGGTTTTGGTCGGACAAAATAAGACATTTGAAGAAGCTATCTTGGGCTGATTATACTGGCTTTTTAAACATTTTTTGACAGACTGATTTATTGATTAATCGAGACAATAATTTGCAAATTATTTGATCATAAAAATAATCATTATTTGCAGCCCTAAAGTACTGCGTCTCTAATTTGTAGCCACATCCTTTTTGGTGCAAACCTTCATCACTGGTTGCAACCAGTTAACGCAAGAGTGATCTTTTTCTTTAGTTTTTATTTTTAGACACCTGAAGAGGGAAAATTGTCCAATGATTTACTAGAAAAATGGCTAAAGAAATGTGAGGAAAGTCTAAAAAATAAATATAACTTTGTGTAGCAGAAATGTTTTTTCTTCTCCTCTTAAGGATCTCGTGACCCCTCAGATTTATCTTGCTGTCCCTTGCGGGGGTCCCAACCCTCAGCTTGGGAACCATTGCTTAAGGCCACAGACAAAACTGTCCAGTGATTTCTATTGATTGTGGTGAGACTAGAGCTGCAATAATTTGTCAGTGGAAAGAAAATTAATTGCCAACTATTTAGATAATAGTTTCAGTCATTTTTCAAGCAAAAAAGTCAAACATTTGCTGGTTCCAGCTTCTTAAATGTGAGGATTTGCAGCTTTTCTTTGTCATTTATGATTGTAAATGAAGAGTATTTTGTTTTTTTGGACTTCTGGTTGGACAAGAAGCAATTTGAAGACGTCACTTTGGGCTCTGGGAAATTGTGATGAGCATTTTCCACAATTTATTGACATTTTATAGACTAAACCAATAATAGATAATGAAAATAATTGTTAGTTTTGAAGCACGGCTGATTTTTAATGAACAAATCAGTCCCTACTGAATAATTCTTACTGTCACACAGTCAAACTCAAATCTAAGTTTAGAGTTAGTTGTTTCACAAAGTCGAGTCAAGCTGAAGTCATTTGGTCACTCGGTACTAAAGCAGCTCCTGAAACAAATGTTTATGTATCGTAGCATTAATGGCAGCTCATAAATCATGTCCCTGCTCCTCCTGTGTCACTTTTTTCAGTTATTGTTGGAGGACAGTTGGACAGTTGTGAAAACATTGATAGTGACAAGAGAGGAACAGAAGCTGCAGCCAGCTGACACCTCCAGCCTCTAATGGAGATACAGTGTGAAGAGGAGGAGGAGGAGAGTTTGTGCTACTGCTGACTTGTCACTGCGAGCCCAGCAGGCTCATCCTGGTCCTGATTAATGGAGCTGTCTGCTGGGCCTCGCAGGGGAAGAGCAGGGCTGTTTTCCCATTCACAGAAGCCCCCGTTTATTTGCCCACAACAGATGGGCCCCCTGGGGCCCCCGGCTCGTTTGCACCTCCCCTGCCTTATGCGCTCAGCATCCTTCATCTTAATCAGTGAACAGGTTCCTGAGCACAGCCACCTGACCTACAGCTGACCTCTGCGACTCGTCCACCTTCACAAAGTTACCAGATACTTTAAAAACAACGGCTCATTACTCTGGTATTGTCAGGTGTAGGCTGTAGGTTGCTAAAGCGTCCCTCTTTCCTTTTTTGTCCTCACTCTGCAGGAGGACGACACACTGGCAGGATGACAGATCTAGTGGTGCCGTCCTATAGGATTTTCATGTGTTCATGTGTTTTCAGGCATTCAAATGTTAGTGACATGTATGTTTGTGCAGAAGTTATATTTATACTGCTATAGCACAGTTTCTCTTCTATATAATAAGCAGCGCTAGTCCACATCATTATATTCTCATTTCATGTCCACTCTAAAGGGCAACCTGGATATATCTGGGGACTGTGTCACTTAAGCTATGTAGGATATAGTACATATACCTGGATATGCAGGAGAAACATTTGCTGTTTCAGCTTCTCAAATGTGAAGATTTTCTTCTTTTCTCTTCTTTATATCACTGTGAATTGATTATCTTTGGGTTTTGGACTGTTGGTTGGACAAAACAAGTGTCTGAAAATGTCACTTTGGATCGGGGAATTTGTCATTTTCTGATCTTTTCTTAACTATATATAAACTAAACGATGAATACAAATTAATTGTAGGTAAACACTGATGCAATATGCTGGATTGGCATTGACCATGATGTGACTCATCCACAGTAAATGCAGTTTAGTCATCAAGGTCATAATTTAATCCAGTGTTTCCACAATCACTTCATTCATTCAGTCACTGTAAGTCAGTTTTAGCGCCACAGTGATCCCTGTCGTCCTGAAAAATGTTCCACACAGTGACATACACAGATTTTAAATTTGGAAAAAGAGATTATCAGACCTGTATTCGGTGTGGGCTGATGATACCTTAAGCTGAGATATCAGAATTGGTGTCCATAAGAGAAAAAGTGCATCCTTAATTAATTGATCTTGAAAATTAAGGCAACGAATGATTATTTACATTGTCATTTAATCTGTCTCAGTTTTCTCAGTTGATTGATTTATCGTTTGGCCTATGAAATGTCAGAAAAGTAAAAGTAAATAAAATGTCTGCCAAAATGTCCCAAAGCTGCAGTCAAACTGCTTGTTTTGTCCAACATTTGGTTTAATATCACAGAAAACTAATATTCACATTTGAGAACCTGAAACCAGAATATTTTAGATTTTAGTTATATATTTCTGTTTGAAAAAATGACTTAGAAGATGCCTAATTGATTAATCGACTTAACGTTTCAATAATCGTTAGTTGCAGCTCTGCTACCTTTCAGCCCTCATGTATATATAATATATTTAATCTGCTGACTGACACCTCTCCAGATGATTAAGTTTCAGGAGCATCTCAGACGGTAACAGCTTACGGTCAAGAAATCTTAGTTGGACAAAAGTAGCATGTGGTCGATCCAAACACGGTAAAAGTAGAAGTGAAACAGCCAATTAAACATTTTCTGGTTTCAACCATTTTGTGTTTTTGTGCCAGAATGTGTTTTTTTTTTCTCTCGTCTGAATAAAATTAAGCACTTCTTGTACTTGTAAATCTAATCATCAGGTTCTGCCAAATGAGACAAATGCAGCACCAGACTGAAAAAAAAAAACGCCTCGTCCCAGAAGCGTCTGTGCTCTGCCATGTCTCATGAGCTTTTCATTCACACAGCAGATTGTCTTTGTTTGTCTGAGATTCATGATGAATTCTGCATCTTGGATCAAGGAGACAGTTGTGAAACTCCCCGTTAATTGTTACAAATGTACAAATCGAATCCTTTTGTTTAACCCTCAGATTTTGGAGAACTGAACATGTCTTATCCTCCTCTCTCCTCCGTGGTGACATTGGACATTGTTTCCTCTTCCTGCTGATGGCTGTTGTTCTTTTCACTATCTGGGAGAAGCAGGACGGGACTTTTTCAGTTGCTGCTGATTCACCGCAGATTAGATTGCTGCCCCCAAGCATGAGATTGCTTGGTTTCACTCACATTACATGAAGCATTTACAGTATAGTATGGGCATACCATTAAACATGGGTGTTTTGACATAAAGGAAAAGGTCTTTTATGTCCTTACATTAATACAAGGCCGTCTCAAAAGCATTTGTGACAGATTTAGCAAAACCCTGACAGCAGATCACATTCAGTAATAGCTTCCTTCCTCTGATTATTTCTCCTGGAAGTTGAACTCGCTCCTCTCTGACTAACCCAGGCACTTCTTCTACTTAGTGGGGAGTAAAACAGATGCTTCATTTGGGCAAATTAGCAAGATCTCCAAATGTAAACTGATTAAGGCTTAAGAGTAAGAGAGTGGAGTGAATCCTGCTCTCACAGCTCTTTCTCTTTGCTGCTCACTTCTTGCCTTCGTTCTTTCAGTCCTGGCTCCCTTTTCTTTCCTGCAGCACACATTAAATATCGCCAAAACTCTCTTCTCACCTCATTTTTTCATCGAGGGTTTATACTGTCAGGTGATCCGGCTGAAAAGTGTCACAGGGGCAGTTTTGGTTGCAGTACTACAGAAGGAAGCAGCTTAAAGCTTAAAATCCAACAGATTTTCACACTTCTGACACTGTCATTTGGCATTCACTAAATACAGGCGACGGGATTAATTGAACAGTCAATTAATCCCGTCACCCCTCCCCCCTTGATTTCACACAGGTAGACAAAAGCAGGCTTCTCATTTCTAGCCAGCGACCGTCGAGAGCTAGGTAGCAAATTAAGCTAACGCTACCTGGTTGAAAACTTTGTCTCCTGCTTACTTTTTAATGTTTCCAGCTGACTTGTTTTAAAACAAAGGGTCTTAAATTGGCACTTGATGGCTACGTGGTACATGATATTGTGCTAACAGACTGACGTTAAAGCTAACACGTCCCAGGCTAAAAGTTAGCATCCTCACTAGCTGACGATCCACGTAGAAGATATGTAATTAAAGAAACTGCATTGTTGTTATATTGCAGTGTGGAGCTTGTTAGTCCTAGCTAGTTTTATAAGTTTGATTAAGGAAAATGTAAGATCAGACTCTTATTTTCAACATAGCCGTGTTTGGCTTGCTTAGCTTACATACTTGGCAGTTAGATTTGTGCTTTATTCATATTTTCTAACACTGTGTTTTCACTTTTACGATGAGAGCTAACAAATGTGTTTGACGAACGTAACGCTAACTCAGGTAACAGGTTTGGCTGGCGTACACTGAAGAGCAGGGCAGAGTCGCTAACGTTAGCCTAAACTCTGATATAGCATCCGTACTATTGCTATCGTGAATGGAGCATTTGTTTTTTGTTAACATAATCTCTAATCCGACAGAATATGAAATGCTCCTCGGCCTTGGAAGTAACGCTCAGTTAGGTTACTACTGCGGATAGGAAGCTAGTTAACCGGACATGCTAACAGACTCTGCTAACAGAGCAGACAAATAATAAAGTGATAAATCCATTCCTTACACTTTTGCTCATGTGTTTTTGGTTTTCGAAAGGCTAGAAAAAAGACACCATCCCTTCAAACTCTTTATATACAGACAATCACTCTTACTACGGCTCCGACGTGCAAAGAAATCCAAAGCTTAGTTACGGTTGCTAAGCTATGATTGGACAATGACTGTTCCGGGGAGGGGTTTAGCGAATGGTCAGTTAAGGAAAATTTAAAAAACCCGCTAGAACATGCCTTTGTACACGTTGTTCTTTTGTGATCATGAATGGTATGCTCGCAGCTGATCAGATAGCTTGTTGTCTTTGTCTGTAATGCCCTCACATGGTATTCCAGCCCACCTCTGTTTAATCTCTTTGGGCCTGAGCCAACTCTAAATGCACAGATCGCCTCTTTTCAGAGAGACAGCAGTGTCAGCAGGGCTGTGCTTCTCCGCTGAGCCCCCGAGCAGACCCCTGGGTCACTGTCTCCCATGCCCTGAAAAGGAGGTTGAACCTGTGGGACCGGCGCTGTAAAGTGGCCTGGTACTCATCAGCCGCTGGAGGTGTTTTGTCTAAAGCTTTTTTTCATTCATTTACTCTGCTGTGTGAGTGTGCCCTTAACATTAAACAAAGCAAGGGCCGACGTGTAAATATTTAGCCTTCCATGTTTGAGAGAGTTCAAAGGCGGCCAACGAAATGAATGGGGGCCGTGCTCCAACTTCTGCAACCCAGATAAAAGAAGCTGAATTAAATGTCCATAAAGAAACTTCACAGCTAAACCTACAGTTTCATTGTGAAGGGGCAGCAATTAATCACAAACCCGCCTTTAATGTAGGACACCAAAGCTTCCCTCGAGTTTCCCACCACGGTTGTTGATTAATGTGCCTCAAATTCAAACTCCACTGTCTTGTGTGAGCTATTGGTTATTCCTCAAAATGACGGGTTATAAGAGTCTGGACGCCGGGTGAAAAGTCATGACTGAAGGGCACGAGAGGTCACTTTAGGCATGAGCTGCTGGTGTCCAATGTCCAGACGGTCCCGTCAGAAAGGTCATGACTCTTTTTAAAGTGTAGGAGCTGTGTGCGAGCAACAGTTAATGTGATGCAATTAGACTTCCTCATTTTGACTACTTAAATTTAGAACTCCCACGGGAAATGACTGTACATATTTCTTGATTTTAAATGTTTTGTTGGTATGTATAATTTGGATAAGCAGACTCATAGTTGTCCCCAGTTATTGATATGTAAATAAGAGTTTTCATCTTCTAGAAGTTAATTTGTCATGTGTCACATTAGTATCTTTCAAGTGCATGCCTATGCCTTTCTTTCTCAGCATGCAGGGCTTCAGCTACGGCCCTCTGGGCACAAAAACTACATGAAATTCCTTGTGACATTTAAATAAATCGGATATATCTTCATTATCTACAGCATCAGATGGTTCACGGTTGGGTCAACCAGATGAACTTACATCATGGAAAATGTCAAAGCTGTCAATGACAAAGAATAACTTCAAAGAACAAGAAAGTTCTCGCAGATATATTTCTTAAAGTTTGAACTCTTTAAAATTCAGGTTTCCACTAAATGAAACTGCTTTCGCACCTGAAAATGCATCTGAATTAGGAGTTTTACGTAATTTCTCTGCTTCTGCAAGAAGCAAATTAGGAGCTGAGAAGTGGAAAGACCCAAATTAAATTATTTTCCTGATTTTCTGAGAATGATAATGGTGTCATTCTTACAGCAGGAAATACTCTCCCGTCAGAATGCTAATGTGAGGCCTGGTTGTTCATTTATTAGATTTGTGTGGGATGTTTTTTAATGACTGGAAGTGAAGATGAAAGAAGAATAAACAGGGTGAAATTCCATGAATGCCGCTAAGAACAGTCGGTCTTATATAAAAGGGTGAGCAGGACGAGCTGTCCATAGGAATCATATGCCTCTTCCAACTATTATCTACTATCTACTGTGTCGTATAACAATTTCACACAAATGGATTAAATTTCAGAGGAAGTCAGTGAAACAGTGCAGATTGTGGACAATGCCAGTGGTTCATCAAGTTAATTTATGACCCAATGTGACCTCTAAGTGACCCAAAATGTGACTGTGTAAAGTTTTGTCCTTCACAGAGTACACTTACTGTATTTAGCTTGTATTTTTATCAGTTACAATAGATTCCTAGAAAAACCGCCTCTGCAGCATAATCCACTTCTCTGCCATCCAGTCCGATCACTCGTATTTTTATCTTCAGCTCCTATCTTAATCCTACGCCGGCTTCCTGTCCACTGTTAAAGTGAGGCTTGCTCATGAACCCATTGGTGCATCTCTTTATCAGGCAACATATCAGTTCAGCTCTGGACCTCACAAGCAAAACGAGCCGTCATGCCGGGTTGTAACCCGTCCTTATGTGTTGTTATGGCGGTCCAAGCTCATCAGAGTCTGGCTGTGTCCCATTCTCCTTAATGAGGGAACAAGCTGTGAAGATTCTAACTGAATAGTTGGCTGCGTTATTTATTGGTAATGATGATTTTGTAGTTGCACTTATTGGCTGTTTTATTTATTGGTTATGGTGCTGCTGTGAGCTCGTAGTTGCTGTCAGTTTCACCAAAAACATCACAGATTTCAGACGACCTATTTCTTAAAGGTTGGGTAGGCAGTATTTTTATGGCGTCATTGGCCAACAAATTCATAATAACCGTGCAGCATATTGTAATTCACGTGGTCTGTGAGCAAACCTCTACTTCAGCCCCTCCTCTTGGCTCTGTTTTCAGGCTTCAGAAAATCTAGCCCGTGACGAGAGACTTTAGCCAATCACAGGTTATTTCAGAGAGACGGTGCATTTGTATTGGCTGTTCTACAAATGCAGACGCGCGTACACGTCCCTGCAGACGGTGAAAGCCTGATTTAATGGCGGAAAATCCTGCAACTTGTGATAAATTTCCAATACCTCCTTTGCCTGCAGCAACATGTCCCTCCACACGGAGCTTCGGGCTCATTAGCTCAAGTTGTGGGTTTGGTGGGAGGGGCTTAGCGGAGTGATATGAGGCAGCAGAGAGAGAGGCAGAAGGTTTTGCTTAGGTTGCACAGATTTTGCCTACCCCAGCTTTAACTTTCAATGTGCGATACATCCATATTTAAAGCTAATAAGAGACATTGTTGAGAGTTCTTGTTTTTTGGCCTGGGATTGGAAGACCATGTTGAGCTTGTTAGTACTCGTGTACCTTGGTTTACTCACCTGTGTTCAACACCTGTCTGCTGCTCCTCTGTTGGTCAGGAGAGCTGCTGTCTTGACTCAGGTGTTCATGCTGTGTTCGGATCACATGGGAGTTTCTGTAATTACTGACTGTCACGTCAACGTTCAAGTTGTAATTGCAACTGTGGAAACTCTCAAAGATTTGTCTGATAACTCTAAAATATCAGACTTGGCGCTTAATAAGATGAAAATGTCTAATAAAGGAAACAAATATGGATGTCTCAAATCACCTAAAGCCCCTCATTTAAAGTAATTAAACCCAAATTTCATGAATATAGGGCTATATTGTAGGAATGAAGCAAACATCATTAATCGTTTGGTCTGTGTTGGGTCATATAGACATCTTAATTTTGCTTTTTTTGTCTGACCAACAGTCCAAAAACCAAAGATATTCAGGTTGAAATAATGATTAATCTGTTATCAAGATAGTTGTCGGCTAATGGATTAATCAACCCTACTACACTGTCAACGCACAGTATTTGTAACCCTCACATGATCAACTCAACGACAACCATCTTGAGTTCTCCCTCAGAAGTCATAAACCCATAAATCTTTCCCGTCTCTGCATCCCTCTCGGTCCCGCGTGATGTGAACAGAAGATTATTAAGGAAGTCACAAGTAGTAAAACTAGCAGCAGGAAGTGAGTTTGTCGGACGAGCCAATGAGCTAGACTAGGATAGAGTGGTTTAGACGAATGAAAGGTCAAGAGGTGAGCGAACGCACACTTACTGATGAGAAAGATGGGATTGTCTTGTATTTAGCCATATTTTGGAGCATCCTGAGTATACAGCGAAGAGGTAAACAATGCTAAAGGGGTGGTTTGTGAAGTTTCAATGGAAGTTTGGATAATTTATTTTCCATTGTAACTAACAGGACTCCAAGCTGATCACAGCTGCCTTCACTTCATGAAGGACAAAACCACAAACTTTATACAGCCAGCTTTCAAGTCTGTTTGATACCCAAAAGATATATTTAGTCTGGAGTAACACCTTTAAGAATAATATACAATATTTTCTCACAGAAAACATCCCTTTGAACTTGTTTTCCAAGGACAGAACAGACTAATATCTCAGAGTGTGCATGCTTATTTTGAATAATGGTTGAGCTGTCAAGTGGCGTGGAAATGAAATGTGGATCGGCAAAAGAGATTTATGTTATAAAATAAGCATTCATACATTATTAATCTCCTGTAGTCTGCCTTGGAATACACAGCCACGGTCACTATTTCACTTTCATTAGATGCAGCTCATGTGACAGATCTTTTATTAAGAGGAAGTTGAGAAGTGCAGTGCTCCGCAAACGGACGTGAAGAGGGTTTACATCTCTCTAGCTAGTTTCACTTGAGATCCCATGGCTGTTGTGTGTGTGTGTGTGTATGTGGAGGAAAATTGTGTCCGATTGTTTACATTCCTCACACGTTGCATTCACAAAAAAAAAGATAGCTTCAAAATGAGTCAAACAAGCCAAGTTTCTGTCCGTCGTCTTTAACTTGCAGAGGTTTCATGAAGGACTATCGTTGTTTTAATTGCGGCCGTTTAAGCATCGTAA
The DNA here is from genome assembly GCA_008360985.2 of Macquaria ambigua. Taxonomy (NCBI): domain Eukaryota; kingdom Metazoa; phylum Chordata; class Actinopteri; order Centrarchiformes; family Percichthyidae; genus Macquaria; species Macquaria ambigua. The sequence continues at coordinate 69,999 of VMKM01000149.1, forward strand.
GTTCTCCAGGCTGAATGCTCCTGTCTCGCTCGTCTTTGTCCTTGTTCTTTCTGAAAAAGAAAACGGGTCAGCATTCATTCTGGACCTGCACCTGTTGAGTGGAGCATACGTCTTTCCCGTTTTACGTCTTGGATTTACGGCACTCAGCTGGAGGGACGACCTTTTCACTCGGCCTCTATGGGAGAGCCGCAGCAGCTGTGATGACTTCACTGGCTCCTCGGTGTAAAAAGGCACCGAGGAGGGCAGGCTCTCGCTGCACCTTGAACCTGATAGCAGCCTGATTCGACACGCCGCCTCCATCAGCTGTTAGTTTCTATCTGATTGAGCCGATTTACAAAGAAATAAAAAGGTGCATTCATTTCTCCTTGTGGTCTCATTTGTATCTATTCATGTGACTCAAAGAGAGGCAGGAAGAGACCACTAAAACGTCCCCAGTTTTTCATATGTGTGGTCCTTGGCAACGGAAAATTGACTCTTTTTTTATGAGGCTAGCAGCTGTGTGAAGAGAAACATTAGCAATGCTGACTCATTACAAAGAGTAGCTGCAAAGTCTGTGCCAGTTTATTTCTGGTTTGGCAGAGAAAGATACACTGCCACTGGATAACAGCGTCTCAGTATGAGGAGAAATCTCTGCTTTGTAAATGGAGGATTTTAGGAAGTGCCCCATTACCGAGCAGCTCCTCTTGCCTGCTGGCTTTCCTCTGGAGCAGCTGTCGGACAGCGTGTCAGTGGGTGAATCTCTGAAATACAGATTGCTAATGAGGCTCGAGCTCTTGAGGAAGGCCTGGCCCTGAACTCAGCATCACACGTCGTTAAGTGACGAGGTTCCCCTGCTGCATCAGACGTCTGAATGTTACGTACGTCATCCAGCTTTGCTGTTTACTAACAGTCTTTTCTGACTAAGTGGACAGGAGCCTTGAGATCTCATTGTGTTAGTCAGTGAGCTCCAGGTGGTCTTTCAAACCCGGAACAGTCCAGGTCAGACCTTTAACCTCCCCCTAGGATTGTTTCTGCCGACTGTTGCCCTCGGGTTTGTCAGTCCGGTCAAGAGGTTTTCGGGTAATGAGCTTGTTGTCGATGAAAGACAGGTCGCAGATCATCACCGGAGCAGCCGAGCAGCCACCGCTAGCATTGTCACTGCTGCACATTCCTGCTGGTTCACGTTACAGCGGCGATATGAAGCAGCTGGAGTCCGACAAGTTTAGTAACTGGTGACTCAAAGGGGCTGACGTTGCTTTCATTCAGCTAGTTAGAAGCAGCTCGTTACAGATCTCATATCCTACCCGATCCTCAGTGACCCAGTAACCAATGAAGTGGATTTATCTGGGAGAAGGAGAACTTTTTTTTTCTTCTACTGAATGGCTTTTCCAAAACGGCCTCCAGAGTGTATAAATCTTAAAACTACGGTTTGGTGTTTCTGTGCATATGGTGTAAACCGAGCTTTCGCAAAACAGTGGCCAAAGCATTAACCTTTACGTAGACGTTGTCGCGATTCAAAATATAAGGATAAGGATTTTATCACCACAGCGCAGCAGTTTGGGAATGACTACTGGTTAACATGTAGCGTTAATGGGCCGCGATTAAAATTAAAAGTGAGAACAACTATATGGTGTAACCCGGGGGTCGCTAGATGAATCTAAGGGGTCATCAGATAATAACCAGGGTAGGAAAAAAGAAAAAAAACTACCACCTACTCAAAAAATAAAAGTAAAGCCATCTGAAAAGGTAAAATCACGCTATGGTTGACACAAGCATCCTGTAACACGGTCACAAGCCTAACAGGTTGGCTTAAAGGTTGAAATCGAAAGTTTATGTCTGACCTCGGAAACAACAGTTGACAAAACAATCTCAGTTTCAGTTTCATAATCAATCTCTTAAAGTGCTCAGAAAAAAATGGATCTACACTTACAAAGATCTTTACTAAATGGACCTTGGTGGTGAGACTGAATTGCTTTTGTTCAGTCATGTTTGGATGTACACATGCCTCCTGATTGGGCTTAAATTTAAGGAAACACCAATCATCGATCTGCTAAATAACTTAAATCTATGTGTGATCAATGAAAATGGACTGGGGAAAATGGTGTGGTGGACAGATGACAGAAATTGTAATTTATTGACGTCCTTTCTTACCTTTTTGTATTTTTGTACTGCTCCTGCTCATTCTTTGCCCCTCTGGCCAAATCCCTCATTTTGGATAATAAAGTTAAATTTGATTTGATGCTGGATGGTGATTCCAGTCTAATGTGTTGCTTCTAATCCTGCTGGTATCACGGCATTAGAGGTTTTATGGACGGCAGCCAGCCAGCTCCCTGTGTGACCTATTGTATATGCGAGATTTTCCCTCCGAGCGCCGTTGTTATCAAGTGAGTGACCTGGTTTAATCAGCATCAGATGAAAAGGGATTTCCCACAGCGAAGCAAAGTCACGGTGGGAAATGTCATACAAGCTCAAGCAAGCATGCCTCCGTGTTTTAGCAGCAGTTAGTTTGGTTGCTGCCGCTTATCATGTATAAATAGCAGTGGTGCATAAATGAAAGTGCAGTACACCGTCGGCTTCAGATATGAGTGTGCAGCGGCTGCCTGTCCAGAAGAACTGCTGCATTCTGTAAAGGTACATGTGTCTGACTGCCAGTGAGCAGATTTCATCTCTGCCAATTTTAGTCAGGCAGCGCTCAGATACCAAACTGCCACAAATAGGGCGAGATCACGTGAGGAGGCAGCGGGGCACGGTGCCAGTTGGGTCGTGTTGATTACAACCTCGCCCACATTCTTTTAATTTTCTCTTAGCCCCCTGGAAATACATTTCCTTTGACACGTGGTGTCCCTCAGCTGCCCAAGAAGTCAACCTCTGTGTGAACCACATAATGCTCTTATAACACACATGGGGCAGTGATGGAAGCACCAAATATGTCGGCAGTAAAAAGACATGAAGCAGGAGTTCCTCTACTGTACACTGTATAAGGCTGATTCTTTCCAGTTTGTATTGGTTTTCACTGCAACATACCTGCATTTTTTTATTTAAAGAGGCACAAGAGGTTTTAAACATCCATTCATCATTTAGTTTTCATTATGGGAAGCATCCAGTGTTTTTGTATCTTGACCCACACTAGGGACTAAATGTCAGGATATCATTGCTTCAATTTTGATCATTCTTTTTATTAATCTGTGTCTCACAACATTATCAAAGTACAGTCCTCAATCGCCAATCAGTACCTCTTTAAAGGAGCAGGTCATTTTAAACTGGACTTTATGTCCCTACGCACCCAAAAGTGAATGTGCTTCCAGCTGCAAGAAGACACTCATCAGTGAAGTTAACAATAAACTGGCTAGAAAATGCTCCCAGTAGTAGGAAATGAAGATGCAAATTGGGAGGTAAAGCAACTGAGCTGCTGTTTCTGCAGCAGAGTCCTTCAACAAATGATTAAAATCAGATTTTCACACAGAATTATTGACCTTTTTGTCTCATTTCTACACATTTTATCACCAAATTTACTTTATCATCGAATTTGAGGGATTTCGATGAGCACTTTGGTGACGTACATCTGACACCAGCAATCACTGTTTACCAAGATGGCTCTCAATCCTTAGATTATGTTTGTTTCTTTTTAGAGTGTCCCTGTGTTTCTAGGATTGTATTTAAACACCCCTTCATGCTTAAACATCCTCTCAGGACTTGTAATAAATAACATTATTATAGTTTTGCCGCCTACAAGCAAACAAGGTGGCGAACTGTAGGCGGCTCAACACATTCGACGTACGACATGTTTTGCATACACGCATTCCAGAGCAACTTTCCCCAGCAGCTTTAGGTGCAGTGACAGGAAGTGGAGGAGGATTTCAGCAGTCACAGAGAAACTCCAGTTGAAAGCAGGGCTGTCCATCACAACGTCAGTGCCACTTCTGTGAAATGTTGCCCTTTGGCTGTAAACCACATGGCAGTTTATAGTCGCCTGTGGTTGTCAAGCTTGAGTGCCTGTTAAAATGAGCATGGATTCAGTTCATCAGTGTGTCTGAGTCACTTGTTTTGTATTGTTTATGTTTATGTATGATGTTTTAAACCTCACTGGAGGGCGAGTCATTAGAAACATGCTGTGTAAACAAACTTTGTTCTGAAACGCGCAGAACTTCGGTTCTAGTCTTGAATTATTGGAAATAGCACAGATGCACGCTGAATTTTGGGGAAATGTGTTTAAAATAACACACAGGACATTTACAATATTTGCATTTGATGGGACTATAAAAACCAGAGTCTTGGGTTTGAATGTGTAACTCAAACCTTACGTGACGAGCTGCGAGAGAATATACACTCTGTACACCTAGCTAAAACTGATGCAGTCTAATACAACAGTCCTGCATTAAATCCAAACTTCATGAAGATTATAATGTTCAGGGTTTTTTGGAACTGTTTGAGAGGTGTTGATTCAACTTTATGGTCATTTCGGATGCTGCAGTGGTGTTTCTAATATTTTGTCCACCACATTTATATCAATGAGGGTGTTAAATATTAGAAACACCTCTCAGTATAACACAACACAAACTTCATTCTCCAAAATCACCATTAAGTTGAATCAACACCTCTCTATAACACTTTCAATTCAATACATAAACTACAGGAGTTTTACAACTTTGTCGAATGTCAGCTAACGTTAGCAGACGTCATATACTGTAGATATAGTTGTATATAGAGTCAGTCAGATTTATTGACCCTGCTTGGGCTGTTGTATTTATGTTTCGCTGCAGCATTTATTATTATCCCATAATCAGTGGTTCAGCAAAGGTTTCGTAGTTTCGCTTTAAAGGTTTACACATACAAGGAATTTGCTTTGGTATTTTGGTGCATAACAACAAACATAGTAAGTAGAAAACATAAAGAGATAAAGCAGGTACTGCAAGTCAAGAGGCATATGTTAACGTGTTAATTGTTCCAGAGAAAAAGTATAATATACTTTATTTGAGCTCTGTGATCACTTACTTTGACTAACAAGATGTTTTTTTTTTTCCCTTTCTCACTTCTCTTACTCTAAACCCGCTGATCAGATGTGTACATTTGTGTTTTTACTCTAAAGGTGGACAAAGATGAGTGTTGCTGTTTTGAATTTCACAGCAACTTTACAACTAATACATCCCCAACTCATACTGAAAGGAGTTGCTCATCTGCAGAGCTGAAAGTTTTTTTTTTATAACATGCGTTATGAAACGAATGTTAGTCACATCAGTACTTTAACATGGTTTTTTTTTTTTCTCCTTTCTCTGTTCTGCAGGGTGGGTGGTGGTATTGCAGACCCTCATGCAGTCCCGAGTTTTGCTGCAGCTGGTGCGCTCATAGACGACTGAAGATACTGATCTGAATGGGAAGGATGCAAAGGTGGAAGCAGTCAGTGGTGGATTCGGTTTCATGGAGTCTTGGTGGAACACACACACACACACACACACACACACACACACATACTGTATGGTTTTTAATACTATCTACTTCCCCCTTTCTTTGAGAGGACACAGATACACCCTGAATGGGCCCCAGTGGTGATCTACATTGTGGTCGGGAAGTACCTAGTGTTACAACTGTCATGCTGGTCTGCTTAAAGGGACAGTGCTGATCACTTTCATATGCAATGCGTTCTCTTTTCAGGGCTTTTGTCACCTGAAACGACCGTATCAGTTGGATGTTTGAGCTGTCGCCTTTTAATAGTGAGTTTAGGAGTCAAAGAGGATCTTTTCTGTCAGTTTCTAAATGATCAGGACGTCAAGTCGTCTCACTTGAAATGCAGAAAGAGTCGAAGGAGACTGATGTTGATATTTGTTTAATATGTCTTTAATAAGAACTGAAACTGAATATGTTTAAAGGTGTCATCATTTCTATAAAGCCCATCTTCACGCTCTTGGAAAAAAAGAGAAATAGAGAAGTCGACTCAAATCTTCACAACTTGACAAAACTATAATTGCTGGGGTCATGAGACTTTAGGGCCATAATACACTGAGAAGTCGTGATATTGTGTGAATGCAGTCTAACCACCGAGGTGGAAGAGGAAAGGAATTTGTTTTGCAATAGTTTCTGTAACCACATACATTTTTACTTGCATATTCTGTTTGCACGTTGTATGTATTTTCTGGCACTTTACACTGTTGAATGTTAGTTGAAAAAGCTTGTCTGAATAAATTCTTCACTCTGGCAGATGTTTACTGAACGTGTGTTTTTCTTAAGAGTCCAACTAGCGAGTGAGGCGTGCTCGTTATGCTGAAGCCGGTCCTGGGTGTTCTGCATCACTGCCTCCTGTTTACAGCTGCAGAGAGTGAAAGCGTTTAATCTGTACATGAGCTCCTCACACTTCTCACAAGGGTCATTTACCCACACAAGAACTCTGTATCTGTACTTATTATGAAATACTAACCACAACACAGAGGTATTGCCTTATGAATGAGGTGTTGTCCTGCAGAATTTCCAGTTATTGCAGTTTAGAAAGTGTTTTATGTCTGTACGTCTTATTTTCATAGTTTTGGCAATCGTTTTTATTGGTAATAGCAAGATTTTACTCACCAGAGTTGCTGAGATCTGGGAAGGCAGCAACATTGTTAAAAAGAAGTCTAATAAAGTAAGAAACCAAATAAAACTGGTTTTAAACAAACAGCCAAGTTAGAGGCTCAGCATTGTCCAGATAACGGTGGGAAAAAATAACGTAGACTCATCTTCTCAGACCATCAGAGTAAAACCACATATTTACACCAAACCGTGAAGTGGTTCCTCTGCAGCTGTTTTAATATGTACATACTCTTGTCCTTGCGGGAGTTGCCATTACTCTCCGACGCTGTACAGCAAGCACACGGGGACGACACTTTTGAAGTCGGCGAAACCGGAAAAAAAGCAGCATGTGATGTCTCTTTGTTAAAACTTTCATAATGGCTGCATGACGCCATTGTACAGCACAAGTGTTCTCATCATCTCCTAGAGTCCTCGTTCTTCTCATCTTTAATGCTAGCTATCTTCTTGCTGGTGTGTTTTTAAAGGAGGCGGAAGAGGAAGTGTTTGTCTTGGACGCAACACAGACCAACAAGCCAATCATCACAGAGGAGCCGTGTGCACATGGTATCTTTTACATTCTAGATTAAAGTTATAGTTTGACATATTTGCTTTCTGGCAGAGGGTCCACTTAGATAAGATTAGCCTAAGATTAGCTGGTTAGCTTAGCTTAGCAGAAAGACTGGAAACAGCTCTGTCCAAAGGTAACAAAATCAATCTACCAGCACCTCTAAAGTTCACTAATTAACACGATATATACTGTTTGTTCAAATGCGTACAAAAACCAAAGTGTAAAACTGACAGTTTGCTTGGCTGGGAGCCGTTGCCAGGCAACCAGCAGAGACTCCAGGAAGTTAGCTCCCAAGACACATAACCTCTAATAAAATAGCAAATTAATGCTTTTACACTTTGGTTTTTGTACAGATTTTAAACAAACAAGATATAAAGCAGTAACTAGTGAGCTTTAGAGGTGCTGGTAGATGGATTCTGTGAAGCTTTGGACAGAGACAGGCTAGCTGTTTCCAGTCTTTACGCTAAGCTAACCATCTCCTGGCTGTAGCTTCATATTTACAGCACAGATATGAGAGTGTTATTGATCTTCTCATCTAACTCTCGTCAAAAAAGCAAGCAAGAGCATTTCCCAAAATTAAGACACACCCTTTAAGACACACCGTACTGTATTCTGGCAGCAGCTACAGCAGATGGAGAGGTGCCTTGCTCAAGGGCAGCTGAGTAATCATTTGCCTGTCTGGCACTTCCAGTTCAGTCTCCAGGTTTGCAGGTGCAGGTGTTGGTTCATGTTGTGGACTTCACACTACATCCGTCTCACTTCCGTCAGCCCAGCAGAAACCTTTGGATGTGGTCAGCTGAGCGGTTAGTCATGGTCACTGGACTGGATATTCTTCTGCCTTTTTACCTCCCTTTACAAACATCTCTCTTCAAAAGTTACGTTCAAACCTCCCTGTTTCAGCTTTAACTTGAAACACTCATCCTGAGCAGTTTTGGTTGTTCTCATAAGACAACTGTTACAGCTGTACCAGGTCAAGCTGTCTGATTTTCTCTTTCGCTCGCTTTCATCTGAAGTTGTGGTTGTAACTGGAAGAAAAGAGAGGAGGTTAAACAAACACAAACCTCATTAAAAATAAACCTGACAACTCCCACTCCCTTTTTCTGAGGTATAAGAATGCGCTGTCGTGCTTCACGTCCCACACAGAATTGCTACAGGACTTCAGGTAATGAATGAACCGGGGATGCCCACCCAGCAACCAGGAAACAAAAAAACAAAAAATGCAGCCGTCACTCCCAGTTTGGTAAAGGTAGACTGAGTTTCCCACCACTGTGCCACCTCACCATACAGGACGATTTAACACACATAACATAGCATGTGTACACACAACCAATGCACTCATGATTCATCGTGGTATGGTGGTGGTCATTGCAGGGATGTTTTTTCTGACCCATGATGTCTAGTTTTTGGTGTCTGCATATACTAGAAAGAGAAAATAACCCACTGTGTTTCTCCCATCTATTATACACACTAGCTGAAATGTAATACTTCATAAAGGGAAATCACCTTCCTGAGGTTTGTAAGTTGTTTCGTAGCCCCAAACTGTAGTTTAAAGGCCCTGAAAACCTATTTTGTCATTTAGCTTCTTCCTAGGAGCGATGGGAGCCCAACATGAACACACAATTTTCTTCCAAAGTTTGAACACATTTCCATATTTGTCTGTTTGTCATTTCCTTTCTCACTGATTTTAAGTGGGCTGGACTTGTGATGTCACGTGTTTCCAGGCACCAATCAGAGTTTAGCAACATTTGAATCAAAACGTGTCGACAAACGTCACCCACACAATCCTGAAAAAGCAGATTAGCTGAGTTTCTGAGTGGAAAAACTCTAAATAAATAATACCTAAAGATCTTTTTTTTCCAAACTTTAACTTTTGCTTATTTAGTCATGAATACTTAAGATTTTATACCAAGTTTTCAGGGGCTGTAATATGAGATCTAAGGAAACAGAACAGAACAGAACTTTTCGTTGTGCAACAAAGTTTATGATGAGTACCTGTGGAGTCATCTCATGTGCTTACGATGTGCTGTGATTCTTTACAGCCCAGTAAACCTGTTTAAATATCAATTTAACTGAGCTTGGCATGTCATTCTCTTTTTTACTGGGTCACAACAGGGAGTAAGGTGAAGTGAAAGACAAAGACAGTGGAGGTTAGAGTAGAGAGTAACAAAAGGTATCACATTCATCATTAAAAGGAATAGTTATACGTTTTGGGAAACATGCTTATTCGATTTCTTACCAATAGATGAAAAGATGTATACAGTGCTAACTTGTTAGCTTAGCATAAAGACTGGAAACAGGGGAAAACAGCTAGCTTGGCTCTGTCAGAACGTGACTAAATTTGCATACCAGCACCCCAAAGATCACTAATTAACACGTTTGTTTAATCTGCACAAAAACTGAAGTGTAAAAACCGTTTCATGGGGAGCTGTTTCTTGGCCACGAGCGGGAAGCTCCTTGAGTCTCCACTGGTTGCCTGGCAACGGCTGTTATCTTTGGCCAGGGCCCAGCTAGCTATGTCCATGTTTCACTCACCAAAGTCATCGGTGCGATCTGGGAAACACGGCAACATCAGCAAAACAAAAGTCACATGTGGCAGTTACTGGTCCCAACTTGTCATAACATAAAGATTAGAAACAGCTCCTTGTTTCCAGTCTTTATGCTATGCTAAGCTAAGCTAACCAGCTGCTCACGGTGGCTTCATATTTACTGTTGAGATATGAGAGTGGTATCAATCATCTAACAAAAAGCAAATAAGCATATTTCCCAAAATGTCAAGCTTTTGCTTTAAATATCAACTAGATGTTTGTGTTGTGTGTGTTTAATTTCATCGTATGTATTTGTCTTATGAATTCATAAGCAAAAACACAAAGATTAGAGAAACATCTGAAACAAATGTAATTTTGTGTACGATCAATGTTTGTCATTCCTATCCTGTTTAACAACTTGTAACCCTTCAAACTCATCTTTTGACCCACTGGGAATCACAGGTTAGGAACCACTGTTGTAGCTCTACAATAAATAGATGTATAAAGAAATCAAAACATTTTAAAAAACGTATGTAATTCTGAATCAATTGTGTGTTCCACTAAATCTTGATCTTCTTACAGCAATTTCTCAGTTTAAATCAGTGCAAATCACTAACCAGCTGATGATAAATATGCCATGAAAGAATTTATTAAAATGATTAACTATAATAGGCTGATTTGCATTATAATAAGTTTCTTTCCTATCAGCATCATCGAGAGCTTTTCAGTTGAGGAAAATGTCCTGACTGTCTGACCTCATCGTCAGTGGTCCAGCCTCGGTTCACACCCTCTGCCTTTTGATGTGGCTACTCTGTTTGTTCACCAGCGCCAGCGGTCTGCTCTCTCCCATTCAACAATCTGCCACTTTTTAAATCCCTCACTCTGACTGGGCTGCAGCGGCATTGTTTGCGTTTTACACCAGGGGGTGAGAAACATGCGGTCTCGTTTACGCCTCTCGAGCCTCGATCCCGGCCGCAGAGTTCATTCTGCAGAAAATTAGGTGTGACTTCTCACCTGCATCTAAATCCAGCGTGGGCTTCATCAGACAGCCGGGAGTGTCATCACTAATGCTCGAACTGAAACCTGAAAAACCTATAGCCCCAATTTGTGCCTCTCAGAGCAAAGCACCAGTTTTTCTATCCAGCTGGAACAAACTATATTTTAAACAAAAATCAAGTTGAGTTTGACATTAGAAGGCTGTTTTCACATTAATCTGCTTTGTGCTCACCTTAAATCTGAGTTTACACAAACATGATTTTGTGAAATCACAGCTAGTTTGGAGGCCAATCAGTGGTTCAATATTGAACTTACACAAGTGTGACATGGAGACTTGAAACTTCCAGCGCACGTACGCCTACAATGGACTTTTCAGTGACGTAGGAGACATCTTGTGTCTTGCAGCTAAACTTTTGAATGAAAAATACTTGCAGATTCACTTGTTTTGTACAATGCAAGGAGAAATATGCCATTTTATAATTTAATCTTTGTCTTTGTTGGCTGAACAAGTCACAATGTGAGAAATGGGCTGAAAAGTTGTCTTTATTGTAGAGCCTAGAGAATATGTTTTGCTCCAGTTGGATAAGAGAGTCTTTGGGGAATCTGGAAAGGTCTTTAAGTGTCGTCAAACATTTTTACTGTACCTTCAGAAGAAACTCTCTGACTCAAATGCAAAAGTCTCAAATGTGAAACAATGATTACATGAGAAGCACAAACTACCTGGAACCATGATTCACTCACTAAAGATGCATACGCCCAGTTTTAAAACTATTCAGGAAATGGCGAACAGTTATGATCACAGCTTTGAACTCATCCTTCTAGAGTCTGAAGAGTTATGAAAGTAAAAGTATATGTGTGAACAGGAAAGTTTCCAGAATCTCCACTGAAGAACTCTTAAGAGTCAGCTCTAACAGGAACTATTAATGATAACATTAGATTAGATTAGATTAAACACTGTTTGGTTACTCATTGATATGTGTTCCAGACTGCAAGGCAACAGCTTAATTGAAGCACAAATATTCAATATTTGCATTTTTTAAACGTTTGTTTGCTGTATCACAATGAGCTGCTGAATCATGAACACAGTAAATGGAAATAGAACTTGTACTGTAGTGAAGTCACGTCGCAGTGGTTTTACAATTCATTGACAAGGAGACATAACAGCTGAAACTGAAGAGAGGAAACCATAGAGGTATCGTGTTAAGTTCCTCTTGTCTTAACTCCACCAGCACCATAAAAGGAAGGAGCTTCATTCACAAATTTGCACTCTTTGAACCCATGACAGCACCCGGTGGCACCTCAGATACTGGATGACTTGCGGCTCGCAAAATGCACTTGCAAACACATGCATGAAAAGAGGCAAAACAGGGCGCTATTTCACCTTTCCTGTGCAGAATGACTGTAAAAATGCAAATCTCATGCATAGGCAAAATATTTTCTTGAACCATTGATTTTTATAATACTTTTTGTCAAACTGTGTGCAATAATGCTACACTGCTACAAAATGTTAGCTTTTGATCTATTGCTTTCTGAATTTAAAGATAGTGTAACCAATCACATTTCCATTTCATGTGGCTCCATAGATCAGATTTCAGAGGATAAAAATGACTTATTTAACGGTTTTAAAATCAGTAATATAGTTTGCTGTGACTCTACAGCAGCACGGTATTTTTACTACTAAAGGTCAGTAAGGGTGTAGTGAGATAAAAATAGAAAAGGCCCCTTAAGCATTAGTATGTCTTCATCAGCAAATCTTCAATTAAAATAACTGCTCAGACCTCCAGTCATTTAATCCCTTTATCTAAAGGATCTGGTCCATGTTGACTACACTAATGTGCATGTGTGTGCGTACATGTATGCATGTGTGTCATTATGTTTGTATGTGACTGCATTTCGTTATCTCCCCATCAAGTAATATTATACAGCCGCCCTCACTACAGATTATCTCATTTATCTTTTTTTTTTTTTCATTTCTCTCAGATCTTAGAGGTACAATACTTCCCATAACTCCCTGAAGCAGAGAGTCTGTAGATTAAAAAGTGTCCAGACATGCTGCAGGTGAGCAGCTAACCCTGCGTTCCCAGGCTTGGTGTAAAAAATAGTCAGACAGCTGTGGGAGGTCTCTGAGTGCCTGTAACTTGGCAGGAGTGTGTTCAAAAGTATGCCCTCTCCTAAGTCAAACACCAGCACAGGCTGCTACTTGCTCCTGTCCAACTGATCTGCCCGCCCACACATGGGAAAGCACTTTCCAGGAATCATGCTCCACCGATCTCCATGCCCAGCCAGGCACTTTTATTTCATTTAAACCCATCACTTTGTTTGGGTTAAAAAGATTTCTTAAAATAACATTCTGTACTGTAAGGCACAGTAAAAGGCTATAAATTTCCAACGTAAATTTAAACAGCGGTCTTTAATCAAAGGCTTGGCTCAAAGTCACAAATAATGATGATACAACCGAAAGTGAATTTAATGCTGCTAGCGCACCCTACACTTCTGAACAAGCCACAGTATACAGAGCTGTCACACATTGTATAGACTTAAACTGCTCTGCATTTCCAACGCACTATATCAAAAGACTCTCTTAGTGAGCCCTGCTCATTTCTGCCGTTGAAATATAGGCTCTGTCACGGCCATGAATGCTGAGCTTTTCACATGTGTTTTAATGGAGATGTATGACGGAGTAGTAATTGGAATTTATCCCAGAACACTGTCAGTCAGTCGGTGCTATATGTACAGTCTGACTCTGTAGGCTATCAGACGTTTAAATAAAGACTTTCCACAAGACTCCTGACGTTAGTAATGTGAAGTCTGTTTTTCCATCAGCATGCTTGAGTCCCACATAGGATGAAGATTTGGCTGGATCTGCATGTGATTTTATCAGTATTGACCTAGAAGAACTGGTAAAAAGAGTAAATAACCCCACAATAACTCTCCATCCGCTGCAGAGAGATTACATATCACAATTTCTGCCATTTATCTCACAGGTTGCAGGTTAAGCTAGGAAGATTTAATTGTAGGCTACGCAGCAGCTAGCAGTGTTATATTATGTCCTTGGACCTATTATGTGTTAAGTTTCAGCCTTATTTTAATTTAGTATTTACAGACACAGACAAGGAAGTTTGGGAAATACACTGATTACTTTATTGCCTAGAGTTATGAAAAGATTGATGCCACTCTCATGTCTGTGCGTTAAGCCAAGAGGCAATTAGTTTAACTGTTAGCTTAGCCAAAGCTGAAGCTATAAAGACTGTAAACAGGGGGAAACAGCGAACTTGGCTCTGTCCAAAGTTCACAAATACATCTACCAACACCTCCGAAGGTCACTATGTGGCATCTTGTTTGTTGATACAGTGTACACAAACAGAACAAGACTCCAAGAAGTCACTGCACCCGGCCGCTATTTGCCAAAAAACAGTTACATCACAAAACTCCCTGTAAAACCACAACTTGTTAGACTTCTGTTTGTGTGCGTATTAAACAAATGACATATAATGTGTTTGTGAGCTTTAGAGGTGCTTGTAGGCATATTTTTTAACTTTAGAGAGGGCAAGGCAAGCTGTTTCCCCCTGCGTCTGGTCTTTATGCTAAGCTAGCTCCATACTTAGTGTACACACATTAGAGTGGTGTCAATCTTCTCATCTACTGGGTAAGAAAGCAAATAAGTGTGTTTCCCAAAAAGTTGAACTGTTGCTTTAAGGTGTACTCAGTCTGAAAACCGCAAATAAAGGGTTGGTTTCGCATTATTTGAGCACTTGTGCAGTCTGTGTTTATTTACAGACTGTAGCTAGCTGGCTAGCAATGTACTGTGTGTGTAGAGTGAGCTTGTGCTGTCTTTGTGTGACATCTCAGGCTCTGACTAAACTCTAAACTTACCAAGACCTCCAGTTCTTTCTGTTGTTCTTGTACAGACCCCTTTCCCTTTTCTTGTCTGTCTACATTCATAACTTGGCATCATGAAGACTCACGACTTACTCAAGTTGAAACACTGGAAAAGCTAGGCAAATTTGTGTGCACTCGTGTCTTTGCATTGACTTTATATGCACTCACGACCATGTTGTTTCATACTTTTCTCTGTGTTGACAAAATTGTATTTCATATGTAATATTGTTTGATTTTCTTTGATAACTTAAACTTGTATCACTTTATGTTTTGTATTGTTCTTGTATATTGAAGTCAATAAACTAAATAACTACTTTAAGTGTTCCATTGTTACATTGACTGTGTGATAAATGCCTTTTCTCTCAAGATGCATTTGCACATATGCTTTTGTTTATTTAAAAATGTGGTTGCAGTTTGACAAGATGTCAGTCGTGTACATTAAACTCATTTCACACCATCACACAAAGAAAGTCACTTTGCACTCTCACACAATAGCTGCCACACAAAACTCAACAAGGTATTTTTGGATTCCAGTGAAAACACCAAGATGCCGTTGAAGTCTGTGGAAAATGTACAGCCATATAGGTATTGAAAAGTTCAGTTTTGCTTAATCTATTTTGTTCAGCATCTTCACTCTGAGTCATGGTTAGGGGAAGTTGGCGCTCTCTTTATGCATATGTACTGGTTGTGAAAATGAGCTCTGCTTTTATAAAGGTGCCATTTAGAAATCATACTGTCTGCGATGGGGCCTCCCCTGGTCAGCCAGGCTCTCAGTTCTGCTAAGCAAAATGTATCCACTCGCTATATTGCTCCATTAACCTCAATGAAAGTGTGTATTGTACTGTAGGGGAAAAAAATTACCACATCTGAGTCAAGACTCTTCTTTTAAATTATGCAGCAGTGTACATACCAGAAATGCACACTCAAACGTCACCTGGTATCTCCTCAAAAAAACCACAACATCTTTGACTATGACAGGAATTATTATCTTTTAATAATAATTAGCATCAGAGGCAGAAGCAGCTGATCCAAGAGGATGCACCGAAAGTGTTTCACTCATGCCTCTGCTCTTTCCACGCTAACAGCAGGGAGCCGACAAGCGAATTACCTTAGCGTTTACACAGATGCTGACATTTAGACAGGGCCATGAGAAAGGGGAGAGACAGAGCGATCAGGTTGCAGGCAGTGAATCATTTTGTTCGTCTGAAATTCTCTGTGTTTATGGTAGAGTGTGTTGTAATGGTGCTAACATAACGGCCCGGGAGAGGATGGCACATCTCGCTTGTCTGTTTACCTGCTGGGTTTGTGTTAGTGGGTGTCACTGTTGCTCTTTGCCCCCTCCTGGGTCTCTCCCTGGGAATGGGTCAGCCGGTAAGGGTGTGAATGTTGGTTAAGCAAACTAACATCACTCAGAGCTGCTTTCTGACACCGGTTTTTACAGCTGATGGAATTTGAAATGTAGAAAACAACAAACTCCCATTCACTTTTAAGACATGTTGCAGCTTTTTGGGCTCAAACACACTAACTGCCACTTATCTTTATTGCTGAAAGATACTACAGACTCATGCTTTAACATTTAAATTGCACAACAGAATAGGAAATTGCATCATAACCTTTTCAAAAGGAAGTCAGCGTGCATATTCTCAATTTAATGTGGTGAACCACTTTACTCTGCAACTACAAAAATCCCTATCGTGAATGGAGGCCATGTTGTGCATGTGTTTTGGCTTTGCCACAGTCCTTGCATGTTTATCACCCCGCTGACACTTCTAGGAATGATGGCTGTCACGTCTTCGCAGAATGTAGAGCATGTTCTTTGTAGCGTGGACTTAAAATAAAACAGCAGTTTCCTCTTTGATTGAAATGCACGTCCCCTTTTTATAGATTCGCTACAGCCTTTATATTTTCTACATGAACTAATTAACAAGCTCCTATAATGAGCCAGAGGTTAAGATACAGGATTAACCTTAATAAATTAAGAAAGGTGCATGAAATATGCATAAATAAAACACACAGACCAATTTGTTTAAGAATAATTTAGGGGGTATTTGGTGGACTCCCATGTGGCTGCAGTGCTCCAGCGGGTGTCAGCATTTTGAGGTATAATTTGGGAAATATTGCAGCAGTAGACACCTCCCACCTCCCCCAAACCCACCCTCTGTCCTCTCCTGCAGTTCAAGCATCGGTTATCAGAATTGCAAATATCAAGCGGACCAGCTCCTAAATCAGAATTATTAATGACCGAGCCTTTTGAAGTTTACTCAGGGAGGATTCACTTCACAGATGAGCACGAAAAGTATTTAGTTTTGTGGACTTTGTTCCCCCGTTAGGGCAGATTGGACAACATATTTGTGACATGGTAACAGTTCATTTTAGCATCTATAAGAAGACACATTACAGTGTAGTTGTAAGTACATATAAGAACATTTCTAAGTGTATAAACAGATGAATAATTGACAATATAATAAAACACACTTGTAATATGAACTATTTATTACCTACATTTGCAATATTTATTAAAGTTATAATACTTTCATGAAATCGAACCCCATTTTTGACACTTTCTCTGCAGCAGCTATACAATGTATTTACATTCAGTAATTACCTCTTTATGTAGTAGCTTTCATTGTTAGTGGTGGAGTCTGCCATTCCCGATTGACTTGCAGTGAACAAGGGATTCACAGTAAACGATGCAGCATGTAATCCAATGTTACTGTTTTTAACTTCACTGTTTACTGTTCACTCTCCTAACTAATCAGAGCTGTAATTAAGTTACTGTTAATGTAAACTGAACATTTCCTGCTGCTGCTGCTTCACATTAAAAGTGCTCAACTGGTCAAACACAGGGAGGCTTTTATTGTGAAGCAGCCACAGGAAATGCAGTGTATTGGCACAGAGGTTAGGACCTTGAGTTAAGACTTTTTTGTCTAACTACTAAACAAACCTTCAAATTCAACATGTCTTTTGAACACATGTATAAACCTGCCTTTATAAATGACTTGTACATGTGTAGAAGCAGTTAATAGATGATTTATAACACAGTATAACAATCTGATTTATGTCTGAATATTTATATATTACTAAATATGATTATAGCTAGTGTTATATCATTAATTAACTGTTTATACACCAGTTACAGATACATTATACAAATACATTAATAAACACTTAAAAATGCCATTACATAAACAATATATTAAGAAGTTATATCCTGCTTATAAATGCTAAATAAGGAGGTTAAAATAAAGTGCTACTTGTGATGTTTAAAAAACAAAACAAAAACGTTTTCTAGGGCACGGGGGCGTGCAGGGTTTTCAGGTCACACATGCAGATTCATCTCCAGTAATTTCACTGATACGTCACTTCCTGTCTGAGCAGGCTGCTGGGATTCAGACAGCACGAAATCTACTGACAGACAACGTTAATAGCAAAGAGTTCGAGATACTCTTCGTCGAACATGACATCACAGGACTTCCTGATTTAATAACGTGTGCAGCCACATTAATCCATCCGTTTTATTCAATAAAGAATACTCACTTGACTTGTGGAGTCTCAGACATTGTGGAGACAACGAGAATACTGAGAAGCAGCTGCTCTCTCCTCCCACGGTGTTGGTTAGTGATCTGATGGGCAGAAAGCTTGTGACGTTAGAGCTAGAAAACAGCTCAAACTCTCTCTCTCACACACACACACACACAGAAACCACAATTGGATCAAAGCTTGTAATTTTCAGCACAGTGGCGTTTAGGCATCTCCCATCTAATATAGCGCCTGTTGTTCAGGATGAGTATAGTTCTGGAGAAGCAGCATAGAATCATGTGCATCCACAAATGACAGCTCAGGCTCAAAAAAGGCAGAGTTCACAGAGTGCAACACCACGGCGTCTGAAATTAATTCACTGTTTCTTCTTTCACTATCAAGTGATTGAATGCAGAAGCAGGAAAAGGTCAACTAAGAGAGAACATGTGATGATTCAACACTCGGTAAATCAATCCGTCCACAGTGATGACTCTGGGGGAATAACGCCCTTGACCTCATGAAGAAGCTTTTATTATTTAAACTGAATAAATCAATTATCGTCTTTGTGCGCAGTCACAGCCGCGAGACGAAATGTCTTTTTTATGTGTCACCACGTTCATAAATAGGCTGATTAGGAGAGCTGTGGGTGTGAGGATCATGTGCTGCAGTGTGACAGACAGTGAATGGCTGGCAGTGTTAGCTCACAGAGGAGGAGACTTGGGGATGCTGTGTACATGAAGGGCTCTCTGTGTCTCTGCCGTGCACACAAGTATGCATCTCATTACTAACTTTGGACTGAAATAACTCCACATCTCTGGGTTTTGGGCTTGAGGCCACCTCAGCTGAGCCCTGACCTGCACTGTCCACAAACTTGACCCTCCAACGTCATTCGTGTTACTCTCTTTTGTGAGTAAAACCCTCTACTCTGGGGAAGGGAGGGGATGGACGAAAAATGACCCAAAAAGACGCAAAATGACCACAAAGGCCAAAAATGAACACAAAGAGACTCAAAATGATCACAAAGACACGTAAAATGACCCAAAGGTATGTATAACTGCCAGTAAGAGATGCAAAACGACCACAAAGACACAAAAAGTGAACACAAAGACACAAAAAAATGAACACAAAGGCACAAAAAATGAACACGAAGACACGAAAATGACCACAAAGTGAAGACACATGACCGAAAGAGACACAAAATGACACAAAGGTTTGTAAAACGACCAATAAAAGATGCAAAACAACTCAAAATGATCACAAAGAAACATAAAACGACCCAAAGGTATGTAAAACTACCAGTAAGAGATGCAAAACGACCACAAAGAAACGCGAAATGATCACAAAGACTCATAACAACCACAAAGAGATGTAAAAGTTTCCAAACCTGCCCCTGCTCTCCTCAGAGTGAAAGAGATGGTTCAAAGTACACACCTGAGTGAAATCATATACATATCAGCAAAACATATCCATCGTCTGTCAGAGAGATTGCAGGGCTATTAGACAGTTTAGACAGTCTGATAACTGGATCTGCAGTGATAAGAAATCAGACAAAAAGACATTTACATACGCATACACACACTAACCAGGGTCAGTAATTAACAAGGGCTCGGGGCAAAAGTGCCCCTGAAGGTCCATAAAAAGCCTGTAAAATGAGGGGGCAAAAAACACCCCTGATAATTATGAGTAGCCTCTTTTGCATTTTACCCTGTTCACATGTCTTTGATGGGTTGTCAAATATTCATGTGAGAGTGCGCCTGCTGTCCCCCACGAGCCACTGAAGGTGTTTTCAGGAGCTTTTGATCAGAAACCAACTGAGTATGCAGTGTGAAGCAGCAGGCTCTGATTGATAGTCCATCTATCTGATATTATATTATATTAAAGTACATACAATTCTTAGTGGTATAAATAGAGCTTGTTGGAAATGAATTTCTAGTGTATTATGTCATGTTCAATTAAATCCCCCACCAAAAGTGCCATTAAAAAATGTATCAAAGAGATAAAAATATATGGAGAAAATATCAACCATGGAGCCTGATTTCACAGGAAATTTGCACCCATTTTATGAAAATAAATGCAAATAAAATTGCGAACCAAGGCACTGCTTGACTGTGACTACATTATATAATAACAAAACCCTGTCCAAATCCTTAATCTAAGATTAACCACAATAATTTTTAATTTCCTTAAAGGCACAGTCTGTAAAACAGATATAAACAAAGGGTGGGCCCCTTTAACATTTTCTAACATCACTAATGTTGGTGAACACAATAATAATACAGTCCTATATTATGTTCAGTTCTTCTGTCAAATGTACAGATATATCATCAATAACATTACTGTATGTGCCTTTAACAATCAAAACAGTGACTACTTTTACTTAAAATGTTGAAATTATACGACATCTACGTTGTTAAGTGAATTATTTGTCTATGTGCTGCAATTTGTTCTGACTTTGGGTAGAAGCTTATTGCTGCCTTTCTGGCCACAACACCAAACACCAACAAAGTCAAAATCAAACCTGAGTGGTCGCAGAGGAGGTGACACCTTTTCTGCCGTTTTCTGTAGTTTCACGTATTGAAAATAACACTAATATGCAAGTAGTGGATAATAACTACACTTTGGTAGCTGGCGCATTTTTGCCTTTTGCAATAGCTTATTTAAATAAACAGCAATGTAACACCAAAGGTAAAAAATAATGCCATAAAATATGTCTGAAGCAAGCAAAAATCACTAAAAGACAACTGTGAATATCAAAGATTCTTGTGTTTAAAGGCTTTTCAGACGCCAAAACACTGCAGAGCAGTTTATAATCCTCACAGACAGAAGTTTACAACTCTGGGAAGTTATCACGGCGGCTGCTATTTTATCTTTAGTCACGACGATCGCAAGGGAAAAATATGTCGTCAAACACGATGCAGAGATTGCAATGTTTCTCTGGGACAGTTGATAAACTAGCTAAAATTAAAATCTGTGTTTAGCTGTTGAGATCAATTAGACTCCTCTTGTAATGAACTCATTAGCCATGCATGCGTGTATACAGTTTGTACAACACTGACAGGTCATCTCTGCTGTAGTGTCAAAGATTATTGCGATTACTTCTCGCCACCACAGAGGGCGACAATGTACGAAAACATACAGATTTCTGGTTTAAATCTACATGGTGAGGTGTTGACAAAGTTCTTACTATAAGCAGGGTCCTTACATGCCTGCAGTTTTTATCGTACAGTACACAAACTATAATAAGTTCACGCGTAGCAGACACATGCAGATATGTCCACGCCCATGTTTCCGGCTCCTCAGAACATCCTGCTTCACATTTCATAAATCTGTCCGGGCCCCCAGCAGGAAGCGGGTTGAGCCTCTTACAAGAGAGGGCGCCTCCACCGCAGCGTCACCCAGTGAACCCTCTTACCTCCTATTCCTGCCCTGTGACAGAGACCCACAGCTGCTGCATGGACGTCCCCATCCCTCACTGTCAAAACATGGCACCCACCCAAAGTCCTGTTCAGTAGTAGCTGCTTACTACCTGGGAACGCTGCCAAGGCCTCTGCAAAGAGATACTATATGTACAATAGTTGTAGCATTTGACACTAATCCCTCCTCAGCTGTATTATGTGTGTGTCTGTGTGCATGCTGGATGTGTGTGTATCTGGGGTGTACAAGCATACTTTCCCTTTCTTTAATTTTCTCCTCATTTGGAATTCTGGTCTGAAACAAAAGTGTTTAAAGAGTCGAATTTCCAGTTTGCTCATTAACTAATCAGGTCTGAATGCATGCTTTAAACAGTCATCAGCAAGTGGACTGAAAGGACCAGAGGCATCTCAGTTCAAAGACCACTTATTTATGGTCCCTTATCTGGATGATTTATTTTTAGTCCCACTCATTTGCAGCCTGCTCTGACAGTTCCTAGATATGGGGGGTGCCCAGACGGGTTTATTCAAAGTGTCCGACGGAGTTCCCTGCAGGCCTCAAATACTACAGGTGTTAGACCGGTGTTCAGAGCTCATCTGGAGAAGGGTTGTCACCTCGGGTTAAGACCTGGCAGCTCTTGCAAAATATGTTATTGCAAAACGGCAAAGTTTAGATAACTGGGAAAACTGCTGCCTGGGAATTTCAGATGATTGCGTGTCATGTTCTGTCCTCTGTCCTATTGCTTTAATAATTCGCAGAAAAACATTTTGGGCTTCTAACTTTCCTCAGAAATGTGATAATTTCTGCGTTTGTGTTTATCGCTCTGAAAGTCACCCCTACTCTGCCCCGTAGTGGCAGCGGCAGGTGTGTATGAGCACCTAAAGGTTTGCATATTTCCCAGTATGCTGTATGGGTTTTGTGTGTGGTTGAAGCGGGTCGGCAGGGCGCTGGGGCCAGAAAGAGGGGATGACCCACGGGACCCTTGAACTCGAGAGGCAGTCCCTGAGAGCAGCACTGGAGGGCTGAAGAGTTCAGCGCAGTTAATGTTCAACCCCTTTGATCTCTGCCGAGAAGTCGCATTCCCTGAATTCCTCACCAGCATTTCCAGCACTAGAGAGAGACTATGAATGGCTCTACAGAAGACAGCTAACACTCTCCCATGCCTTCTCTTCTTTTTTTTTTCTCTCACCTTGGAAAAGCACAGCAGGAATAGAGCAGAGCTCGGGGTTATTAAACTTCGGAGCTCACTGTCAGGAAACGCTGCAGCTAATTTGCACTTTCTGTCAGTTTTTTATTGTTGTCGTATAACTTTCTTTCTTCAGAAATTGCTGTATCATCACCATTTACTGCATAAAGTTTTGAATATATGCTTTCTGTGACAAAAGTGGGCAAAGGATTAAGTGAACCTACACGTCGGATATGTCATGATATCAGGGAAAACTCTGTTAATCATTACCACATATGATGAGCTCATGCTGTTGTAATTTTCTTTTTTTGAGAATTTCGCTTGTCCTTTCCCTTAATTTGTATATCCACCAAATCTGGTCAGAGTGACTGCTGCTTTGAACTCTGGGTAAATTGAGCAACGGTTCAAGCACAGTTGAGTGATACAGGACTGTTATCTAGAAAGAACAGAAACTCTTATCCTGACCTACGCAACCGAGTTCCCTCCACGTTTGGACATTTACTGCCTGCTGAGCGTTACACCCTCAGAGATCAAAGCAGCAGAACCTTTTTAATGACAATAAAGTGATCCCGCCGGCGGGGGGGGAATGCGTTTGGCAATTTGCTTAAAATGTCGGCCATGTGGATGCCAGATTTCACTTTAAGAGATAAAACTCAGCAGATGTCACAGCAGAGATGACCAATTTATTGCCCGTATGAATAATACGACGGCCAGCGCAGCGATCTGTCTGAGCACCACCGTTGTAAAATGCTGATTGATTGTGTGAGACGTTTTCTATTGTTCGAGCGCTGGGCTTAGGAGGTTTAGTGTGAGGGTGATTAACTAATGGAGGGACTTAATCCCAGGTAAGAGTCAGACGCTTGGGGCCAAAGCACAATGAACAGCCTTCACTTAACCTCAACCAAAATGCTGAGTTGCAAAGTCCAGGCCTCAGTCACCTGGCAGACGTCATTCTTGAGGGCCATCTGTGCTTAAGAGGACGGTATGGATTTTTTTTTAATGTGTTTTTAATTAATAATGGCATTTAGCTACAGAGACAATACTTTAAAAATTGTTGGTTTCAAAGAACAAATGGCCTGATGGCTTTATATGGCACCTTCGCTCGCACCATGTGGCCGTTTGTTTCCTGTGGGCAGTTTGTCAGATGTTCTGCCACTCAAACAGCCGAAGAATGAAACAAGCATCTGAGCATGTGCAGGAGCTCCTGTCATCACCGGCCTGAGGGGAAAATGTTTTGAACCTGTGAACTGATTGCCAGCTCGTGATGGGCGGCAACATTCAGACTGACAGGAGAGGGTGAGGAGGGGTTGGAGAAGGGAGGGAGGAGGGGTTCACCATGAGCTAAGGCCTCTATGGCTTTACAGTGACATCAGGGGATTGGTGATATAATCCTCTTACTCTAGGCTGTATGCTGTAATGGGTTGGGTAAACTTCGAGTAGACCTCTCTGGGCTCGGCTGCCCTGCAGAGCCACAGCAGAGGCGATAGAGAGAAGCATGACGGGTAGCTCATCACACAGGCTGAGACACTTTGTTCTCAGCTTTATTTTTATTGAATGGATGGTAGCAGCTGGGAACTTTATGATCCCCTTCACAGGTGCGGCAGTGGAGGCCATGTTGACGATGAGTTACGCTCGACGAAATGCTGCACCTCATCATCCATCAATGTATTTTTAAAAGCTGCAACTTATAGCAACGCCGTCCTCTGATGTTGTTCCAGGCACTGAATCAGAAAATAAAGCTGTAATTTTTCTCTAAGTGGCCTTGAGAGGGAGCATAACAGTGTTTATCTTGCAACTGCAGTGCAATGATGTTTTATGAGCGCATGTTAGTTTTATGAACACCTGACTCCCTGAGCTGTGTGTCAGTGCTGCCTGTGCTACTGACCTTTATGTCTGACGCTGTCTTCTATAATTCAAGTGGAGTGTGAGGTTTTCTTTTTCTCTGATATAAGTCCAAACTCTGAAGACACACTGCAGGAAGGGTATAGAGTCCAGCAGCCCTTTAAAGGGTCAGTTCACCCAGTTTTTCTACTTAAAGGAATAGTTTGACATTTTGGGGAAACACTCTTATTCGCTTTCTTGCAGCGAGTTAGATGAGAACATTGACACCACTCTCATGTCTGTATGGTAAATATGAAGGCACCGTCTGTAGCTAATTAGCTTAGCTTAGCACAAAGACTGGAAACAGTGTGAAACGGCTAACCTGGCTCTGTCCAAAGGTAAAAAAAAACTTTGCCTAGCAGCACCTCTAAAGCTCACTAATTAACATTTTATATCTTGTTTGTTTAATCTGTACAAAAAAAAAAGCGTAAAGACAAAACGATGAAAACATGTTGTGGTTTTACAAGGGGTTTGTGCCAGTCGCACTCGCACATAGCCGCTATAGCTGACGCGCACATCCTGAAAACAGCGGCTACAGAGATGCCACATAAAACCGTGAAAGCTATGACTGGTCAGCTTTGTCTGCTTGTGTTTTCGTTTCTTTCATGAAGTGTAAACTTCACTTTATTTTCTGATGTTTTGAGATCTCTGCTTTGCCTTCTTTGGATTCTTTTTGCAATCTAAATGCAGTGAAAGTGAATTTCAAGGAGCCCGATGATGAATAATTTAATTGAGAAAGAATTCACCTCCACTAAAGTGTGGGACAGCCATGGTCCCTGCCATAAAACAAGTCTGCGTTGAGAGTCAAGGATGAAGTTTTCCAAAACATCATGTTATCAGCACGACCTCCGGGCCATAAAACATGCCCCACCAGGACTCAGGGATTACATTAAGGGAAAGCTAAGCGACAACTGCCCAATTTACAACAGGCCTGTAGTTAACTAGCCTAATACTCCCACATTCCAGGATATGAGCTGAAGATTCAACACTCTGAACTCTCAACACAAGAACAAAGGAACTGACGTTGCCATGCTGAATTAAATGTGTATAAATGAATATGCTATGTTTAACCAACCCTCTGAAAGGTACTGAAGGTTAACATGTTTAACATGTTGATTTTGATGCAGGTAAAATGGAAACTGAACCAACAGGAATGGTTTACATCTATCCTCTAAGATAAGATCTAAGAGCCTCCAGATAAAGATAAAGGTGGGATGTCTGGTTTTGTTTAATAGCTAATGAAACAGGAAATGTGAATATGCATTTACATAACAAATAAATTGATCATAGCTTGTAATGAAATAAGATTTAAGCTTAAATGCCTGATACAATCTCTGAGTGCCGATGTGTCTGTGTGGGGGTGTAGATGCATATACAGTATGTGGATATACATATAGAGATCTATGTGCATGGGTTAAGTTTATGTATCACTGAACTGATAACAAATTTCCCACTTGTGACACACACACACACACACACACACACACACACACACACACACACACACCTACCTACCTACCTGGTTTAACACTGTGACTGTCTTTATAAGGTGTTTGGTATCGTTCCGCAGCAGAGACTGCCACACTATTAAATATGGAAGCATTAGACATGTGATCAACTTAATTACCTAAATTAATTTTTTATAAAGAAATTGGAACAAAGAAATTAGTTAAGATATTATAGATCTAGGGTGGGTGGAGTAAAGTTTCGTGTTGTTGACTTCGGACATCGCCGCCCCTTTTACAGAAGACTACAAAGCAAGAAGACCCCCTGAGATCACTCTCTCATGCCTCTTCTCTTATGACTCTTGTCCCTTGTTGTTGCTTATGCCTATTGCTCTCTGATTGACTGATCTGCCTAGTCCCGGACTTGCGCTTGGCTCTGCCCTATACAGAGCTGGTCCAGAAGATTGCCCGTCAGCTGTATCCAAACCGCACAGAAGGTGTTGAAGGCCCTCTGCCTCATCCAGCCAACTGTGAAAGTAAGAACTGTCTGAAAGAAGCCCTCTGTGTCATAACACAACGAAAGTTAGAACTGAAGAAACTCTGAATCCTGCACACTCCAGCCAAGTGGGGGTGTGTGAAGATGTTATCATTCCTCTCCCTGCTGACAGAGGGAGAAACCGGCGTCTCGAGCCGAGTCGCCACGTGGGGACGAGCACACCCGAGGAGGCCTGAACGCTCCAGAACGGGCCTACAGGAGAAACGTCTCCCTCCTCCCTTCCAGAGCAACCTCTCTCCTGACCATCTGAAGCACCAGGTGAAACTGTACTTTTCCTGTGATATTGGGGTGTTTCACTCTGCTTCCTAATAACCTCTCAGCTGCTGAACGATGCATTAAGGTGATTTCACTGGTCAATATTAAGTTTTATCCACTTGGTGGTTTCCTGTGTTTACACAAGTTAACACAACTTGAACCAAATTGATTATTCACTGCGTCATCCGGTATAAAATGGTCCTCATTTCATGCATTAATTGTCTGTTGTTGTATTAATAATTTAATTCATGAATTTATTAATTGTTCATCGCTGTATTCATTGGATTCATTCGTGGTTGCATTTATTCATTCATTTGTATGTCTAGTAGTTATAGTTGTGTGTTTAGTTAGTAGTTTAATAAACCTTTCATTTATAAAGAACTTGATTACTATGTGGTTTGTGTGTATTAAGTATTGATGTCACTGTACACGAGTCAAGAACTCTGTAGCAACCTTTAGACTGAGACTAAATTAATTCTGGTGCCCCGAGGTGAATTTAATGTTAGTTAAATTCTGTTGTTTAATTCAAATATTGATTATTTCTCATAGCCGAAGTTGAGTGTCATACCTCTGCTTCAGTTTGTACACATGTGTATTAAGGCCCATGTATTTGGTGCTGCTGTGTAAGACTAATACTGCCACACTTGGGATAATGTACAGGCCTTCATTGGAACTACTTCGTTGGTAGAAAATAGTTCTGTTCGGTCTGTGGATTATCAACGGTTACCAAGATATTGTTTCTTTTTGGCCAAGTTATGCTGATATTGGACAGCGACAGTGGAGAGATAACAGGCAATGAGAGGAGAGAGAAAGATGGAGAATGATAAGCAACAAAGGTCACCAGCTGGACGCCAACTACAGAGGTTGTGGTTCATGTTTGGCCAGCAGGCTGATTTTTAATGTTGTGAGCACCAAAAAAAGAGGTGGCAGCAGAAGTCTCGGTCGCAAATATCTGAAAACCTCTGCAGACGAAACCAAAACTATCTGCGTGGCTGGATACAACTAAGAGGGAATATCTGTTTTTTAGTGATTTGGGTGGACCAACTCTTTAACGCACATTCACAGGATTAGGGGCGCACATTGAGATGCATCAAAGTGTGAGATATCTCATCCATTTCCCACAAAGGCTGAAATATTTTTAGGAGCTGCAAAATTCACACAAAAAGCCCAAACCACTGCATTCACACCCCCAACAGCTTTCATGCAATCATGCTTCAGAGAAACGTGGGAGTGGTGGTGGTGGTGGTGGGTGTTGTGGGTGGTTGTAGGGGGGCTGGATTCTGCCTATTTGAGGACTCTGAGTGCTGCTGTTGCAGGTGCTGAATTTCTCACAGTAGCAATTTCAAGGACGCCAAAATGAATTACACATAGGGAGTCTGTGTTTGGTAAAATCTCTCCGCCTAATCCGCACAATCCCGTCCTCCTCAGCTAATTCCATATCTGCTGCAATTCAGAAAAAAAAAGTGCCACACACCCGTGCATGCACAGACGCACTCCTGCATTCCTTTATCCTCTCTCACTCACCCTCTCTTTCACAAAATATTTGGTGAGCCCTGATCTGTGATTTGCATGAGCAATAATTAGGAGGCTTGGGGATTAAAGGCACTACAGTATGCTTGACTGAGGAGGCTGTGGGCGGTGGGAGCTGTTACTCAATCGACAAGTGGCGTTCAGATAACAAAGCAATGAATAACAATTGCTCCTCGATGCATGTTCTTGACACTTCAATGAGGATATTATACGAGCTTTTTTAAAGGTAGGAAACACAAGACAAGACGAAAGAAGCAGCAATCAGAGAGCTGGTTGGCAGTGCAGCAGGGTGTGTGATGTGTGTGAGGAGATTGATACCAGAGCTGGAGTGTATATATGTGTGTGTGTGTGTGTGTGTGTGTGTGTGTGTGAACTAGCAGCCTGTCTGCATTTGCTCCATCCTTCACCCTGCTCTTATCCCACAAGGCCTCGGTCCCTTTCTCATCTGCTGGCGTCTTATCAGGGGACAGCTCGTCAGGGACACACGTGCCATCGTTCTGACACTGACCGTGGGTCATTGAAATGCAAACAGAGAACACACTAAACCAAATGGGGTCGAAGAGCAGCAAATATTTGGCCAGGACCTTTTTTCACTGATGGAGCCGGCCTGTTTATGGTCGATGAAACAAGGTAAGAGCAGATGGCCATTCGGAGTACAGAGCATTCATTTGAACTGTCCTCAAATCAAATAAAGCCAATAATACCACTACTTGTCGAAACAGGAAAGGATGTGCAGGAGCCGGGGCTGACCGTCCAATCTCCTCTCATTAAAAATTGAACAGGAGGAAGGTCAGTGTAAGAGCTGGGATCAAATGATTCATCTTAAAGCCAATACGGTGTGAAATTAATGACGTTAAAACTGATCACGTCAGAGCTGCGGATTACTTCATGACATTCAGTGAAGAGTGGAAACTGTGTGACGGGGGACGCACAAAGAGAAAGAGGTTTCATGAAACTGTCAAGAGGTTCAGAGTCGGGCTATCTACAGGAGAGCAGCTCCCTCTATCTACCAAAACCAAAAGAGAAACTGAAGGTCTCCGACTGATGCTCACACAGACAAAAGTGTTTGCGTTTCAAATACTTTTATAACAAACACAATATTATTCAGCAACAGGCAGTTACATGAGCAACCAAGTGTCCTCTTTATATACTTTTTACATAAGGAGGGAGACCTAACAACACACATCCACCTCCCACCCTCACCCCAGCCCCCGCCTCCAGCAGAAACTTAAAACAACTTAACTCACACTTCTACTACTACTTGCAAAGCAGCAGTTTTATCTTTTTGGATATTAGTAATGTATTTATTACCAATTCCACATATGTTTTTTTAAGCTTATGGCTTTTGATTGTTTTCAGTTTTGTGATTAACAGTGTTTTTTCTTTCTTTTCCTATCTACTGCTGCTGCATGCAATTGCTCTTACAGGGATAACAAGAAAAAATAGTAAAATCTCATCAGCATCCTGAGCGTCAAACGAAGGCAAGGAATTCACATGAAATAAGAGACACCTATCTTTAATTCGGCCGAACATGTCAGAGTGTAAAAAAAGAAAGAAAAACCTTGAGCCACCAGGAAGAAGTTGGGGGATTAGAGTACTTTGAGTGCAATAAAGCACGTGTGACAGTTGACAAACAGTAAACAGATAATCAAATAGGCAGCACTTCCAAAAACATGCTCTTTACTGCTGTTGACACTAAAAGAAAGAGAAGAAAAGCACACCACCAAGTACCTTTTCAGTATTGTTTCCTTTGAATTAAACAATAGTATCTTGAAATAGGCATTGTTTATGGTTTGCCTTACTTTTGACATACAAGTAATGGGATTTGATTCTTGAAATTTCTTCAGAACATCCTGTTTTGTAAAACAAACAAGGGATTTTTTTCCACCCACTAGCAGCAAACCGCCCACAGATACTTTCACTGTTTTCAAGAAAGACTGGATTTTAATGCTCAGTGAATCATTAAAAGTGGAGATTTCTCCGCTAAAGAAACTTAAGGTTGAGGCTGACTGTGGGCTGCTGCGGGGAAATTAAGTGACATGATTAAGTTGTTGAAAAATGTATGTAAGTATGTCAACATTTCAGCCTTAAAAGCACAGTTCATACATGCTTCAACATACACATGCTGAACAGTGAAACAACAAACATTAACAAGAATAGCTACAGATTTTAATTAGATTTTATTTATTTATTTATAGTAAGACATTTCCTGTTTGTTTTCTTACAATTTACAGACGTTTATCCCACATTAACACTGTGAGAAAACAAAAACGAAATGTAAATTCTCTCTTTAAACCTTTTCAGCAGGTATTCAGAAAAAGTAAAGTTTTATTTATGTAGCACCTTTTCAGATCAGACATGATAAAGTGCTTCACAATAAAAGACAAAGTCAAGACATAAAATAGAGGCACAATATAAAAGTAATAAATAAAATAGCGGAAAAAAAAATAAAACTATAAAACAATGTACTTAGAGGAAAGTCTATAGACTTAGAGGAAAAACTGTCCTATAAGAATATGTTGATGGACAAGAAGTCCTTAAAAGACTCCACTGATTTAGCACTGCACTCCTATAACATTTTCAGACTCACTGTGACAGTTTTTAAGAAGGTATCAAAATTGTTGCAACAGAACCAGAAATATTGTTTTCTTCTTCTTCCTTGTCAAAATCTGGCGCCTACATTACCCACAATGCAACCCGACAGTTCAGTCAGAGATTCAGGTGTGTTATGCTAGTAGCGGCCAACGTAGCCTCGTGCTGCTAGCCTCGAGCAAAGACGAGGAGCGAGCTACAGAGCTCCGGTAAGCTCACTTCTTTCTAACTCCACACCTCCAGATTTTATTCATTTTCAAGTCTTCAGACCCAACTGACACAATCTGACTCAAGTGACATCACTTGAGGACTTTTATCAGACTTTGTGCAGCTCCCTATGGAGCCACGAATGTCTTTAATCAACTTTTTCCACATATGCAGTAGTACTCCTCAACACCTGTAAACAGACTGATGGAGCTTCCCTTTAAAGTGCTCAGAAAAATAGAAATTTGAACATCTGCATCTCCATGACAACTGGACTAATCTGCTACGGAAGATTGTGTGATGTGATTGAAAGCTCAACAGCTACTAAATGGACCTTGTGGTGAGATTGTTTCCAAAAAATCTCACACTCTGTATATTAATCCTTTCAAAATAAAATGTATTTTATCATAATTTAACACAAGCTTGTAGTTAATAAGAACTTCTCTCCATCCACTTGTTATCACTATCACTTTTTTTTTTTTCAGGTATGGAAAATGACCATGAGGTCATCTGGCTGTAACATATTCTCTGTCATAACATCCCGCCTGGAGAGCTCTGTTGTGATCCGACCGCCTCGCTCCCTGGGAAATGATGCTTTTGACATTTATAGCTGCAGCACATCCGTCCCTGACGCACTTGTTGTTTGCTCTTTGTTTTATTGAGCGTGATGAGTCAGTCTTTCCCTTCTACTGTCCAGCACGATATATCCTCCAGACAGCACCCGCAGCACGCTTGATCAAATGGTCGATGTGACCTGACGGTGGCACAAAGGAACGGCACAGTCACAGATTTTAAATTTTTCATTTTAGGGATTCAGATGAGGGTCTCAGACAGAGTATCTCACTCTGAATGAGCAGGCGGAGGTTCAGTGACGGAGCTCGTATTCACAGGAGACAAATTCCAGCTGCTGATGGACACACAGTGGCTGTTTCATCACTTGAGGACGTGACTTTTTTTTGCTTACCTTCATCCTGGACCTCAGCTGTTTCACATTTACCTTAGTCATCATTCAAAAAAAAAAACTCTTTTGCAATGCTCAGAAGGGTTTAAAACTATAGAGGGCCCCACCTTTTCTTAGTTTAGACCAAAGCAAATACAAAAAGCTGAATGATTGCCTCTTGACCTGACCTCTTTTATTCAAAACTGCAGCACAAACATTCCAACTTTGATTGAGAAAGCCTACACTGACCTGCAGTTTGCCCTTTTTGCACTAAATTAAATCTTCCCTTTTATTGTAGTTTTCTATACCATTACAAATATGTTCTTTTATGATGGACAGATGGACCTCAGCAGGATTTTTTCCACAGATTATTGGTAATCATCTTCAGCCAGAATGACACACCCCAATCTTCAATCACTTTCATTGAATTCAGAAATCCAGTAAGTGTCTGTGATGGTGTGAAGTCATGACTAAGCAGAGCACGTAGGTGCTGTGATGCCGGTGTTAAATCATCGCTGACAATGCTGAGACACCAATAATGTCATTTTGATCTCTGCTCTTTTATAACCTCATTCAACAAAAGTGTAATCACTCTGAAAGTCTGCCTATAAATCTATTCAGATTGGTTTACAGGTGAAAGTGAAAACACCAGTATAGAAGTTGTTTAAGAATACAAAGAATACAAATTTGTATTCTGAGGTTCAAAGTTCGTTACTGACCTTGGAAACAGCTGTTTCTTTTTTCACTTTTTTCTCCTTGTTTGCCATCTTCATTTTGTTACTTACCAGTGTAGGTAAGTAGTTTATGATCATTTTGAAATAAATCACAGCAGATTTATAAAATGCCTCCCAAAATCTTCCCCCAAACAAGAGTTTTGTTGTTCAGTAGGTCATACTGTACCCCGTAATAATACAATACCCAGCAACAAAAAAATACCAGCGCATCCCAGATTGTTACCCCCTTCTTCCCAAACTTCACATCCTTGTACCTACATGTATGTATCGGTACCTACTGCACTGATACACTGTTAGTGCAACAAATTACACTGTTAATTGGGAAGAATTACGTTGTACGTGTGAGCCAGAATTTAATATTTTGTCACTTTACTCTAGTCTTTCTTCTTATGAAATACTGGACAGTTTTGACTCTTTAGGTCTGTAACAATTATTCAAAGGTGTAAAAAGACAAAAAAAGTTGGGAACCACTGCACCATAAGTAACTGAGAATAGTTTTTTATTTGTAACACTGGTGATCTGACCAGATTAGAGCTCTATTCCACAGTTATGAAATTAAAAAAATCAGAGCGATGGAAAATCAACCCATTTACACAGCCCGACACAAAGCAGTCTTTTTTTTTTTGTTGTTGTTTTCTTTTTTTGGCTGAAGCACCGCGGTCTGAACTGACAAAAGGGAATCTGGCCTTTGTTTGGTTATCATCTGTAGCTTTAATGAGGATACCACACACAGGCAGTATTTTAACAGGCTGTTTTAAGGCCTAATGAAGGGAGTGTTGGGTCAGACTGAACGGTAATGAGGCGGGCTGCTTAGGGACGCTGCCTTCGATCGCCCATTAATCAGCACATTCCTCTCAGCTTCAAACACACTTTCTATTTTGTCCCTATCTCTCGCTGTCTGTCTCATTTTCTCTCCTCTGTAATTACGCAGCAAATTCTCCCCACAGGCAGCTGAGTGTGGACGTTACACACACACACACACACACACACACACACACTAACCACACGTTCATACACTTTCCCCTCATTCAGTCAAGGTACATCAGGAAGAGGCCATTTCCTCATCACTCTCTAAGTAGTGCTGCTGAGTGAGACAAGGGGAGGCAGAGGCGGAGACGTTCAAACAGACAGAAAGGGGCAGAGGTAGCCATTAGTGGAACATCTTGGGAATAAATGCGTCTCCACAAAGCAGAGTGTTTGTGTTTGAGTTTCCTTTTCACTCTAATCTGTCTGAGCAGTTTGGACAACTGCTGACTGATAAGTAGCATCTATCCGTCGTGCGCAGATGAAATGTTTCGAGCCTTGTTTTTTTGTTTTGTTTTTTTTGTCTGTGTTTGGTCATTTCACAGTGTACCCTGCACAAACAAGAGCAACTGCTGAAAAGACTCTGAGACAAAAGCAGTTACATAACGTGGTGGCAGGAACAGAGTGATGGAAACCCGTCATAGCACAGTCGTCAGTAAGAAGTGTGGATGCAGTTAGAAACGTGGCAGGAGTCAAAATAAAATGCAGGAACAAAGAGAAAGTTTAAGATGGACAAATACTAAACAGATTACAGAGATTACATTGCTCACAATGACAATGCTAACATGCTAATAATTAGCAGGTATATTGTTTACAACGTTCACCATGTGAGTTTTGCATCGTAGCACACTAACATTTCCTAATTAGCACTAAACACAAAGTACAGATGAGGCTGATGAGAATGTCCTTAGTTTTGCAGGTATTTGGTCATATACCAAACTGTTGGATAAAGTAAAACTTTAACCTGTTGGTGGCGCTAGAGGAAAAGTCAAGGGGTCGCCAACATCAGTAGAATCAATCCTCTGGTGACCATGAATATGTGCGCAAATTTCATGGCAATCCATCCAATAGTTGTTGAGATATTTTAGTCTGGATTGACCGACATTGCCTGAAGCCACGTTGTTAACATGCTGAAGTTTCACAGTTCATGTTTATCATCTTAATTAAGATTCTAACATCTTGGTTAACATGCTAGAACATCTGCTGATATGCATATCAGCACTAAACACACAGTTATTAGATGAAGGTTTTTAGTTTTGCAGGTATTTGGACATAAACTAAAATACTGGACAAATTCAAATTTTGACCTGATGATGGCGCTGGATGAAAGGTAGAGGGATCATCAAAGTTCATCCAGAGGAGAACATGAATGTCTGTACCATATTTAATGGCAATACATCCAATAGCTGTCAAGACATTTTACTGAAATTAAAAATGCCAACCTCGTGGTGAGGGGACCACCAAAGTCATCCTCTGGAAACCATGAATGTTTGTACAAAATGTTGTGCCAATCTATCCAGAAGATGTTGAGAGAAAATCTTGACCTGCTGGTGGCGCTATATGAAAAGTGAAGGGATCAACAAAGTCGTTAGGATTCAGACCCTGGAGATCATGAATGTCTGTACCAAATGTCATGCCAATCCATCCAATAGCTGTTGAGACATTTCACTCTGGACCAAAGTGGAACTGCAGTCATGTCGCTAGCGTGGCTAAAAGAACGAGTTCCCTGTGGAGGTAAAGAGCCTAAACTATTACCACCAGTACCACTCTGCACATGGGAAGACCTACTGTAGCCCACCTCCTCTTTAGTCCAATGGAAACATATTCCAGTCCACTTATGCATTCATAATAGATCTTCTCAGGGAAAGAAAGAAAGATGAAGACATACTGTACTGTAAAGATGCAGGTATCCCTTGGGCCAGTCAATAACGAGATGAATCATCCCTCCAAGTTTCATCAAAACAGAAGCAGTTAACCTCTAAAGCTTGTTTGCAGTGTTGTCAGTCTGGCAACGTTTATGGCCACCTGCCAGCCAATCAGAAACAAGTATCTTCCATTGCCACTGTATAACAACAGTTAACAGTTTGTAGTGTTTATCTGCATTGAAGAGCAACTCAGTTGTGCAATATTCAACCCAAAGCCATCTGTACATTTCTCAAAATGCCTAACAGCAGGTAGCAGTGTTGTCTGCATCAAACCTGCATGACGCACGTATCAATCAAGATTTACAACGCA
The DNA here is from genome assembly GCA_008360985.2 of Macquaria ambigua. NCBI lineage: Eukaryota > Metazoa > Chordata > Actinopteri > Centrarchiformes > Percichthyidae > Macquaria > Macquaria ambigua. The sequence goes on from VMKM01000149.1 coordinate 105,775, forward strand.
GCGAGGAGAAACGCATGCAGCACAAATCAATTGAACACAATTGAGCTGTTACAGAAATAAGGTGGCAGCCACGCTTACACCTTAATCTGACAGATGTACTACATAAAATTTACAGTTTATACATCACCGGCCCATAAACCTGTCACGTCTGCCAGTTATGCATCTCCAACACACAATTAGCCCGGACATCAGATCAATACCCTTCTTCTCAATTACCCCGTGAGTGACTGATGCCGAGACATGTAGGGAGGCAATAATAAAGTCATGATGGGGGTGACATCTGACCTCAGTGTTGATATTGTCCTGTTTCGTCCTTTCTTTGAGCTTCTTCTTCTTCTGTCTGTGATAAAAATGGAAATGAGCGCTGACAGCTTCTGAAGAGCCGACTCAAATTCCACATTGTTCTCTGCAAAAGTGCTCTAATTGATTCTTTTCCGCGGGTCTTTTGCAGACATTAGACGACTTTCTTGCCTGCTCCACCAACCGAGACTAAAGGCTTCCCTTTATTGGCTGTATTTGTGAGGCAGAGACATTAAGAACAATAAAATCATTTAATCAGGGGCATTGCTAGGACCACTCATCAGCCCGTCAGGACCAATCATTTATTCCCAATGAGGAGAAGGTCACCGGCTGTCCTTTCACCTGTGCAAAGCTGAGATAGCAAAGAGGAAGATTCTGCCAACAAGAAAGATTACTGGAGAATTGCCTCACAGTGGCTCTCAATTATTAAGCCAATTTCCTCCTCTTATGAATTTTACTCTTTCAAAGCACTGTAAATCATTGCTAATGACGCCGCCGTCCTTCCTCCGTAAAATACGACTTAATCCAGCTTTAGTGGGCTATCATGAAGTTGTAAAAGAATAACAAATCATGACAAATTGTTGGCAGTTGTAGAAAAGTATAATTATATCGTCATATAATATATATATCAGTCATTTTTAGTAATGGTTTAACTGCAGTGACGGTAGCCAGTGTTTACCAGGAGCTGCGACAGGTGTGACAGTTGGTATTGATTCATCCGTAGAGCCGAGTGAATAGCCAATAGCTGATGGTGGAGCTTAGAAACACCCTCCAGACTGACTGCTGGGAAGCAGGTGGGCGTCAGCTGCCCTCATACATCACAGCACTAACAGCCTCTTCTACAGACAGTAGGGGGGGAAAAAAGTGCTTCAGGCGAGAGCTGGAAAAAAAATGTCAATAGAAATGAGACAAAAAGAGAGACACAGAAAGAGAGAAAGAGGGGGAACAGCGAGGCCTGAAAAACAGATCAAACTGTGGGGGGAAAAAAGAAAAGAAGGTGATGTAAGAAGAAAAAGCCGGCTGTAACTAAAACAAAGGAGTCAGCTGCTGGAGTCGTGCACGAACAGCTGGTGCCAAAAACAGAGTCGAGGACAAAGTGGGTTCTGTTTGGACTGGAGCCGGGCCAATCCTGGGCCGGGTTAGCAGGCAGGGAGCGCCGCCAACACCAGAAGAGGCCTACGGGAAGATCATTATATAACCGAGAGGGGAAACCTCACAGGCACAACAGAGATGCTCTTGACTCCCTAATGATATGGCTCGGTTTAAACCTATGTCAAAGGGGGAGGCAGGGAGACATTAAAAAGAAAGAAAGGCATCTATAAAAAGACAAGGAAGAGGGAAAAGAGGAGAATGCAGTCCATTGTTTATCCATTAACCACTGCAGCAGAAACCATGGTGTCTGTGCTTTTTCACTTTTCTCCCACTTTAAAACAAACCACATGATTCATATGAATATATAATTACACTATATGGAAATTCTAACAATACAGGTATCTGAGCTTGGATGGAAAATATTACAGAAAGATATCCATTTTGATTCACTTCCCCCATTTTCGGCCACATCTTTGCAGAGCAAAAGTTTAAAGAAATGTGGTTCTCATTTCCTCCTCCACTTTTCCTCTTGAAAAAAACGATATTGTTTTGCATAAAAAGTGATAATCCTCATCTTTTTTTTGTCACCCAAGTGTCTCACAAACAAAACATTTCTTTCATTAAATTCAACATGTGGTGTGAAATAATGAAATCAGTGTGTCAGATCAAATAAAACAACAACAACACCATTATGGCTTTTTACAATTCAAGATAAGCACTGACTCACTTTGCTGGAAAGACAGAGAAAGCTACACAATTTTTTGAGCTGTTAAAGGAATAGTTCAGCGTTTTGGGAAATACACATTTGCTTTCTTGCAGAGAGTTAAATAAGAACATTGATACTGCTCTCGTGTCTGTATGGTAAATATAAGGCTGCAGCCAAAAGCCAGTTAGTTTAGCTTAGCTGTTTCTGGTCTTTATGCTAAGCTAAGCTAACTGACTATTGGCTGTAGCCTTATTGTTACCAGACAGATATGAGAGTAGTATCGATCTTCTGATCTAACTCTCGGTAAGAGATAATGAGAAATAATGAATGAGAGATAAGCGTATTTCCCAAATTGATTGTTGAAGTTGTTGGTACCATTTAAAAAGGCACTCAGCAACTTTACAGCGTCTAGTTTTGCCCCTGTGAACTCAATGTGAGTGTCAAGCTATGCTCTTTCCTTTTTTTATCAGATATTTGACAGAGTGCCAGCCCTCCTCACATACAGCCCAGTTTGGAAACAGTGATTGCCCAGAAGCACCTCACTTATCTTTGACCAATATCCTCTCTATGCATTTAAAATCAAAAGCCATTGTCCCTGCTCCTCTGAGGTCTAGGACAAGTTAAATGTGTCCTAATGTAATGTAATGAAGACTGAACTTCTCTGTAAGCTCTTTCATTAAGTTTTGAGGCACTGAGCCTACAAGCAAGCACAGAATTACATAAGAGAAGGTTTTCAGAGACACTGGCTCCTGTGTGTTTCCATGTTGTAAAAGTTTTATTTTAAAGTCCTGATTGATACATGATGATACATGGAGTGTTGAGCCCAAGGCTTATGAAATAAATGGTTTCACTGTCCATCCTGTCATGGGCGGATTATGAGACAAGTGGCCCCTGGGCACAGACATCTAAAAAGCCCCCCACCCCCACCCCTCCTACATAGGAGCAAGACACCCAGACTGAAAGACACACAAAACAACTACAGCCGCTTAGTTTCTAGTTGTTTTGGGTGTCTGTGTTTGTTTTGTGTGTATTTTGGTTGTTCGGCATCTCTTTGGGATCATTTTGCGTCTCTTTGGGGTCTTTTTGCATGTCTTTGTAGTCGTTTTCTTTCCAACAAGAAATCTTAACAGTCACTTCAAACAGAGGCTCTGGCCCAGGGGCCCCCTGACCCCTTGGGCCCCTGGTCCTGTGCCCGGTAGGCCCATTCTATAATCCATCCATGGATCCTGTTAAGTTAATAAGAAACTGGCAGTCGTTTGAAAGCACGGCATGCTTCCAGCTACCGGACTCTTGAATGAATCTGTGCAGCAAGCCTCTTTGTGGTGGCCTTTTTTTTTTCACCTGTTCTGGTTTCGTGGTGTGTTGTTTTGACCAGTTCTGTTGAATCTTTCACAAGCTGCATCCCCAGACAGCTGCACGAGGCAGCTGCTGGTCTGTAGAAAGGGTGCAAACTCCCAACAGTCTGTGGATTCATGCTCACCCACTGATGGGATGGCAGTGGGGCGCTCGCCAGACATGCCTAGACTTGTTCCTAATTGTTCATTGGGGGGCTCAAATCCTGCTCCTTCCTTATCTATTTTCTTCTCGTGTGCATGTAGCTTCTCCACCTAAAGGCGATTATCTTTGATGAGCTGACACGAGGTCACCAGTGATGTCATGTTGACATCAAGATAATGGAGGTAATGTCAAGTGCATTTTGGAAGTTTGTAATGTCAAGTGTGTAGCCTGCAGCGAGGTGTTTTTGACCTCTTGCCAGGCGAACACCCACTGACACACATTAGCAGCCCTCATTTCCTCACAAGCATTAAAAAAGGTTGCACAAATAAGCTCTGACTGCTAAATATGGATTTACATGGTGTGCTAATCATCGCGCTTCATTGTTGGTTATGCTCCCTTTTATCTGTTCTGCGGCTGACGAGCTAAGTGTTAACATGATGAGCTCTGCAAAAAGGGGAGGCTTGTTAGCGAGGACAGATATTCCTGAGTCAAACTGGATTGGGAATACTGCAGCAAGTCAAACTGAATCAGTGTAATCATCAGTCCCTTCCTGACTGGTAATGGATGGCTTGGTAACGCTAGAAGCATAGGAAACTTTTGCTGTAGGGTGTTAATCGTAGGAGCAATTCAAAATGATATATAAATATAATTAGATTTGTTTTCAAATGCTCAATGGCTGCCACTCCTTTTTATGTCTGTTTATTTTTTAAAAAGGAGGGGGCAAAATGAGAGTAATTTGCATGACTGATGTGTTTCTTCACTGTCTGGGGGCAGTAAACAGAAAATGATGTTCAAGTAGGCGTTAGTCTCTTGACACATTGGTGTCAGATAATATGGAGAGCTTGGATCAAATCAAACCTAAAACATCTGCTGCGGTCTGTCCTTCTCATCAGCACCTTTAAGGATTTCATTAGCACTCAAAGCAGCAGTGTTCAACATGATGTCTCTGTTGCTCACATTTTTTTGTGACGCCGCAATAAAAGTCAGTAAATCGTGGCAGCAGCAGACATAAAACACTCTAATGGACACAGACTCTTCTGAAACAGACTCACTTTGAATTTAAATCACCTGACGCCAGAATGATAGATGTGTTTTGGCATTTTCTTAAAAGTCATAAAAACAATTGCATATGCAAAAGTATATTAAACCAGGACGACGCGCATAGCTCATTGGAACATTATTACATGCTGCATTGGCTTTCATTGTGAATTATGTATTAATGAACACAACAAACAAAACAAAGCAAGTTTCAAACTTCGAAGTTGAATTTGAGGATGCAGACTTTCACAGACTCAAATGATCACAAAAAATTGATTTGGGTCGGTTTAGTAACATTGGTTTGACATCAGTCTAAAGCATGTAGCTGCACTTAAAGGGAAACTCCGGTATTTTTAAACCTGGACCCTATTTTTACAAATGTTGGGGTTGGAACGACTAATACTTGGAATTGGTCCAGTAGATCGCCTCCGCCGGCATCCACGAACGGGCTGCAATGGCTGCAATGTAATCCTTGCCGGCAATTGCGTCCACTAAAAGTGCTTGTTTTTGCCACTGACTCTGGTTCAGACTGTTATTCGAAGTGTCTGACAACACAGAGACAGACCGTTTGTTAAAGAGTAAGATCCTTTTTGATTTTTTGAAATCTCGCTAGAGGTTGAGTTGTTGCAGGAGGACAAAAGGATCTTACTCTTTAACAAACGATCTGTCTCTAGGGCCCAGGTTTAAAAATACCGGAGTTTCCCTTTAAATTGCTTCTGGCCAAGTATGGCTGTTTCTCCACTTTTTGTTTCTATCTCTTTACATTACTTGACTTTACATTAGCAGACTGGATCATCTGCTTTTGAAAATTTGAAAGTGATTCGGACAAAAAAAAATTATGATTTTTATGAACCTACAGCTGATATTTAATGCGTCCTGATGTGATCAAATGATAAAGTCACGCTCAAAAGGCGGGTTAAGTGAACCCAGAAACATCAGTCAAATCTGTTTCAAACTTCTTACAAGAGCTGCAAAATAAAACCACTTGATTCAGACAGATAAGGCTGAAATACGACAGCAGAGGTGTGTGATTCTCCTACAAACATGAAGCCCCTCTGCAGTCATCCGAACTTTACTAAGAATAAATCTTTGACACCTAACAGTACATAGTGCCTCTCAAAGAAGCATCAATAAATATTTCTAATCATCACTCACCCTCTCAGTGGAACTCTCAGTCTGTCACTGTGAGCATGTTGGTGTTAATTTACATATTAATAACTGAAGTCATGACTAGGTAACACTGATCAATCTTTTAAATGATGGACAGCAGCCACCAATCAGAGAGGTAAACAAAAAAACAAAACAAAAAAACAATGAAGGCTTGGATGGACGTTTCACACAGCTGGTTTAACAGTTTGTTGACGAGATTTGGGAGTATTGTGAGAGAGAAAGTCCATTTCATTTCATTTCATACAGCCGACAGCAAGAGAACAGTTCAGTCCAGCATGTTGTAAGAATCAGCTCACAACACAAGGGAAGTTTGTAATTGAGAGAAATCCTCACCACAGTGTCCATCCAGCAGCTGCTCTGATACTTTCAGTCACGTTCAGTGGTGGAATGAAACTAAGTACATTTACTCAAGTACTGTACTTAAGTACACTTTCTGCTTCTACTCCATCTCAGAGGGAAATATTGTACTTTTTACTTCACTACATTTATCTGACAGCTTTAGTTACTAGTTATTTTCCAAATTAAGATTTTTGCTACAAAACATATAGAGTTTATAAAATACGATGCTTTGTTATAGATTAAACAGTTTATACAAGTACAGCTGAAACGATTAGTGGATTGACAGATTATTTTAAGAAATGTTTAAGTCATTCTTCATGCAAAAACATTTCATGGTTCCAGCTCCACAAATGTGAGGATTTGCTGCTTTTCCTTTTAGTAATTTAAATTAGTTTATAATAATTTGGGGGGTTGCAAGCATTGTGAAGGTGTCACTTTGGGCATTTCTCCCTATTTCCAGAATTTTTAGAAACCAAACAATAAATCGATTAATCGAGAAAGTAATCAGCAGATGAATCCATAATTAAATTAATCATTAGTTGCAGTCCTATACAAAACAGTTCAAATTAGTTCCACCTCAACTACAACAGTGAACTTGTGTTTTTTCATTAATGCATGAGTAATAATTATCTAATGACATAATATATAATAGTACAACAGCCACATTTTTCTGCATTACTTTTAATACTTTAAGTACATTTTCCTGATTATACTTATATACTTTTACTTGTAACAGAGTATTTTTACAGTCTGGTATTAGTACTTTTACTTAAGTAACGGATCTGAATACTTCATCCAGCACTGGTCATAATACACGATCTTCATCAGCAGATGGAGTTTTGTTGTAGAATTAAAGATGCAGGTTTCTTTAAGGACTTCTCGTCCCCCTTTGGCTCAAAAGTTGAGGTTCAAAGTTCCTTCTTGACCTTGGAAACAGCAGTTGAGAAAACGATCCATCTTGTAGCTCTCAGTCATATCATATGGCCTTCATCAGCAGATGTTTTCTGTCTTCACATCAAAATACAAAGGGTGTAAAATACACCAAAGACATGTTTTTGATTTAAAATTATGACTGTAGCTTTTATTGACTCAAAAACTCAACATCAACATCAAAATAGTTGAAATCAGGATTTTGACTGCAGATGGTCTTTATCCTGATCTTCATATAAGATTCTACGCTCTAAAAAGACTAACTAATAACTCAACTTTACATAATCAATTGGTTTGAAATTCATTCCTCCCTTTACCGGACCTCACACTGAATCACAGCAGGAGACTGAAGCAAACTGCCTTGTATTATTATCTCAGAAAGCCGGAGCTTCTTTTTGATCATCTACTTTCGAGCAACAAGCTCCTCACTCGCAGTCAACACCTCGAGCGAGCTGGCAGGTCGACTAGGAAAAGGTTTCTGCTCCTCTCAGTCAGTGGACTCACTCAGTCTGACGACAATCCCTTCTTTGTTTTCTTTCACTCTTTATAATTTCTTCCTCTGTTCAAAGGGCATGCAGTACTTGACTGGCTGTAAATCTGTTTGGAGACTAATCTGCCACTACCTACCAGCTGCTCTCTTGGCACTTGCCAGGGCCAACATTCCCGTTGCCATGGAGATAACCAGTCATGCCAGTTACACATAAGGCCTGGCGCGGCGCCGAGCAGGCCGAGTGTAGTGAGTGAGCGTGTGCTCGTGTGTGTGTGCCTGGATAATGTGCGTCTGTATTATTAGGAGTCAAACCGTGTGGTCTGTCAACCGCCAAAGAAAGAAAAGGTTGTTGATTAACTGCCATTACCAGCTGTTTGTCAGTCTGAGCCTGTTAAGTGGTTACGCACTGTACAGTATTTCTTTGTCTGTATTTGTGTCTGTACACAATGTGCACAAGAGAGTGGGCCAAAGTCAATTGAACGTTGCCTTTTGTCTGATTGTCTGTGCAGCCCTTTATCCTGTCTGCAGGCACAGGACTGATGGGGGGCAATCAGGCCAAACGCACTCTGAAAATGAAGCTCCAATATACTGTAATCTTTATCAAAAGAAAAGTCACCTCTGGCATTTTGTGCCGCCTGCTGGATCACATAAGTGAGCCAGTGTCTGCAGCCGCTGACTTACAGAGTAAATTCAGAGGGTTATTTTGTGCTGCACCTGGAAAAGTTAAGGAACTGACTGACATTTTGGAAAATACACTTCTTTTCTTTTGTGCCAAGAGTTAGCTGAGAAGATTGATACCACCCTCATATATGTACGGTAAAGAAGAAGCTACCGGCTGCAGCTGGTTAGCTTAGCTTAGCATAAAGACGGGGGAAAAGGGCAAAATCCCCAGCTACCTGCACCTCTAAAGCTCACTAATTAATATCTTATATCTCGGTTGTTTAATTCGCACAAAAACCAAACTTCATGGAGTCTTGTCGTGACTTCAGGAAGTCACTGTGTTCAGCCAAGAAATAGTCAACTTGTTGTTTTTACACTTAGTGAGCTCAGAGGAGGTAGGCAGATTTGGTTTACCAAAATGTCGAACTATTCCTTTAAAATTTCTGGAAAAAAAAAAAAATCAAGTAAATCTGTTGCCATGGCTGAGTTTAAGCCGAACAGATTTTTATGTGCTGAAGCTACCACTGGGGACACTGAAGTTGTGTCCTCAGTATTTTGGGGGATGTGTGGGGTTTTTTATTTTGAAATTTAGGCTTTGGCTCCAGTATCTTATATTATATGGTGTATATGGCCTCATATAAATGTGTATTTACTCATTTATTTATTTATTGTGTGTGGTTGACAGAAGATTGTCACAGACACCATAGTAGAGTATTAAATTGAGATTAACAGTATACAATATACTTTAACATCATCTGTTTAAGGAACCTCCTTTATTTGCTTCCATGCCAAGATTTTTGGCAACATTTGCAATAAACCTTTAGCCACTTTTTAAGAAATGTGTCTGGAAATAATCAAACAGTATAGCCGTAAGCCTAGCCATTTTTTTTTACCCAAACCAGACAAAAGAAACTACTTCTTATCCCAAAAAAGCAACATTTAGGACCCAGAATCTCTAAAATTCTGGACACAGCCCTGGTGAAGGATCACAAAAAGTATATAGGGTTTTATTTAGTGCCAGAAATTTTGAGATTTGTCTATAAATGAATGTGAGTCAATGGTTGTTGTTAGAAAAGCATTTTAATATGAGTAGAGTATTGGTGAGCAATATATATGTAGTGTATTATTACTTTATTAAGATGACATGTTGGAAACGTTACTGACTTTATACCCTCTGAATGACTTGTTGGAGCTATAAGCGAAAGACGAAGCTCGTGAGGATGAGGCGTTTTTCTTTTTACCACCAAGTTTGTTGTCTTGAGTCTTGAGTGTGCAAGCAGCCAAAAATGTGTCACAAATTGAGCCTTTGATGTATCAAAAAGCGTGAGTGAAAGGTGTTGAAGCCTCAGAACATTTAACTTTAGCTGCTGTGAGTCACACAGGCACACACACACACACACACAGAGGACACAGTGTTTTGAGAAAAAAGACAAAACCAGAGAAAAAGCTATTGTTGTCCATCACAGCGCACACACACCACATCTAACCTGGGCGCCACTCTTTTTTAGTTTTCCAGTGTTTTTTCTAGGTATGCATGAGGCCTTTCACTGAACACGTCTTGTGACATGTGCAGGGAGGAAACAGCTGTGGTTTTGGTTGCCACGGAAACCAGGTGAGAGTATGTGCCGCGAGTGTGTGTGTGTGTGTGTGTGTGTGTGTGTGTGTGTGTGTGCGTGTGTGTGTGCTCTGGCGATGACATCACACATTCCATGACGTCGACGTGGCAACAGTGAAAGGCAGATAGGTGGGAGGGGGCGAACTCAGACGCAGCAGTGTTCGGTTGTGTTTTGTGTTCAATTGATCCTCCCTAAGCCACAAAGACCTGTGAGGGAAAATTTATAAAGGGGAAACCCTGCTGTTCCTAATATTGTCTATTTGCTCCTCACTGTCTCACGTTATCACACGTACAATATAATTCTGTATCTGTTTGTTCATGTGCTATCACGGTTATATTTAGTGTAATATTATAATTCAGTTGGCTGCACCAATACACCTTGTCTTGTGCATCATACATAATTTTCTGTAATTCCCATATTTGATCAATTTAAAATGAGGTCGAGTGATTTCAGTTGCTGGTAAAGGCGTTTTTTTCATTTTCTTATGACAAACTTTCACTCTTTCTGTGTTCATAAAGAGTTAAGTCTGAGTTTTAGCTGGAGGTGGCCTAGTGGTTATGATGCATACACTGTAACTGCAGTGTCCCTGGTTTGATTGTAGCTGCAGACTTTTGTTGCATGTTATACCCCTGTCTCTCTCCCCGTGTTTCCTGTCTATCTTAATACTGTCAGTTAAATTAAGACTAAATTGCCTGCAAAAAAGTATGTTTTTTAGCTCTCACTGGTTCTGAACACTCTGACTAAAAACAGGGGAGTATGATCACACACTTACCCATAAAGAGTACGTCCTGATCTGTGTTTTTCTGCAGGTTACCTGTTCGGTTACCATAGTCTGTTAGGATAATGATCAGTGACTACTTTTACTTTGAAAAATTAGGTCTCATATCCTGTCATATCCTGTGGTGTATATGCATCCAACACAAGCTGTCAAAACTATGTTTGCAAAGACATAATGATGATGATGATGGTCTGCTTCAGTGCATGACCTGTTGAAGAGGTTTTCAAAACCGAAATGCCCGTTAGTAAGTATGTCGTTTGACCGAAGTGCGGAGAAAAGAGCTCCCTGTTTTAGCTGATTACAAGTTAGGGTGCAAAAATATTGAATATTCCTCCTTGTTAACCTTTTACCTAGAATGTGTTATTTATCTGCAGTTTCTCCTTATTGATGCCATTTCTCTGATTATTGTCTTGACCTATGATTCACAAGATTGTGGGTGGCTCCTACAATAATGTATTGTTTTTTGATCTGTTAATCAGCAGTCTGATCATTACTGTCATTTCCTATCAAGCTACTATGAGCTCCACATTATCTTCTTCATCGTTGCTGGGAGTTGATGCCGTTTGTGAAACCTTTGCATCAGTGTACATTAACCTGTCACGTCCGGTAAATGATTACAGAGGATGAGTGAGTTAATGTCAATTTCCTGTTGCCTCATCTCACTATAAAACATTAGCACTTTTGAATATTATTAAATATTTCGAATTATTAGGAATGTTTAAGAAAAGAAAATGTGTTTTTTTGTAAGCCGTTAAACTCCTCAGCCACTCCTTTATCACCTGCCTACATTTTGTTTAGCTACAAAGGAGATAATAGGAAGCAACCTGAAAAAGACCCAATTCCCACTTACCTGGCACTCAAACATGGATTTCCAGTTTCCTGGTCTGCAGTTGTGATTACACTTGGATTGAAGGCCCCCCTTCCAGACACTGGAAAGACTATTACAGGCTGCTATTCAGGTTCAGAACTAACTCTCAGCAGGTATCACCAAGGATGAACCTCTTAAGCTGCTTTTCACAGGACTAACAAAACAGCAATATGTCCTGCGATGAGCCGATGAATCAGTGGTCAATAGACCTACAGGAGGCTTTGGTGCTAAGTACCACTTGAGAATAGATGAGAAAATGAGAGATAAGAAAATGTACAGTAACAGGCGGGGGAGAATATGCTGCTATGATGCACTCACTGAAAAAAAACGTCAGAGAAAATTCAGTAAATTAGAGCGCACACAATGGCAGCATACCCCATATTTTATATGAATCTGCAAATGTGCAAAGCCTGCCAAGTGTCCAAGAGGGTAACTGAATGAATCTGTGATTAAAATGAGCGAGGCATGAGTTTCGTCACAGTCCTCTAAATTAATCCTTGTACCCTGATTTACATGCATTCAAATGCACATTGTCATCAGAAAGACGAGTAGAACACGCATGGAAATGATTGCCGGTGACTTGCCAACGCCAGCCCTTCTCTCTGCTCTGTATTAATCCCCGGCTCTTGGCCTCGGGCCATGGCGGGAATGTGTACTGGAGGACGGCCTCGTGCCCTCTCTCAGCTGCCTCCTAATCTTACCCCCCAGCCGCAGGCTCGCTCCGACCCCTCGGCCCTGCCTGTGCGGTCCAGCCAATCTTTTCTTCTGGTTCTCTCCTGCCCCCTAAAGCACAACACGTAGAATCAGCCTGTGCTGGTCAGTTCTGGTGGATCTCTGACTGATTTCCTGAGGCATTTCTGAATAAAGCAGGTGGAAAATGCAACATTCAGCTTCATATGAATACTTTCCTAATGCATTAAGTATGCTATATGATGAACTTTACATTACAATAAATCGTTTTGACTGTAATCTTCCTCATTGTTGCCTGAAGATGAGGGAGAAATTGTGCTTGGCAATCAAATATTCCCATGTCGTTGGTTTGCTGGCGTGCTTCTTTGAACCTTCTTGATTCACATGCATTCCTCTCCCAATAGGAGCTGTCACTTTGTGTGGACATTGTCCCTTCAGTGTGTGTGGCTATAGGGAGCGTCTGATGTGCACTTGTCTATGATGTGAATGGGAAGACAATGAGACCCCCAGTGGCTCCCTCTCTCCATGACCCGCCTGGGGTCTGATTTGCCTTGGCAATGGGGACAGAGGCCCAAAACAAAGCTGAAGGAGTCTCCAGTGAAGGGGTGCAGAGGTCAGCCCCAACGCCCAACTAACAGGCCCGTCCTCTAGTTTGGGCTCCTAAATGGGGAAGGGACACAGAGGCGTAGAGACAATGTGATAAAAGGGACCTCCAAAACCATTAAATTCTGAGGAAGTGATGGCCGTGAATGATGACAGAGACTGAATAGAGACTCTTGAGGTGGGAGGTACGCTCCATTAATGACCACGGATGCTCCATTATGGCAGCCCTGGGAGGTGGTGATGAGGTGGTACATTTTCTCCCATTAGGCCTCTCTTCTCCGAACGAGGAGACACTTCCAGATTGATGCAGGAATCCTGGTCGTGCCTGTGTAGACCCCCGCTGTGAACCTCGGGGGCAACGTGACAACGCCCAGGCCCCTTTAGAGGCAGGACGAGTCAAATTACTGTTTGCGTAACCTAAAGCCTTTCATAGCTCCCTTAAAGGACACTTTGATTGATGGACTTTCCATTTTACACTGAGTGTACAAGAGGATGTGGTCATACAGTTCATGGCTTCACGGTCTGCAAGATAATGGCTCCACTTCTGATTGGATTTAGCAATTCAACTTTGTCTAACTTTTCTAAACGCTTAAAAGGGATCAGTGATGTTAATGATGATTCATTCATTACTCTCTGTCTACTACTCTACTACTCTGTCAACGCTAATATGAAGGACGAACTGTAGAACTGCATGTACAGTACAAGTCAGCTGCATGTGTTGCTCACAATATCTAAAACATTCCTCCATAAATCAAAGCTAATCCCTGTTGAAGCAGATTTATTTAGGTGTCTACATTAAGATTATCACCAACATATGTTGCTCGTTTATCCTTGGCATTAAGTGTACTTACCGTTCACCAGCTCTCTCAGGGGTGTTCAATCCTTCTTATATGGACGTATTCTTTATTTCTCAGATGTAATTGCTAGCCATTAAACATAGCCATATGTTTTTAATAGGTGCAATATCTACAGTGGACGCCTAAAATCAGGATCTAAACTCGAGCGATGACATGTTATGATCTTTTGCATAACTATAAGATAACAGGGTCTTTTGTATGTGTGTAATGTTTAAGTGTATAAATTTTCATTAAGCAATGAACAAGTTTGTTCCAATCCTGCCTCTCCCTCGCTGTGAAAAACTTCACATCCCTCCCTCCACCTCCCTCGTCCTTTACTTGGACCTGATCCTGCAGCTGTGATGTCAAAAATAAAACTTTTCCTGCCTGGATCTTTTCTTTCCCCACTCCCAGACTCTTGGCTGTTTTACATGAACACCCTGGGAACAGTGGGAATATTTTGTCGCAGTGAGGTGAAATCCCAGTTTGAAAGATTGTCATGTTTTTAAATTGTTTTCATGATTTCTGTGAATTGAAGACCCTCCTATGCTGCTGCTGCTACTGCTAACCAGTTTGCTCCGTGTGCTGGTATGGTAGTCTGTGAATCTAAATCTAACTAAAATGTATTCTGTGACTACAGGTGTTGTACAGTAAATACCTGTAATGACCAAGAGTATCAGCTAAATGGCACAATACAAATGTAAATTATTCAGGGGGGATAATTATATGCACACCACAGGTAGGTGCAATACTGTTGGAAAAACATCTCAAAACGATTAACTATTCAAGGACTACACAATAAAAACTCAATTAAATTAGATTCATGTCCTTTTGAGTGAGTACAAACTATGATGTTTCACCCCGGGCAGATGGTTAGCCTCTCAGCCTACTGGTATATATTTACATGGAGTGTGGTAACTATTTTAAAATGTTTAAGTGACGAATATCTGACTGGGATGAAATAAATAAATATAATAAATAATTTGTGGTGTAGAGTCAGTGTGCAGGCATAACTCTTTTCACTAAAATCCCATCAAGGTGTCCTCAAAAGACTAACAATGAGTTAGTTTGGCATTTTGGGAAATATGGTAATACGCTTTCTTGCTGAGAGTTAGATGGGAAGATTGATACCACTCTCATGTCTGTATGATAAATATAAGGCTACAGCCTGGAGACAATTAGCTTAGCTTAGCACAAAGAATGGAAACAGACGGTACAAGACAGAAGTGTAAAAACAATAAGTTGTGGTTTTATAGGGAGGGGCGGGGGGGTTGTGCTGGACTATTTTCATGTCTGGGTGCAGCGACTTCCTGGAGTCTCAGCTGGTTGCCTAGCAACCTAACAGTGACAACAAGAAGTTTGGTTTTTGTTCAGATTTTTGGACAGAGTCAAGCTAACAGTTTCTCCCTGCTTCCAGTGTTTAAGCTAAGCTAAGCTAATCAGCTGCTGGCTGTAGTTTACAGATATGAGAGTGGTATCAGTCTTCTCATCTACGTCTCGGCAAGAAAGTGAATAAGCGTTTATCCCAAAATGTCAAACTATTCCTTTAATCCTTCAGTCCTTTTAAACAATCAAATCAATCATAACATTGACAAACAGCCTCTGATTTCTTAATGGGCATTTCTATTTACAGCCAATGGGGTGTTCTCTCATCTGACTGACAAGGTACCAGACTCCATGTTTTTACTGCACGAAGTCTGTGTATGTTATCTGTAGATTCAGATGTAACTCCAGAGGCATGTCTAGACTATAATTATGGAGCCACAAATAGTTTGATTTAAGCAAGGCAGCCACATGTTTTACAGTAAGAGTCCTTAAAAGCAACACTTCACAGCTGGCTGTGACTGCTCAACAGTGCTGGAGGGTTTTTTTCCCATACATAAAAATGCAGCAGTCCAGCCAAAAATAGGCAATCCACACTGTGAGGAATTGCTTGCAGGATGATATTCTATAGCAGTTCTCCAGAACCGCACGTGGCCCAAATACTGGGTGGCAAACTTTGAGCAGAGATAAGGAATGTGGCCACTAGCGCAACACATTTAGAGCATACTTGGGCATATGGATGGATCAGGGTCAACAAAACAACCAAGCACAAGCTCCATACATGTCCAAGCCACTTCTGCGCACTCCTCTAGTCCGTTTGGTGGCACTTTCAAGAGAAAGAGCACTACAGACCAAAGAGCACTTACACCATCTTCGAGGTTAAGTGCTTCACATGTTGTTGCCTCTTCTGCACAGAAATAAGGAGATCTGCATTTCTAGCATTTCTAGATTTACAGGGCCTGGGTTAGCAAGAGTGTAGACCAGTGGCTTTATCTTCCAGATGTGGTTCAAAATGCAGCAGAGACAGAGAAAGGCGTGGTGCATCCATTGGCATGAGGATTTATCTGATCAAAGCAAGTGCTCTAAACCTTTCACCAAGGGAGCGCTCGCTGTCTGCAGATGGATATCCCTGCTGCTGACAGAGTTAAACAGACTGCAGTGGGAGTAACGGGGGGGGGGAAGCATGCTAATATGCTAATGTTAATATGCTAATCACAATTCCAGGGATTTAGTCTGGGCAATGAGCAATTTAACAAGGGTCAGGTTTCACCTCTGGCATGAATCATAAACATGGCTTAAGTTAAAGCCATGTTGATTGACATGATCTGCGAAGTAAATCTGTTCAGATAAAAGAGATTTCCAATCTGAAAATACATGTTTATGCAAAGTTGTTTTTATATATTAAATATGAAATAATATAAAGAGCATGGTCTAGACCTGCTCTATATGAAAAGTGCCCTGGGATAACTTCTGTCATGATTTGGTGCTGTATAAATAAATAAATAAAAATATATTGGAGTGAATGTATTGCAGCAGCAAAAGGTGACTTAAACTATTGGGTAAAATACAGACTGATTGTAGATTGATCCATTTTCAGGATAAATTAATAAGGTATTTGTCTGATTTTTTCTGGAAATGCAACATGCTACACAAACAGGCCTCTTTAAGAAAAGTCTGTTTTCGAAAGATTGCACAATCTTTGTCATAACCCAACTACAGTGCATGCTTCTTGTTTAAGGGTCTTTGTTTGTTAATTAAATTGGGAATTTGCTTTTGAGTCCAGTGCACTGCAGCATACATAATTAAATTTTCCATCCGCAACAACCCCCAACCCCCGTCCATGACTGGTGTCATGGCCTTGGAACAGGTGAACTGAACTTGCTTTTGATTCGACTGTAATTAAAGTGGACTGATGGACAATTAATTTGATCTAATTTCCAGGACGGCACTAGTCTTATTCTCACCTTTGAACCGCAGGGCTTGACACTAGTCTGACCCACTCGGGTGAATCTACAGACGGCTGTGTCGGGGTCAGCAAGGTGGGGAGGTCATCCATACTTTGATAGGCCTTTGATTTCTCCAAGACTTGATTGCAGTGATTTGACACATGTGCATTCATCGGTTTTGTTGTCACTAGCTTTTTGTAGACACACATTTTGAAAAATGAGGAAAGAAAGTGCTTAGGTTTAGAACATTAGATATCTTTGAATGTCACTGTGTATAGAGGCTGAACACATGCAGTTTCTAACCACACTGGCCTACCAAAAAAAGTATAAATGAAAGGAGTACTTCACTGCAAATTATTCCAAAATTGTTCCACATTCATTTTCTTTTTAATTATGCAAAGACCCAGATTAGATCCTGCATCTGTGGTGTTAACCTCCAGACTACAGAGGTTAAACCCTTGACTGGAGACTCTGCTTTTTTCAATGAGAGCGGTGATCTTTTCCTCAAAAAACCTTCACTGTCATAAATGTACCAGTTCGCACATGGCAACACTGTGAAATATAGTATTTATTTCAATCTTAACACCAAAAAGACTGGTGTTAAAATTTAAAAACCCTCATGTGGCATGTGACTTGAATGTGCACAAGTTAAGTTAAATGCCAAATGACACCCTTTTGTTTGCAATGAAAATGCCCTCACTAATAAAAGCAGCCCTTTATCTTCATTAAGGAAAGCTGACCTATTTGTGTTCCCCTTGTTTTGGCGGCCTTATTAAGGTCTTCATGTCAGCTCATCTCCTGCTAAATGTCTCAGGTCCGAAATTAAAGGAGAGACTCCCTTACTTGAAACTCATTGTTCAATTTTTAACTAATTTAAATGATTGATTAATTAAGATGGAGATCCGACAGTCATGACGTCACGTCTGGGGCTAGCCTCTGTTTCTAGCTTCTGTAACTCAACGCATTTCTTTCATCTGTCTTTTCTGAAAAAATAAAGCATATTCTGAGGTTTACTTTCCATATTTTAAGACAAATCAGCATCCACTGCAGCGGTTTATATAAGAAATTTAAACAACCTACAGCTATACATGTTATCTAAATATACGTAGTCTCAAATTAAGTGTACATGCTCATTAGATTTCATTTCAGGATGTTTTCTTATGACATCCATCATCTTATTACCACTGGATGCCATGATATCTATTCAAATTGTTTAATCTACTGAATATACGTTGATGTATGCATGCACATGTGATCAGATGTTCAGTGTTTACGGTCAGAGCACACAAACACAAAGCAAGTCGCCTGGAAACCAAATGAGCATTGAACAGCAATTGAGGTAATCAGCTTCCCCTTGATGCAGATTGTTGTAGGCACGCGTTTAAAACTCTTTTGAGGAAGACACTTTCAATTAAAAACAACCCTGAGGAGGTTTTTGGCTGCGGGAGTGCAAGAATTATCTTGTTGAATCTAAAAAGTGGATCTAAAAGTTTAATCTAAACGTTAATTAGGGGGGGGAAATTACATTAAAACTCACATTAAGGTGACAACAGTGTCTTTTATCAGCTGTACTGACAAACATAGTAATAGTAACTTATAATGATGGGTTGTCCTGGCAACCAGGTGAATCGCTCACAGTTTGCATTGTACTCTAAATCCCTGGCCAGACTCCAAGAGGTTTACATTGTCCTGGTTCTATATTTAGGTCTCTTGTTGAAAGTTGCACCACACAGACTTGACACGAGGCTTACTAAGAAGTCAGAGCCTGTAAAATTGAAATTCACATGACGAGACAACACGAGCCGTATCATGGAGGACCAGCCTCGCAGTTATTAGCTGTTTGCATCCTGACAAAATGACAACATGTTATTCCAGGGAGAGGCTAGCATAGCAACTGCACAAGAAGAAAATCTGACACGAGCTGTGAAACCCTGACATATGCTGTTACACAGAGAACGTGCCCCTGACAACGCTGGAATTTATTCACATCATGTGTGCCTTTCTTTTCTGATGTTGTATTCTGAGAAAATGTTCAGATACTGTAGGTAGGCCCTGCACATCTGGATAACAGCGGCAACAACAGCTACTCATCTGCTTCTGAAGATTAGCACAAGGGTTAAGTGTACCAGCACAGGAAATACATTTCTTTGAAATTAAAGAGGATGAAGGAACTCACTTGAATTGCCCTGATTTAAGTGTAGTCAGCAGCTCTCAAGGGTGCACTGATTTCACAGGATGGATGTGCACCTCCTGCAGTCAATGAGAACGTGCAGCCAACACAAACACAGACAGACACTTAGAACAGATCAAGACAGCTAAAAACTATCATGAGAACATACAAATTTTAATTATACTTTACATTTTTTAGACCAAAAGATGATCAAACTGCCTAAAGCCAGAATGTTTAAGTAATAATTAAGTTAAGACAGAAATCTGACTTTTGGGCATCTGTTTTAACATATAAAAAATGATTATGCCATAAAAATGTATAATTATGTGAGACAACTTAGACCGCTGAAGCAGGGGAGGGCGTTATATCAAGCTAGCTGGAGAGATGTAGCCACGGCTAACTTTAGCTAAACCTAAAACATGATTTACTCTACAATTACTGCTTTTTCACTGTAACTAATCTGTAATTCAAAAACATCTCCTTTGATTAATCAATAGCTTGGCATTTCAGTTTGTTATTCCATATAACTAAATGAGGCAGTAGCTAAATTCAATCATGATGGAACAAGAACCCAGCTAACCTTCTTCTAGCTAGCTTAGCTTAGAGTAGCAGTTAACTGACATTTTTAGCTAGACTCTAGGGGAATACATGTTATTTGGTGTAACTACCTTTAAATCACATATTTAAAGGTATTATAGTGTAGATAAATGTATTATTGAAATAAATGGTCTCATAACTAAATGAGGCAGTGGCTAAATTTAATAATAATGGTGAAAATAAACTAGCTAAACTCTTGCTAATGGCAACTAGCTAAGCAAAGTAGTAACTGCCATCTCAGCTTTTGACTTTAGTGGAAATTAATGTGGTTTGGTGAGACAAACGATCACATATTTGAATGTATTAAATTATAGATTAAGTCATCATTGACCTAAATATACTGTATAGTTGACAGACAGAGAGACATGAGCATAACAGAGCATTTTTACCCATATAATATGAGCCGTAAATAATCAAAATAAACCAAAAAAACGACTAACAAATTGATTGAAAGAACACATGTTTGTGATACTGTGTTTTCCCCTAAGGTTTGTCCAAAGGCAGAATGCAGTATCTGCATTTTTTAGGTCTTGTGCAGATTCTACAGCAGTTTTGCAGGTTCTTAATTAGCCTAAACAGGCATACAATTAAGGTATTTTATCTGTTACATAGTTTGCTGGCCAGCCTTTCAATTTTATTGCTCATGTAGTTACTGCTCTCTCCCTTTGTAGAATATTCGTCCATCTGACCCTCTATAGTTTTGGATGTGGCCCTTGCGTGTTCAGTTTAAACAGCAGGGCTTAGATCCTATGTGAGTTCTGAGAAGCAGCTAGTGTGTGCGGACTGACAGCTGATTGCGCTATGGTTTAATCTTGTTAGGGATTTTCAAAAGTGCTGCGTCCACTCAGATCTGGAGATAGGAGCGCCGTGCAGCCTTTGTGTGCAAAATTTCAACGCTCCCAAAAAGGGGGACAAAGGGCCCCCCCTGGTGATGTCATTCCGCTGTCAGCAAGCAGGCCCTCGCTGCAGGAGAGGGGGCCAGGGCAGGACATACTGTGACCATCACTCCCCCACAGCCCTCCACCGTGGCCCCAGTGCCTGACCCTGAATCCCTCTGAACCAATGTACCAACCACTGGTGTGAAGTTCAAGACCGAAATCTGAGTTGGACTGACATAAATTCAAAATATATCTGACTCTACATAGCCTAAATCTGCCCACAGAAACTCAAATCCCTACAAATGATGCATATATGTCGTGTTTCTTATGATACGTGTCACTCCAGCAAACTTCCAGTCGTATTCAATTACCATCAGTGCCACGAAAGTGCAGCTGCCCATCTTTATCAGGGCAGTGTCTTGTCCGTACACAGCTGACTGTCCATCCACATGTGACACGTGCTGCTGGAGACTCGTGTTGTGTAATAATACCTACATCAGCATATGGATCACTGTTTTCCATATTTGGGTTTCCTTTGATTCAGTAGCTAAAATGTGAGTATTATTATTACAATACAGCTTTTGATTCTGGACATATTTAGCTTATTTACTGTAATTAAAGTCTTTAATGTGTTTTAAAGACATATACTGTAATGCAATAATGGATGTTTGTAGGTGTAATTAGTAGTTCTCTCACGTTGTTCTGCACTCTAACACACGTGTACTACACTGCTTACCCTTTAAAGACCTTTGACTGTACTTAACCTGAGCCTAACATATGACACAAATTGAGTTTTGGCCCCTTGGCACTTTTGTGTCTTTTTAAACTTGCAATGTGAGTTGTGCAAGGATTTGTTGAGCCAGCTCCACATTCCCTGAAAACAGCATCATAAATTTCAGCTGTGTGTGTTTGTGTGTGTGTGTGTGTGCGTGTGTGTGCGAACACAGACAGATGTGTCCTAACTTAGGAAGCTACACTGCACAGCAACTCCTGTTTCCAAGAAACTGTACGTCGCTGACTTCTCCCCATTTTTAGAAAGTGAATCTGAAGATGGTCTGTCGGCTTATGTTACAGTACTTATCACACACACACACACACACACACACACACACTGAGTGACAAATATACAGGGATAAGCTTGTGCCGCATACACGCAGACATCTTACACCTGGTTTCAGATATACAGTAGCATACACATCCAAGTGTTTGCGGGTATTTATGGGCATGAGTCATGTATGTTCATCAGAAAAGCCATCCCCTCGCTCTCATACACACCATCAGCCACATACACTACTCAAAATGTGTCAGCCCCCGTGGTGTCCCGTTTAAGTCAGAGTCTTTCCTCACTACTGTAAATCATATTCGTGGCCCGCTACAACATTAGCAGGTCCTACTGAGCGGGAGAGACAGTCCGCAGCCGGTGTTGTGAAAGTGGAGTTTGACAGATGAAAGACAAACATCCCTTGGGGCCACAGGGCTTGAGTTGTGAATGACCCCTGTATGTTCAACAGGCAGCCAGACTATATAGATCACCAGGGTATTGAGAAGCTTTAACTCACTGTGCAGACTGTGTTTGTTGACTTTGTATGGCCAGTTAAAACACATTTTAATGACTGAGTCTCATAATTTAGTGATCATTTGGTCAAGTACCTTGCTGATGCATCGCAGAAATATTAAGTCGCTGCACTAATAAGCACTCAGACTATTCAATGTACCATTCAATGCTTCAATATAATACATCATCATTTTAAAGGCCCAGTCACACCAGCATTCAAAAGGGTGAAATATGAATAAATATAACAGATTTTTGCATTCACTCACAGGGATAAAGTAAATCCACACTAATTTTTCATGTTGAGTTTAACTTCATGCCATTGACCTCTGAGCTATCGTAGTTTATTAGCTGTGTTGTGCCATCCAGTCTTATTTATTTAACCATGCTCTGTCGGAGTATTAACTGCTCCACAAAAGAGTTTGGAGAAAGTTATTAGACAGGAGTCAATGGAGCAGCTAAGCCTTTTGAATAAACTAAATCTATCAGTCAGACAAGAAAGCAACTCTATAAAAATGTGTTTTAAGGCTGGATTTAAAAACAGAGACAGTGCCAACAGACTGAATATTAAATGGAGGATTCCCAGTACCCTTCCACCTAAAAGAGAAAGAGTACTATCCTTGCATATATTATATGTTCAGTTTGCTCATAGTCTTTGTTCAAACACATGGTTAACCAGGAAGGACGTCTGGCCAGATGATGAAACTTCAGAGCCGAGCCACCCTCCTCATGGAAACCTCCTCTGCTTGAGCTCACAGAAAGCTAAGAGGCTGCATGCGGTTGCCGTGACGTGGGCGAAGAGACAGACGCTTTGACCACCTGTAACGGAGTGTTGGCGGATGACTTCACGGCAGCTCTCGGAGGAAGCCATGTGAAATCCATTGACGGCAGGAAAAAGGCTGGCCTGGCTCACCCGTCCTGAAACCAAGAAGTAAGAGAAGAGGGTGTCAGAGCCTCCCATTCTGGTCATTACTGAAGCAGCGGAGAGAGAGGAAGCATCGTCACAGGTTTAGCACAACAGGGAAGTGGTGGGTCTGTGGTGGGTGTTTGCATAGAGCATCAGCTTAAATCTGGAGGTGTAAAGGTGCAATCTCTCCTGTAAAACTGTTTTCCATAAGCATGTTTTTTAATAAAAAACCATGATCTCTTGGGGTATCTGGTTCAACTTCAAGGCCTTTATTGACTGCAAAGTGACGGGTGTATTGAGACAAGCATAATGCAAAGGCTTCTGTTTGCAATAAGTGCCTTTCATTTATATGAGAAACAAGGGGCTTTTGAAGTGGAAAAAACACCACCTCTGCAATGTGTTCATTAAAAAAGTAATTATACTTTTTCCCTTGAAAGTTCATCATCCGGGTACTGAGTCATGGCAATTTTAAGCAGGACCCCTGCACTGCACGTTTACCCTCTACAAAGAGCTTCAATAAGGACAAAGCACACGTTTCCCATAAATACCTGAATTTGGCCAGTTAATGATGCCTGCACAAACGGCCCCCAACCAAACTAAATAGCCTCGATTGCTGGTTAATTTATTGGAGACAAGCGCCATACTGAGATCAAACGAGTCGCTCTCGCTTGTAGCACCTTCACTGCAATGAATTTGCTGACCCCACAGCCCTCTGCATATTTCAATAAGGGGCATGAGAGGCCGGAAAAGAGTAGCCCTGAGGAAAAAAAAAAAAGGGGGGGTTAGCTCACATGCGGTTTGGGTTTGTATGATGTTTGTGTAGCCCAATAAATCAGCTAGTTAGGACATTTTCTGTACACACACACACAGTAGCTGAGAAAAAAGCAGCGAGAAAGCCAGATATCCTGAACAAGGAGAATCTCCCGGGAAAAGAAACACACACATCTAAGTACACATGACTTACAGATGCATGGACGTCATGTCTGTCCTTGGTGAACATGTTGCACTCCAAGAATGCAATCCTGAAATATCTGTACCTGAGATAAAAATACTGCATGCATGCACGTGCACAAGTCCTGCACGGCTTTTTTTTTTTTTTTTACCTCAGTCAAGGTGAGGCTTGAGTTTCATTACGAGACAGCTTTAATGACCAGGTTAAGGGCTTGGAATTCCCACAACTTGAACATATGAGGAGGATTTAGTTTGGCTCTTTTGTTCCTGACATGAAACGGCACATTGTTAACCATGGCCTGAAGGCAGAGTGGCCAGAGTGCACCGACAACAGGTTAGGATCACTGACTACAACTTGTGCAGTAGTTTTTTTTTTTTTTTTTACAATTCATTGCATACCAACAGAAAACGTTTGGAAAATAGAGGAATATTAGCTCATGGTATGCTGGAAATTATCTACCTATATGAAGCTTTGGGAGACAGTGTAGTGTTGTAGTGATGGATCAAAAAAACAAACAAACTGAAGGTAAATGTCAGACAAAAGAAACAAATTGTATTTAATGTGTTTGTTTGGCGGCTCGTTCAACAAGCTAAGGCACAGGAGAAGACGTGTGTTCATGTCTGTAAGTTAGATAAGAAGGAGACTGTAGCAGGAAAGCTAATGTGGGTTGTTGTTCAGAGTCTGTGGCAGGCTGCTGTCTGGCTCAATGTGACCGTCTGTTCATCATGAAACCAAAAAAAATATACAATTTTAATGTCTCCCATTTGGTTTCTGATTTTTTCTCAAAGGAGAACACAGGGCAAGTGATTTACAGAGAAGATATGTATGCTAGTAGCTGTACGGCATCCACTTTTCCTTTCTGTTTCCTTATTTCCTTTTTCTTTTATTTATTTCTATAGCAGTGTATTATCTTTTCTAACTTTTTACTATATTTTCTATGTCGTAGTTTCTTGGATCATTCATGTGATTTATGTATTATTATTATGTATTTGTGATGGAGTAGATTCAACATCATTCAATTATTAATCTTTTTCTAGATCTTTTCTATCTTTTTATTGTAAATATTAGTATTTTTTGTCCTAATATGGCGTATCAGACAGTGTTACCCAGCACTGCTTTGGAGTAATCATGCAGATCATAACCACATGAGTGATGGGTGTCTATGTCCATATACAGTATATGGCTTATTCTGCTCTGTGGTGTTTACTTGACAAAGATCTCTGAACTTTGCTCTGTTAAATTTGATTTATTGGGAGCAATCAGCAAAGTGTGCAAACCTTTTGTTTGACCTCTGCTTGGTTTATAAAAGACTCCAGAGGTCTCCAGTCTTTTTTCAGTGTCAATAAAGACGAAGCATCATGAGGACTGGCCTCTCAGTGGTTAAAAAAAACAAACACTAAAAGCTTCCTTCTGTATAGCAACGGCCGTGTGTTTGTCTGCAGTTATTTGATGTGGGTGAATGTGTCAGGGTCACAGTCAGGAGGTCTCCACCCCGCTAGCGATGGACCCTATTGTTCATTGAAGACCCCCCTCTGTGTTATTGAGACATGCTAGTCATCTGCATTATGAAGCGTAATTAGGTTGTTGTGCTTATTAACTCCTATTATCAGAGGAGCCCTGAGATGTCTACATGTGACTGGTGGTACGGGCTGGATTCGCCCATGGCTGTAAATTCATGTTGGCATCTTGTTCTCAGACTGGCAGAGAAGAAACAGACCAGTGCAAATTTTCTGTAAATATATAACCATTTCTTCTTCCTTAAAGAGCCATGTTTTTTTACTTGTTTTAGCCCATGGACAACACAAACATTCAGTGGTTATATACTATAAGTTTACAAATTGATTGGTTTCCATTCATTTAAGTATGATTTGAACATAAATGTGCATCGACACTTCATTTTTTTCCATCACATTTGATATAAAGTGCATATTATTGTTGCTTGGTAATGCAACTAAGATGGAGACTATTTTGTTATTTCTCCATGATGGTGCTTTCAAGGACACTCCTGATTCCCTGATGCAGATTTTAAAGTCATCTGCCAAACAGCTCTGCGTTCATGAGCTGTTTTTTTGTTGGAAAATGACACTTAAGAAGACAAAAATAAATAAATAAACAAGGATTATTTAAAGAATAATGTGAAGCTTTTGTAGCTTAAAAGAGGTTTCTCTTTAGCAGCCATCTCTGAAATATCAGATGTCAGAGCGTTGTTGAATGCAACAACGGGGTCAGGGTATTTATAGGGTCACTCCAGTGATTTAGCATTGCATTTCCATACAGTTGGGTAGCTTGCAAGAGACAGATTAAAGCAAGAATGGCCATAATTGATTCAGCAGAGGTGGAAATATCCTGACTTTAAGTCCCTTGTATGAGCTAGTAAGTTTCTAAAACACTGGATCCTACATTTCCCATAATGCAACCTGTTAGTATCTTTTCTTTATACACACTCTGCCTGGTAAATGTCCACTTCTTTTAAACTCCACGCCCCCAGTTTGTGATTCAGGCTTTTTGTAAAAATGTAAAGCCTCAAACCCAGTCTGAGATAACTCAGATGATATCACTATGACATCATCAGGGTTTATTTTCTCAGCTATGACAAAAAGACATTTTACAAGCAGAGAGGAACCTGAGTTGAGTAAACTGATCTGATTCATCAGTGGAGTTAAAACGGTAACACACCGTGTCTCTGACTGTAAACTTCCTGGAAGGTAGGAAATCTATTTAAAAACGTTTGGTATACTTTACAAAATGTTCATGTTAACGTTGAGTACAGGCAGTGTGTAGTTAATGGGCTAAAACGTAGAAAACCATCAGTTTGACTGTTAAAATGAGTCACATGTTTCCCAGCCATTTCTGCTCTCAGTTTAAATTTGGACAATCAAGTAAAGCAGAAAATAACTCACTATGACTCTCTGTTTGATTGGAGTGAATACCAGGTTCATGGTGTAGATGCTGATGTGCTTGTAACTAGTATTCAGCCGCATTAGACTAATAATTAGAGCCCTCCACTTCCTGCTGGGATAATTGGCCTAAGTGCTGAAAGTACTCCGGTGTCACCGGTCTGTACCCTGGTGGTCCAAACAGCTGAACATCTGGCCAACTTCCACTGAGTTCAGATTGTAGTTTCTTTATGTTCCTCTATACAATTAAAGGGACACATTAAGAATAAGAGGGGTAATGGAGGTTGTGGATCAAACTGTGTCTGCCTTAGGTACTTCTGGTTCTTTAACCATTTGCTTTCAAAAAAAAAAAAAAACTAGACCGATTGATGCTGCAAAATTTCAAATTTTCATAGGTTATTGCTGCACCACTGGTCCAATTTTGACAAAAGAGTTATCACAGTGATCAGGACAAAACACTGTCAAGACAACTGTCCCAAAAAAATCCATAACACACAAGCGAATTGGAAACAAGATTGCAACATGACAGAACAGGTCGAATTCAGTAGTTCAGTCGTCCTTGGAAAACAAGACCAGGTAATGGAGTTCGGGTTAGCTCTCCTCGAAAGGAAATTGACAAAAACCTTGAGATTTCTTATATGGAGTTTACATTTAACTTCACAGAGATCTGCAGGTTTCTTTCCAAAGCTCATCTCAGTTGTTCTTACCTTAACATTTCTCATGTAAAACTCTCATTGCCTACCTCCTTGCTAAGCCCCGTTAGTTACTGTTGCTACGCCAGTTTTACAACGATAGCAGCGGCAGATTCACCACAAATTCTTTTTAATATTTGAAACAATGGGTCCTTGATTTCAGACAGAGGTTGACAAAAGCAGCTTTTCGTTTCTCTGAGGCCAAACTAAACCTTGGATGTTGCCAGCTCTCTACACACAGTAGGAGTACATAATGGCATGATGACATAGCATTGCCCCTGGCAGCCTGGTAATTGTTTTCAGGTTTAAATGAACTCGGTCAAAATTGAACTGAAAAGATTTAGTTAATGTCTGTGGTGCTTCTGACAGAGAACTTGATCATTTCCACACCGATGCAGCCAAAGAACATCGCCTCAGTGTAAACACTTGATTTGCTAACCATGGATATAGAAGAAGCAACCATTAATGCCTTAACATTGGCTGATTTGCTAAATTAGCCTTTT
Source organism: Macquaria ambigua (assembly GCA_008360985.2). Lineage (NCBI taxonomy): Eukaryota > Metazoa > Chordata > Actinopteri > Centrarchiformes > Percichthyidae > Macquaria > Macquaria ambigua. Next base: position 133,805 of record VMKM01000149.1, read on the forward strand.
TAATTAGCTAACTAATAGGTATAGCTAATGAATTCGACTCCTCTCATTAACACAGACATAAAACCTTGTATTTTTCTCTTGCTTGTACTTATACATATATACTGTTTCAAGAAAATCTACATTACATGTTTTATTATTATCTGTCAGTGCTCATTCATTAAGAGGGGGTCGGATGTTACTGTGCAAATTCTCGTGTGTGCTTAGTATTTGTTTGTCTTGTGTGTGATTAAATGCATTTCTATCCACGTATTTTTATACACATTTTCAATTTGAGCATAAAAAGAAAATGGAGTGGAAATGCTAAAAAAAAAGTCAAAATATTGCAAAGAAGTTTTTACAGATCGGTGTGGAAACTGCAACGTTCCTGAAAGAATCATAAATGCTAGTTTTCCATCATGTTTTCCACCTGGTTTTCTTCTGTAATGGTTTACTGGCACTCGACTGGAGAATTATCACCATGAGCCAACTCCTAATATTCACATAACAGTGGTGGAATCATTTAATTTGCATTTTCTTATGACCATTTTCTGGAAATTCAGTAAAAGTTTGCATTACATGTGGACGGAAACCTGCCTATTGTTTGACCCTGAGAAAGACCAGGGTGCAGTCTTGGTTGTAATCTTATCCCCAGGGTAATAAAGGCTTTTAAAATACGTTTGTACTTTAACAAAGAAGTCTGTCTTGATTTTTGGGAGGAGTCTATTCCCTTTCTTGCGGACAGTAAGGGCTTAAAACATGTTTTGTTTTTTTGTTTTTGTGGCAGCAGAACTCACCGAGGCAGTTTGGAAATCAACCTCATCAAACTATTTCACTTTCACCCAGAAAACACTTTTACTTTCGCACAAACTTTGTCACTGGACCTCCATAATGCCATCAAAAACATTAGAGAATTGTGGCACATATTCGTCCACAAATTTGCTTCTCATTTGGTCAGAGGTGAAAGGTCATGGTCAACTACAATGCTGTGTTTCTCAGTGACACTTCAGCAGGTGGAAATGTTAAGGTTGGTCTCCCTCCTCGCTGTGGATGACACCGCAACATCAGGTCATGAGCCAGATTCACACCTGCACCGCATTCCCATCTTATTGACTCAGTGATGTAAGACCTCCATTGGATCCAGGGACTGACCTCAGTGGCACCTGAGGAATGAGGAGCTGGTTGGCATGTGAGGAGATGAATCCTGAATACGAGGTGGGAGTTGGACTCCGAGTCCGTCCTCTCTGGCTCCGAGCCCAAACCTCAAACGGGAATGTGCAACCATAACATACCCTGCTAAGGACAAGTAACCTGAGACGTTCTCCTTATAGACCACCGTAATCAAAAAATGTATTATTATCTTTGCTGGAAAGTGTTAGGATGAGGTGACAGTGTTTGGGATCTGATCCAGGTGTGGCTTTTTTATTCAACCTTTATTTAACCAGACAAATTGTTTCAGGAATAAATTAACATCCAGTTAAAGCCTAGCATTATGCAGCACAAACATCAAGTCAGTACAGGTTTGACAGAAAGTCTGATCTTAACAGTTAGTTGTTAATCAAAGAATTAAATACCAATATGAGCTATTGTATATCTTATATTTAAAGAGAATTGGACAACATCAGCTGTCTGTGAACACCAGACCGAAACCAGTCACAGCATCGACTGGGAGCGGGTCAAAGGTCATCGACCACGGGTCAGTGGATGAGCCTAAAAAGATCAAGGAGGCCATTCAAATCCAACACCAAAGACCGCCTTTAAACAGAGACAGGAGTTGTGATCTTCCTCCATATACAATACCAAGTACCCCCAGAAATGACATCCTTTTTTGACAATTTAGTGCCAGTGCAGGAAGTTGTGTGTCCTAAATGTAGTAAGAATAGGAAGATTGGTGGATCAGACTTTCATGCAGGAGACTGGAGTTTACAACCTGTCACAGACCTACAATTAACCTTTACTCTCCATAACCATGATCTTCAACCAAGAGCTTTATTTGCGTAACCATCACCATACTTTAATCTTAGTTTATTTGCGAAGAGCATTTCAGAAGAGCACAACAATATTTACTTGCGATTTGCTAAACTTTCTTGTACTCGTCATGTTCTCTCCATGTCCCATTTGGTTCTCCTGCAGGACAAAACAAACATCTAGGATTTGCGAATACCAAATGTGATGTTCAAACTGAATGAGGCTCTCAGCTCGATGGGATTCAAGGTAACAGCTCAGTGTTTGATTTCTGCGCGCTGCACTGCGAAAGGTCCTTGTTGGCTGGCAGAAGGAGATTGATTGCGACATCAATGGAAACCACCAGGGTACGTCTGATGGAAATACTGTTTAGTGTGGAAGAAGTCAAGGTTAAAAGGCTCGCGCCACAGTGGGAGCAGAGGATGTGGGAGTGGCACTCGACAACAAGCCTCCTTCGTGTCTCTCAGACAACAAAGAGATGCAGACGCCATCTTTTGACATTGCTGATCTGTCATTTACCGAGAATCACCCCAGAGGTTCAAACCGTGAATGAAAGTGTTTCAAGTGTTTCTACTAAACTGGATTTCAACACCTTAAACCCACCGTAGCTGCTTTCGTTCAATTTATCCTCCTGATATTATTTAATAGAAGACACGATAGATTTTAAAATGTATCTCTGTGATGATAGAGATGATGATGGAGGTCGTTGCAACTGCTAAATGTTCTGCAGCAGTTTTAGAAACATCAGTGATCTTCCTTCAAAGACACAAGAAGGAAGGGTTTTATGTTCTTGTACTGGGCTGTAAAATATCCAAAAAGATGGAAAAAACATGGGAAAAAAAGTCTTAATGGTCCTGCAAACCTACGATGCTTAGTCTGTGCTCCGCTACCTATTAAAGTGAAGGCTGCAGAAAACGTTGCTATTAAAGGCTCCTTAAAAATCTGGGCATGGAGCAGGAGCCATTTCTAAAACAAGCCAGTCATGAATAGCCCATTATTTACACCTTCAGTGTTGGACACAGTATTGCAGCTGTGGGCCAGAGAAGGTCAAACTAAGGGACTTGTTTAAAGATCTTTTTCTTTTTCTTTAGCCAGCTGGTTGGAGAAGTCGACATTCTGCAGTCTCATTCTTTCAGGTACCTTCAAACAAAAAACTTCCCTGCATTTCTTTCTCAAATTATATTCGTACGGAGCACAACTTATTTTTTTTTTTTTTTATCTCAGGTTGACAATGTGCTCCAGTCTGCTGCCTCACCCTTTGTGGATCGTTTTAAATCAAAATGGGAGGACAATTTTTGATGAGAAGATCTCCGATGTGACCTGGGAATCATCCATTGATATGATCCATACAACCTCCATTTGTGTCAGACACAGTTTAATCCAATTTAAAATAGTTCCCAGACTACACCTTTCTAGATAGACTTGCTCCAACCTGTCAGCAGAGTAACGAACCCCAGCAACCCTTATCCATTAGCTTTTCGTACATGTTTAACAAGGTCGTAGACCCAGAACCAAGTTTGGCAGTTTTATGTGTGACGTGTAGTGATGTGAATCTCTGGAGCCCGGGCTGATGCTGTGGCCTCCTCGTCTCATTTTATATGATCGGACACGTAGCCCTCCTCCTCCTATACACAGCCGCTGGGTGAATGAGGTGATGGTTCATCTCAAGAGGGAGAAGGCTACTCATTGCTCAGTTAATAAATTCCATAAACTAAAAGACCTCCACAGTCTGGACGTGAAAGTGCTGCGTGGAGTAGTTAGATTTATTTGCTAGGTTATGATTGCTCCACGATTCCTTGCCTTGTAGTCAGAAGAAACTCATCATTTAATAAGAATCTGAAACACATCAAACAGTAAAAGTGGAATTTCGTCCAGAAAACGTAGCGGCTCACCAACGGCCCTGTGTAGGCAGATCGCTCTGTCCTTTAGCAGCCACTGGTCGGTCCTTTGCCGTTCAGAATGTGATCAAAACATGAGGATTTAATAATAATGGAGATTTAGGGACGTAAAATTGATTTCATAGGTCAGAGGCTTGTGGCTTTAACTTTGCATTTTTCCTCCAAAGTCTGAGTTTGTTGCTGGTGCCCAGAAAACACCAAACTGTCTGTTAAAACTGGTTGTAGATTATAGCCTTTATGAAATGGCATTTGATGACTATATTTTCAACATATAACCGCTTCCACAGGATCTGCTCGACAGATTTCTTTGCAAAAGTGCTTAAAAAGTGAAATACATTACAGTGTGATACGCGGGTATCACTACTACTAGTTGTCTACTATACTACAAGAAATCTAACTTAACACCTGTAACTGAATGAAAGCACAACTTTGTAGAATCAATGCAACATTTCTTTTTTTTTTGGTGAAGATGATTATATGGTAGCTCTCAGACACTGTGTAAGAATGTTTTTTTGTCTTTCTGCTTGTAATAGTGTGTTTTTGTGTGTTGGCCAGGCCTCCAAGGGATGGGGTGGGTGGGACACGGGAACATGGGGCATGAAATGATATGTAAACCAAATAAAAACACACGAATAATAATGGAAAGTTTATCAGTGTCTGTATTATTGCATTAAACAAGAGATTTGCGTCACCCCTCCACACACACTCACTCACCAGCAGCAGCAGCCCATTATAGAGAAAAGCCCTGGAGAGGTGGAGATACTGGATGAAATAGGTCTGAAGCTCCAAGCCCTTATCTGTCTTTTACTTTACTTCTTCTCCCCTGCACCCCTTTAGCCCCACTGAGCAAATAAACATTAACCAAAAAAAAAAATGACTCCAGCAGGGCACCAGGTTGTTGCTCCCAAAAACTGAAAAAATAAATCGCCAGCAGGCACCACCACCCATCAAACACATCTAAGTATCATCTGCCGCAGCCCAGACAGACGCATCAAACGAGCAGAGCGGATGATTCCTGCCCTCCCCGAAGACTTACTGTACTCTCTCCCTCCCATCTGCCTCACTGAGCATCTTAAGTGGAGCTGCCTATTGACCTGAGTGGGCTCGTAAATCACCGTGATGGCTTCTCTGCAAGGTAAAAGGGTCATAAAATTGCCCCGATCCACATTTTTTTTAAAAAGGGAATCCTCCTGTATCCCCATCAGGATTTTTAGCGATGCTCAACAGTGTGGTATTCTTAACTGTTAACTTGAGTTAGTAAAGAAAACTACACTCCATAATCTTGGTTATGATACTGATGGAAGTGTTGTAAATACTGAATAAGTCTGAAGATTGGATAATCATAAAAACAAAATGAATGATTTATCAGTAGTTTAGGTGTTACAGAGTGTGTCTGTTTGTGTGGATCAGGATACAGTTTGTGTGAAGATCTGTGCTCATGACTAAGTGTGTTTTTGGGCCCCTGCTGCTGAATCTTCACAACACAAAATGAGCTTCAGTGCAACAGAGGAAAGAGAGAGTTTAATTGAATGAGCTATGAACACAAACAAATGTTTCTCCACTGAACAAACCAGCTGACTGGCTTGTCAGAAAGGTGCTGAAATGTTCCCGCAAATGTGTTTCAACTGTGTTTGTGGGTGAACTATTCTCAACAGAAGTGAGACTGCCAGCTGCAGGAGGAACAAGCTGTTCGCGTTATTGTGAGTAACCCTGTCGTTAATATTTGGAGAGAGAACTTCAACTTCGAGCCGCTGAGTTAGTGTGAACAGGTGCCTCCAAACCACAGTAGATCACACTAAAACTACAGTTGGAGCGTTTTTGTGTCATTTGGTGAACTTTTCCTTTAAAAGCTCAAGTTTCAAACAAGTTATGCTGTTTTTAAGGGGTTGCTGGTAAGGCTACATACATGCAGATACCGTAATTCTTCTGTCTCCACTTTTTTGACACTTTACACTTTGAGGTTTTTGAATTGGCAAAGGTTTTCAAGGACACTGGTGTATGATTATTAAGTAGTTTTGGCCAAAGCTGCTGGTTTGTGTGGACTGCACATTCCCTAAAGAACAGATTGGAGTGGTTTTTTTTTTCTATTTTTCCGGCATTTCAGGGTGACATCTTTGAAATATGAAGAAAAAGAAGCCTCTGGACTTTCAATGGGGAAATGTTTGACAAAAGAGAATAGTTCCTGAGGCCGAAAATGTACACAGATACAACATACTGAGGAAAAAACTGAGTATAAATCAATACAGAAAGCAATCAGGAAATCAGAATAATAGAAAAACAGAAAAGGAGCAGTTTGCCATTTTAAACAAATGACAAACATCTCCTGAAATGATTTCTACGTAAAAGCAGGAAGAGCAAAATGCAAGAAAAACCATCTTATAGAGATGTATACAGTATATATCTGGTAACTAGGTCAGCTACCCTCATCATTATTTATGAAGAAAGTGATCATTTTGACTTGGCTGCTCACACCAGTATTACCCAGGGTGCCCAGCAGAAGGTCAAAGCCTGCAAAGAGGCCAGGTCTGAAATATGCCTGTGTTCAACCTAATGACCCACAGCACAATTAACACTCTGCAGCTCTGCAGCTCAGCAGGTCAGCGCGCGGATACGGACGTGTTTATTGGCTGTTGGCTTTGGTTCCCTGGCGGACCCTGTCGCGCCCAGCTGATCATCTTCCAGACCGGAGCTGGAGGCGCTCCAGTCTGACACATGCACGGTACAGTACAGTGGAGCCCAGCAGCCACACAGACGGAGGCTGACACACATAGCAGCACAGAGGGACCAATGAGACACCAGAGAAGGGACGCTCGAGTGCTATTTTCATCCTCACGTGATGCACAGTGAAGAGCTTTGTTTCACTTTCCTCAGTTTCCATCTGTAAATTAAGTCTATCTTTTACTCACTCGTGAATCTGACAATGAAAAGGTGTGGAGGTAGTTATGCAGGATGATATAGTTTTTCCCACATGATGGCGTGTACAGTAGAGCTCCTCAGGGTCACAGCAGGCAGCTGTTGGGTCCCAGCTGACTGGTCAACAGCAGCACAACTGGAGATTGCCCTAAAGCCGAACCCCTAGTTATATAATCACACCATTTTGTCCTTTTATCACCTCAGCTCACATCCCACATGAGATGTCAGTGAATTATGCTGCAACTGACCCAATTATTCACACAGAAAAGTCGTGTCTTAAAGACCCTGTGTTAACTGGGCGTGACTGCTGTCAGAGAGGATGCTCAAGCTGCATGATTTTAAATCCTTTTGTCCTTTATTGACTTTTGAGCTCATGCTGTGTTTACTCACTCACAAAAGACAGACGAGGGACGTTTTGTAGTTTTGGGAAGAGCATGTCTGACTGCAGTGTACAGTACAGTGTGGGCACGGGAGCAGAAAACACCTGCACACACGAACGCGCCTGCCCCTGAAGATTTCAGTCCACTCGGCTCAATTATCTAATCACGAGAAGCAGGATAGGAAGCAGGGAAACTCCCCCAAGATTCAGGCAGGCAGCTCGGATCAGTTCTTCCTCCCATGTGTTGAATGTGCAGACACTGAATGTGCCAGACCCCGCGAAGCAGGTGCGCCTCATCGAAGCCAGATTTTAGACCCACTGTCTCCTAGCAACAACACCAGAAAGAGGAGAGCGCCACCGGCTCCGAGGGCTACTGCTATTTACCAAAACGTCCTCTGGCTTTGTTTGGCTTTGTTTTGGTGAAAACTAGGCCACCGGTTCTGGTGCACCAGACTGAACCGGTTGAGAGACACATTAGTAGGTACTTGTTTGTGGTTTGCAGCAGGTGCGAGGTATAAATGAGCGGAGAGTGATTGTCGGTGTTCTTCCAGGTGATGATCAGGTCACAGACCACAGTTTTTCAAAGCCAGATATCCTGCAGACTGCTTCCAGCCGTTATGCTGCTGGAAGATCATCACAGTATTCACTTTTCCCACGTTGCTGTTTCGTTTTCACAACTAATGCAAAGCATAAATTTATATTACAAGCAAAACATCCAGGTATGTATAACTGTTATTGATTATGTACAGTACTGCAACAGCAAGTAATTATTTATGAATATGCACTTTACATATCTGTGCAGATCTTTTGTCAATATTATTTAAAATCTATATAGTATGCAAGATTTGCATTTTTGGAATAACATAACATTCAGCATATTGTCAGTGTGCAGTGGAAAACATGTATCTCCAAATTTTAGTGATATTTATGATTTCTGATAAACTAAATGATTAAATGCAATAGTTTTATTTTATTCAGTTCCTAATAAGTTTCTTGGAAAAAAAACTGTGTTAGTTGGTAATAGTTACAGGGAAAATAGAGACATTGTCCAATTAGTCAACCTCCAATTAATTAATTCCAATTAGAGTAATTGATAGCATAACCACAAAAGTCTTCAAATCAGAGCTGAACATTTGCAACACAAATGAAAAATAAAGTTTACAATAATAAATGAAGAATGAACTTGTGTTTAAGTGGAGTTAATCTTTCACGGAAAACCCTATTTTCCTAATAATTACCAAATTACATAGTTATTTCCAGGAAGCTCTGTAGGAAATTTATTATGATGAAATGACCTTTATGTGCTGAGAAAACTCTCCTACGTCTTCAGCTAGTAAAACTCTTATTAAACCAACTCTGCATATTGTCTTGAAGGTTAAAATCCTGCTGCTTTTCTGAGTTCATGAACACACCACTGATGGGTCAGCCATTACAAACTCATGCTGAGCAGCCAAACCTTATTCAAACCCACAGATCTTTGTTTCAAATTCTAACAGAGATCCCACATTTTGAAAAGACACCAAATGTGTCACGGTGAATGTGGGGAAATGTGTATAAAATGGTGCACAAAACATTTAGATTGTTTCCATTTGATGGAATAGTGCCATAGCCATAAAACAGAACGTGTACAGTCCTGTCAACGTGTAATAAGATCATTTTAATAACCGTAAAGGTACATAAGAGGAAAACAAAATAAGAAAACTGTATGTTGGGGGTGAAATGATCATATTTCAGAGATGATACATGTTCATCCATGTGTCTTTCTTTGGGACCGCACACATATTTGTGCCGCAATATTGTGTAAATATCATCACTTACTGGCAAAACATACGCTACTACTGTATGCTGTCATTAGTGTGCTGTACCACTGAAAACTACACCAATAAATCTGCCACAAAATGACACACGCTGTCATTATAATGACACAGTAATTACTTCTGTGTGACAAAGGAGTGCGGTTTAAAAACATCTGAGGTATCTGAAGTGTTTTAAAAAGTTTCTAGCAGCACACACAGATGAGGCAGTCCATGTTATACCATGAAATGTTATCTATTGTCACTGTGCCGTTATTACAGAGGCTGGTTCTTGATGTGAGTGCCGGCCTTCCTTTCTCATTGTGGGCTGTCCCAGCAGAGATTAGGGGCCTGGGCTGCTGAATGGAGGCGAGAGGCACCTCTTTTTTTTTTTCCCTCTGGATGCTTTCACTCATCATGAATGAGTGTAATTCTGGGAAATTTGCCCCATGAACAGCGGAGGAAACCCCTAAATCCAGCAGAGCTCCTGGGGGGATCTGTCTTTGACAAACGACTTCCCCCCGCGAGGGGAGCGGCGCCCGCGGATCAGTGAGTGCTTCTAATAAAAAGGGTGAAGGCGCGATCTTATCATGAAGCTTCGGGCTCCTTCTGTCCGTTTCTTGATTTCATTCTGAAAGGAAAGGTCAATGAGGAGCGATGCTGCAGGTAATTTATCTGCTCCTGCACTCTTACACATGAAATATTGTTCCACATTAAGTCATATACTGTACACAAAAAGGTGAAAGAGGATATTTACAGCCGTGTCAAGCAGCAATATTCAGAGCAGAGGAGATGATAATGATAAAAACAAACAGTGGTGTTTATAGGTCTAGTACATTCCCGTCTCAAAAGGTCAAACATCAGAAAGCTGCTGAATGAGTGACACTGACAGATGCTGTCAATTCTAGTGGGGGTTATACTGCCGGTGGTTAGCACAGGGGCGGGGGGGTTCAGGACGGGAACAGACAGCTGAGTGGGCCCGATGCTCTCCAGAGCCTGAACAGCTGAGACCACGAGGGCCCGAGCAGGCAGCGAGGAGCGGCCTCTGGGACTCTGGGCTTTTTGATGAGGAGAGCCTGTCGAGGAAAAGTAGATGAAGTCTGTCTGCATACTTAGAGCTGCACCTTAAGCTGAGCGGAAGCCATTACCCAAATCTCAGCAGAGTTGACAAAAAGCTGAGAGCAGGAAAAAAAAAAACCTGGCTTACAGGCACTCAGCTAATAGACAGCTGTGCTCAAAATAGAGGAGAAGCTCTGTACTGTATCTAGAACAAACAATGCACAACTGTTGCACATTATCACAAACAAGAGCTTCTGCAGCTATTTCACCCATAACGCTCAGCAACGGTTTTGCAGTTGCACAACAGATATCGTAGCAGTTGCCTGGTAAGATTAGACAGACTGTGGCTGTGCGGTACCTGACTCTGTGCATTTCGGTTCAACAGTCTAACAACATACATTCAATTCAGGAAAAGCGTTCACCGTGAGGACCTCCTGCTCTCTGAGACAAAAAAAAACAAAAAAATCTTTCTGACTGATTTCCAGAGTCAGGAATGCTAAAAGCTCTAAGACATACTTCATGGTTGGGCATCAAAGGATCTTGGGGGTACTCGAATGCTCAAGCTTTCATCTCCACTCTGCTGGTTAAGTAAGCCTTGAGTGAATGATGGGAACACTTCACACAGGGTAGAAGAAAAAAAAAAGGAAAGAGCTTCACGTACAGCAGCTCGATTTTTGATGAATTTAAAATGAGAAAAACACAAAATTGACTTCAGCTGAAGCAAAAAATGTTTTCTCTTTGAAGCTCTCCCTTGATAGTAATATTGACACCCATGGATGTTTCACCTACCCTCTCGGGGGCACCACAGGTAGCGTGGGATGTAAGTGATCTGAGTAGGGCCTCCCCGCAGACCAGACCACCTCCACACAATAACTCACCGAGGGTCAAGTTGAGCGCTCAGTGATGTGCTCAGTTACTCTCCCATCGCAGAACATGACCTCTGTCGGCCAGGATCGCTCCACTGGGCCCACTGTCCTTCCTCCTGATAGCAATCTGAGCAGGCTGTATTTACTAAACCTGGACAGGAGCCGATTCGGAGGCTCCCAGGAGGTTCCTTGTTGGGTCTAAAGGGCATTTCAGCATCCACAATCCATAACATGATGTTAGACATAAATGAGTGCTTTAAGGGTCTTTAAATGTGGTTGTCATATGGTGTGTGGTGTGTAGTTAAAGTCAACATGTTAGGGACGCCTTCTCCTTTTCCAACACTGTCTCATCTTCCTACAGACACTGAAGAAAAACATAATCAACATAATCTTTTGATAGCGTCATCTTTTTACCTAATTGCCAACCAAGCTATGTGTGTCCCTCTCTCTCTCTGTCCTGGCTGTCGGTGCCTCTGTCCAGATGTTTTGGATCTGGCTCTTCGTCCTCTCGTCTCTCTCTCTCTCGCCCTTGTGTGTGTGTGTGTGTGTCTGTTTCTTTTCTCCTATCTGTGTGAATGATGCGCTTGAGCTTTGCCTCTTGTGTGTTTGTGTAGTCCGTCCTCTTCCAGGTCTCCATGGTGGAGAGGAGGTCATGCGACTCGGGTCCTATCAGTTTGACGACACCTGAAGTTGCTCGACGTCCTCCTGGATCCATATTCTTCATATATGTTACCATCTATTCAAAATGTTGTCATTGTGATTGTCCATGCTGTAATTTCATTATGTTGGTCTATTCAGTACACACAACATCTATTGCATGTCTATCCGTCCTGGAAGAGGGATAAAAAGAGTTTTTTGGAGAGTTTTTTCTCACCCGAATCGAGGGTCTAAGGACAGAGGGTGTCGTATGCTGTACAGATCATAAAGGCAAATTTGTGATTTGTGATTTGTGATATTGGGCTAGTTAGCCGGACATGCCTTTGTCAGTCTCATGTCTTTGGTTTTGGAAAGAAAGCTATGGACATCAGCTGTTCGGAGGAGGTTGGCGAATGGTCAGTTGGCCTAACTTTTGTGGTTATCTGATTAGATAATTACCCGGCATCCACATATATGTACGGAAGCCGAGAACATAACGCCGTTATCTCGAGATCACGAGTAAATTATCTTGTTATCTCGAGATAACAAAGCTCGTTTTGTCGTGATAACGGGTTAATTTATCTCGTAGTCTTCTCCTTAAATGACAAGGACTGACCTGAATGTTATCTCTAACAGAAAGACATAATGCAGTTTCTGCCTGTGTTAGACCTTGATTGAAGTAGAGTTTGATGCCATGATCAATAATGGGTACTCTATACTCCTTGATCTGACATTTTCAGCTTAAATCGGTTGCTACAGTTTACCTGATGGAGGTCATGTGGACCGAAATGTCATAAATAAATATACCAGCAGTAAGTGAGACAGTGTGTGGGAGTATTTTGATTTTTACTCAAGATCTATCGTGGTAAAAGCCGTTATCCCCTAATGATTTTTTATATTAAATCCAAACTTAGTCATAAAGAAGGCGAAAGGTGATGTTGAGGAGATAAAACGGTCCAAAACATAAACATGACTTTTTGTTATCAGGAGCAACTCATCATATCGTAGTATTGTGACGGAAGTCTTTGTTGCAAAACAAAACAAGTATTATCTGCATGTGGGTCAGGAAGGCTGTCTTTATAAAACAAATGAGTGAAAATATTCCATTAACAACACTGACTTTTATCAGTGAAATGCAATCTGAAAATTAAAAATACCATAATAAAATTACATGTTCATGATTTGGCATAATAAAAGTGCTTGAGTTCTTTGCTAAGAGAAATAAAACAACAGTATTTGTGCTTGCTAACAGCCAATCTTAGCACTTAACGATGCTTTCCAAGGATGAAGAGGCTGCCATGGCGGACCATCTGGACGCTGGACGTTTCAGCGCTCAGAGGTGAGGGATCGTTTTTTGGGGGATGCATACTAACGAGGGACGGGATGATGCAAGATATTATTGTTGGTGAAAACAGACAAGTGAGTTGGAGCGTCTGCTTTGTACCATCCGCCTGAGTCCTCGCTGTTTAACCTGGAGGAGGTGAATGTCTTTGGACCGTGAGACGAAATGAGATCAAACCTGCACAGAAAGCCGAGGAACTGAACCCCGGACCTTCCTGCTAATGACTGTTCAGCCCCGGCGGGAACACAAATGAATAATAAATTGAGTACTTAAGAAAGGTGAGGAGACATGAGTCCCATAGGGTAACAAATGATTCATCAAAGTCCTGTCATCCCCGCATGACGTGGCCATGGAGGGTCGGTAACGTGTGACCAAAGCCGCCTCTCGGACCGTGCCACAAGATAATGAGCGGGGGTGATCAGGTTGTCAGATAAGGGTGAAAAACTCTGATGTGGCAACACCGTCTGTTAGAGGAAGGGAAGCGTGTTGTTTTCAAAACAGGAACACAGGTGGTTACTCATGCATGTTCAAATGATACACAAAACAGTTGGGTTTGGGGAACGTCTCACCTTCAACGGTCCAGGTAAACATTTGTTTCAGGTAAACATTGTTTTGGTGTTCTCTGACTTAAAAACACACTGAACTAGCAGCTAGAGCAGCTTTAGCTTCTGTAATGTGATGTACTGAAAAGTGAAACAGACCATGTGAGCAAGGTGGATTTGATTAAATCGATCAGGGATTTTGATTTGATCAGTGAGTGAAATCCAATCACGCTCCTCCGACTGCTGATATTGCACCACATTTACGCCACCAGTTTACAAGTTCAAGTGCAGTTTTATATGATTGGAGGGATTAGCTGGTCCCAATTTAATTGGATCAAAATGTTTTTTATAAAGCACCCTTATTAAGGGTTTATAAGTTGTAACTATTGGCTTTATTAATGGTTAATAAAGTATCTAGTAATGTTTTTATAAGCCATTAATAGGAACCAATTCTGGTCTGCCAGGTTGTGCAAAAAATCTTGCTGGCTTTTATTCTTTCATGGTAATAATGCAGTTATAAATCCTGGTAATCTATTAATAAATGCTTAATAAGTTGTTCATAAATGGGTTTTTGGTCCAGATCCTCTGTAGCCCTTTTCCAGAAGGTCAAAGGTCATACAGTTAAATTAGTCAAAGGGATTTTTCCCAACCTGACAACTAAAATTAGCTCTTATTAATGACTTATAATGGATCTATAAAGCATTAGTAAGTGATAACCATTAATAAGGCAATTACTTAGATCTTGTATTCTTTTTATAGGCTGCTCTGTAAGAAAGTGGTACCAGTTTATCTATATGACCCAAAGTGCAGAAAGTGTCATGAAAATATTTTAATGTAAAAGATAAAATAGGTTTTTTCAGCACGTGCTAAAAGACAGCAGAGCAATGAACGCAGTAACACAAGATAAGAACTTGGAAAAGGTATTTTTTTTTATTTCACTGTGTTTTTAAGAGTGTAGAAATGATGCCACCTTGAAAAGATACAACCAAACAACAAGAAGACAGCAGCTAAATGAAATGGAAAAAGGACGACTGAATGAAGAGCATTTATTTTCAGCGGGATGTGACAGGGTGTCCAGAATTAAATGCAAATATTTACCTGCAGCTCCGTACTCCCATTAAAAACTGGGACCGCTGTCCTCTGCAGGGATGTGCAGGTCAAGGAGACTGAGCGAGCAGACACACTGAGCTGATGCTGATGTCTTTGAGGCCGGTGGGCGGCTCACGGATCTGGGCAGCGGCAAGGGGAGATCTGTCTGACTTTGGTGTGAATAAAACATGCCGTGGCATGTTGGTAGCGACGATCGAGGAGGCCCCTTGCATTATTCATGTGGAGGAGCAGGCGAGGGTGAGGGCTTGGTGGTGGTGGTGGTGTTGTAAAAGAGGAAGGAGAGGGAAAGGAGGAGGAAAAGGGGGGCCATACGCTCTGCAGGGGCATGTGAAGGTGTAAGGGTGTTGCCAGGCTGTAAAGACCAGAGAAGGTTGTCCACCCAGCAACTGGGCTCATCACCCTGAGGCCGCTCTCACACACTGACAGCCATCTCCTTCCTCGATACTGCAGGCTGAAATAGTCACTGTGAAAAGCAAATGTATGGTTTTGACACATCGGAAGAGAAGAACATCGACTTGGGCAAAATGTGAGCCAAAAAAAAAAACTTCAGCATCATCAGAAGCTTTGATTATGTGCAGCTGACTGATAGAGTTAACCATATTTAACAGCAAATCAATACCTGTATCACATTAAACATCTTTAAACTGCGTGCTCTGGTGTGTCAGAGAGTGATGAGGATGGGATGAGGGAGCCTGTAGCGGCGGTGGTGATATCCTCGGCCCCACTAACCCCAGAGACGGGGTTCTCCCATAAGAGCTGAATAAGTGTTTTCCCTCTGCAGAGCAGAGCGGAGGAAATGTGTTCCAGTCAGCAGCTCTTCTTCCAGTCAGGGAGAGGCTGACAGACAGAGCTGCGAGCCAAAGCTGATGCTACTGCACCACCTGCAGGCTCACGGCCACATGCATGTGTTTGTGTGTGTCACGCGGTGGGTGTGAATAAGTCAAAATTATCTCGACATTGGGAAGTTTTCTACCAGGTGCATCGTCGTCAAAAGGACACGACGCCAAAGAGAAACTAAAAGGAAACAACCTTGATTCTTTTTATTCTGGGTGCAGCCTTGATTAACAGCTGCAGAGGATGTTAAAGATGTTAAATCTCATTTTAAAAGAAAAAAAGACTTCTTCTTGCTGCATTAGATGCAGATTTTGCAGGCAAGACGGCAGCTGTAATCCATTCATTTCTCATGTGACACGCCCTGCAGAGTAATAGGTCAGTGATGAGAGTGCTGCTGGAGAAGCACTGCAAAGAGTCTATATCCAGTCCTAAAAGCGTATCATAAAATCATGTCAGATACATTTACTTCTACTTGAATCTTGCTTGACGCTGGTGGAGTGATCCGCCATAGGATGTATTTTATTTCATTGCTGCCAGAAAACTCCTAAAAATAAATGAACCTGCTTTGGAAACAAGTGCAATAATAATAATTAACAACACCACACGCAAAAATCTGCTCACCTAAAAGTCTTATTTAAGCTGGACATCTTTTACAGCGCCCTTTCTAGTAATGTAAGATAATCCTGAAGCATGGCATGGAGGTGGAGAGGAACAGTGTAACTGGTGCCAACAGGGCTTGATTACAGTAATGTGAACGCTCAGTAGCAGCTGGTCCTTATCGGCTCTGGCTAAAGTCAGCAGCAGCACTGCGCCGGCTGACACACCCCTCCCTCCTCACACACACACACACACACACACAATCTAATTCAATATAAATACACTCCATCAGCCTTTGGACGGAAACCTTGCAGAGCCAAGAACTACTGTTGTTTTTACATATTCAAGTGACTGACATAATCTAAGATTTTGAAGATAGAATCAGTGACATTTTCTAATCAATAAATCTAATTTCTTCTTCTACTACTCCTCTGCACGATAATAGTCATACAGGATGTATTGATTGTTTTGAAATGTGAGCACTGCGAAGACATTAAAGACACAAACTGTGAAGAAATGCATACAAATACATTTAATTTGGCTTTCGTCTATCTGTTAAAGGTACATAAACACACTTTTTGATTGATTGACAGGTTATCTGCACTGCATAAATACCACAACAATGAAGAATTAACTAGAGAGAGGACGAGGTAAAGATGTTTTCTTTCCCTGTTTAGATCACAAAAGAGAAAACAGTTTATGATCCCAACATGAATAATTATTCTGTGATCTTGATGCGACAAGCTGTCGAAACTGTATTCCTGTGATCATCAAATATTTATATTTTGTTGTCAACTGAATGTTTCCGAAACCACGTGAATGTCAGGAAGCAAATGAGGAACAATTACAACAAACATTACAACAAATAAACCTGTTATCTTCAATGCAGAACATCGTAGCGTAGCACAGTGGGTAATAACTAGCCTGGCCTTGTCCAAAGGTAAAAGAAAATGTCTCTCAGCACTTCTAAAGCTCACCAACAAACACATTATATATCTTGTTTGTTTAATTCGTACAAATAACAAAATGTACAAACGGAAGAAGAAAGTTGTGGTTTTACAGGAGGTTTTGTTCCAGACAAGACTCCAGGAAATAGTCCCACATATGACCCCCCCATAAAACCCTAACTTGTCACTTTTACACTTTGATTATGAGATATATTGTGTTTGTTAGTGAGCTTTAGAGGTGCTGGTAGGCTGGTACCTTTGGACAGAGCCAGGCTAGCTGTTTCCCCCTGCTCCCAGTCTTTATGCTAAGCTAAGCTAATCGGCTGCTGGCTCCAGCTTCAAAAGTGTTACAAGGGTCTCAAACATTTCCACACCGCCGTACCCAGGACTTCCTTTTACCAAGAATAAAAAACTGAAACTATTTCACCACTTCTCCTGAACAGGACCAACTACTGAAACCCAATAACTTCGTGAGACCACACCAGCAGATTTCACGCACAGGCCAGGCCTCTCATTTGAATGTTGCGCTGTTCAGTCGGATATTACTCAGTGACAGGATGGCTGGAGACAAACCTCGATTGTGGAGACTATAACCACAGTTGCACAGTCATCAGGACTCAGAACCATGATTTATGATCCTACAGAAAGACAGAAAACGGTCGACTCCCTTCAGGACCTCCGTCTGAGGAAATTGCAATAGGCAGCGTGCATCAAAACTGCAAGTGGAAGTGAATGTGTCCGTGACAGTTTTGTACACATGGACAAAAAAGATCTTGATGTCCGAGCCAGGTATTAGTCTGAACCAGGCTTTGAGTTTTGAATCACAACACTTTTGTTGTGACTGGTCTGAAAAAATGTGTGAATGGCCAGATGATATTTCAGTACCACTTTTTAATAAACCATAATTTAAGAAGATGTAAGTTATTATATAAATTATTTATTAATGCTTTATAGATTTTAATAAACTGGGAAAACATCTGTCAAAATCTGTAAAAAATACCACTTTCTAACACATTTCTAATAAATGTAACATTAATAAATGATTTATAATACCATTTATAATTATTTATAATACTTTATCAATTAATAATTAATTGGAAAAATCTGTCAAAATTTGTAGAAGACCCAATTATACCACTTTCTAATACATTAAACTTTAATAAATGATTGATAATACTATTAATAATTATTTAATTGGGACAATCTGTCAAAATTTGTAAATGGCTAGATGACCACTTTTTAATAATCCATAATTTAAAGTAATTGACTTTATTAATGGTTAGTAAATCACATATTAATACTTTATATATTGTAAATAACTGTCTAAATTTGTGAATGATCAGACGATATTTTAGTAAATACTTTCTAATAAGCCTTATTTCTTATAAGACAAAAAGGGGTCTATAAGTTGTAAATATTTGCTTTGTCATTACTTAATAAATCATATGTATTAATGCTTTAAAGATTGTGTAATAAATTGGGAAATATCTCTCCAAATGTATAAAAGATGAGAAATTTTGATTCCACTTTATAACAACATAACTAATGTTTAATAAACCATTTATTAATGCTTTACTGACCTGTAGTAAAACTTTAATAACAACAGGGTTTGGGTTGCCAGGTTGTGATTAATCCATTTGTCGGGTGTTTATCTACCATAACTTGGTTTATCCTTTTCACTCTCTAAATCATTAATACGTTTCCAGTAAATTGAATTTGATCCAGATGTCTTCCTGATGATTCAAAATACTCGATTAAAATGACAGAACAGTTAAGCTAGAGGAGTAGATACATGAACAAAAGAGTTGGTTTACAAATGGTTTATTACTGATCTTAAAAGCTTTAATAAATGAGTTATTCATTTGAATCAGTTACAACTTATAAACCCCTTTTTAAAGTATTTCTTATTAGAAAGCGGTACCAATATTTCTTTTGAGCATTAAAGTTTATTGTGGACCTTGGAAATAGCAAGAAAAGCTTTTTCCAGAGTTTTCACCCACTGAGGAAGACTGATGCAGTCGTAACCTCCAGAAAAAAAGCTAGTATGGACCATGTGTTAAGATTATTTTGTCAAATATTTATTTTGAGGGTCACGACTGACTTTAGAGGAGCAAAAGCTGCTGTCATCTTTGGCCTAAATCTATTTGGTCGCGCCACAGCGTCCTGACAAGCTGTTGTCTGCATGTGTGAATGTCAGCGAGGTTCAACACGTAGAACAGCTTTTCTAAGGTGCATCTCACACTCACAGCATCTTCTGACAAAGGTGTGAAGCACGAACGTGTGCATGAACAGTCCACGCTGTATGATCATGACACATATGCACGCAATACTACAGTTACTGCAACTGTCACCATACTCTTGGTCGAATTTGTGACAAATCAAACACATAAATTCAACAACCTGAAAAGAAGTCACTCCATTTTCTGTCTGTGGCACTAATAAGACTGTGGTGCTTTGAGCTAACTGCTAACATGCTGATGTTTAGCAGGTATATTGTTTATTTATATTATAAATTATAAATTATTTATAAATTATAGCTATATTGTTTATTTGTTCGCTGTCTTAATTTAGCATGTTAGCATGCTAACATTTGATAATTAGCACCAAACACAAAGTACAACTGAGGCTGTACCTAATGTCATTAGGTTTGCAGGTATTTGGAAAAGTATCTTATGACCCAATTATGGCGCTAAAAGTCAGAGGATCACCAAAGTGATTGTAATTCATCCTGAGGGGGAACATCTGTACCAAATTCTGTGCCAAACCATCCAGTAGATATTTCACTGGCAAAGTGAAAACGTTGACCTGCTGGTGGCGCTAGAGGACACATCAGGGGATCAACAAAGTCATTGGGCTTCATCCTCTGGGCACCATGAACGTCTGCACCAAAGTTCATGGCAATCCATCCAACAGTTGTTGAGATATTTCAGTCTGGGCCAAAGTGGTGGTCCAACCGACAGACAGACAGACAGACGGACTTTGCCATCTCCTAGAGCCCCGACGCTAACTAACATAATCAGCATAATCATGTTCAATAATCAATAATCAGGTTATCAGCTACTACTACTGTTTGGTCAGCTGCTGTTTCCAAGGTTGAGAACTTTGAATCTCAACTTTTACGAATCTCAACATGCACAATTATTACTGCCAATTATTTTCTTATAATTCTTCTTGTCTATAAAATGTTAAAGAAAAAGTAAAAATTAAAATTTCTCACACATTTAATAGTACAAAACCAAAAAGTTATTTGGTTTATTATTATATAAGATATAGAAAAGCAGCAAATTCACCATTGAGAAGCTGGAAATAGGCAATATTGGTAATTTTTGCTGGAAGATGGACTTTTACAATTTTTAACAATTAGTCGATTATCAAAATAGTTCCATATAAGTTTCCTGTGGATCGACTAATCGATTAATCGACTAATTGTTTTGGCTCTAAAATGTTTTCAACAAACTACCTTAATCCGAATATTCACACTTCCAGCAGCAATTTGCACAAAGAAAAGCAAAGAAAAGTGTTGTTTTGTTTTATTTTAATAATCAAAAAACTGCTGAGCTTTAAAACTGAATGTTGCTCTGATCGTTGCAGGATTATGGCAGATCTCTTCGTACAGGCTGTCCTCCTGATGGCAACCAATATACAAAGACTATTTTTCAATGTGTTAAACGATGTTTTTGAGCAGAAGTTCACCAAAAACAAAAAACAAACAAAAAAAAAGACAAAAAGGACACATTTCTTTGACAGTATTTTAGAGGAACTTGGCCCGTGCTCTCTCACTCATGTGTAGCAACACTTTCACTGACTCTTAGTTCCTGATAAAGCGCTGATGCTTTCCCCAGGCAAATAGTCCTATCTGCCCAACGGACAGAGATTACAGCACTCTTGGTTCAGTTTTGCTGGCATGAAACGTGATCCTCAACGAGCCGTTAATGTTTTGACACGACTGATTAACTAAGACTCCCCCGATTAAAGCAACGTACAGAAGGAAGTGGGATTTTGCTCTGCATCTGTGACAGTGTGTTTGTGTGTGGAGGGGTGGGTGAGAGGGTGGCAGGGGTGGTCTCAGAGGATAGCCGTTGTCTTTCTCAGAAAAGTGAACTTGTCTCACCCAAGAGACAGATGAGCAATGTGTTAGGGCCTTGTGGTTTACGGACAGAGCGCAGTTCTCAGGCTGCTGGGGGTTTTTGCTGGAATAAAAGAAGAAACTCTTTACTCAGAAATAACTGACAGTTGTGCCAGTTCACTGTGGCACACACTGTAATAGTCCAAATGTCAAACTGTCAAGCAACGTGGGAGACACATCAGTCAAACTCAACGTGTACGTAGAAAAGGCCTCATAATATAAGAGGAGGCCGATTTGTCCTCCAAAAACACAAACTGTTTCAGATAATTTCAGGCAACACTCCCGTTCACCTCTTCGTATCCTTTCAGTCTTTGTGTCGCACCTTCAGCCACCATACAATATATTCCACAACATCAGCTCCTTTCTGCCCGAGCTGTGACAACGTAAGCCACATGGTGACAACTGTCCGAAAGCCCTCAGAGCGATCGGGGTCACGAGAAAGACGTGTTTTCTGCGAGGTGTGACCGACACCATAATTCACTTCATCTGCCGCCTGTTATGTTCCTCTGTTAGGGGCCCATGTGTGGAGGTAACAGTGGACCGTTCTGAGAAACGATCCAGCATCGCCTTGTTTTCTACTGATGCTCTGCATGAGAGACCTCACATAAGATCTGGCCTGAATGTGTCCTTGAGAAGAGAGAAAATGAAGCCAGTTCCAGGTTTCATAGCTACTTTTAAGTCAGTGGGATTAATGAGTATTTGAGTTTATTACAGCAGGAAGATGAATGGCATCTTCAGAATTCAAACCAGCAATAAACTTGTTTCCAAAATCTGTTTCCATTTTAGGCTCCAACAGTAAAGGTTCTCACACGTTAAAGGATCAATAACACTACACTTGATACTTTTTACCTTTAAAACAGCATTTTGACAACAAAAAAAATCTCAACCCGAGGTCCAAATTTGTTTCTGAAGGTTTCAACCACATCTTGTGGCCTTCCTCAGAGGATGGAGTTGCTCAGTTTTCATGGAGATGGTTAGGTCACATGACACAACTTTTCTTTTGACATTTTGTAAAAGAGAAAACAGACAAAAAAAAAAAAATATATATACAGATGGGTGTCACTTAAGAGACAAACCTGAGTGGAGCAACATAACAAATTCAGATGCTTCCATATAGGGCATTAGGGGTCACTGATTGGTGTAATGAGTATGAAAATGACACGATTCATATGCAATCCACACAGCAACAGTGGAAGAATCAGCTTTCCAAATGGGTCAGTGCAGAAAAGGTGGAAACGTATTTTAAATATGCTCGATTTGTGCACAAATACAGGTGCAAAAAAGGGAAAAGAAACACAGAAAGGCGAGGGCAGGCAGCTACTCCTAATTGCAACGTGTTTCACGCTTGGTTTGTTCGTCTCTTAATGCCTGCATTTGGCCATAAATCGTGCATATTAAAAATATTTTTTCACCTCTCTGCGTTGAATGAGATGCTTCACCTCCTGTTTTTTATGGACCCAATATATAAAAATAACACCTCAGCTTCTTCAACTTTAAGTAGAATAAAATGCTAAGCTGCCTCACTCTTTGCACCTGCATCTTTACCGCAGATAACTCCAAATGAATAATGTCAAGAACAGCGCTGGTCCATTGGGTTTTTGAGACTGAGTGTGGAGGCGTCTAATTCCTGCTAGGAAGACACACCTTGTCCACGATGACAAATTAAGTGCTGATACATAATTTAAAAGCTAAATAAAGAGGGAGCATGATATTATCACATCCAGCAAATCACATAAAGAACTCAGCACATTCACGTCCTTATAATAAAGGTCAAGATCTCCGTCAGACAATGTGCCTGATGAAGACCTTGAAGGTCGAAGTGGCTTCATTACATTTTTTTGTTTGTACTTTTTTATTTTGTGTGCCGCTTTTGTCCTTCACCTGTACCTTAATGGGGTCGCATGTACCCACTTTCACATCATGCATCCATACCTGCATCTAACAGCACAATATATTGACCTCATACAAATAGGAACAGCCTACGTATAATGTTGCAGGATAATTCAAAAAATTAAATGCACGGACTCAGCCTCATAAAAACACAAATATAAACAAACATTATCTACATTTATGCCCCAGTTCATGTCAGTTAAAACATCTTATGTCTGATTCACATCATGAATAGTCTGTAATTATAAAGTTAAAGTTATAAACAGAAAAACATTGCAACAAAAAAGGTATTAGATTAAAGCACCATCCTCAAGTCTAATAATCATTTTTTAAATGTTTGTCACAAATCATGATATAAAGAACAGTAGAGTTAAATTAATTTTGTTTTCCACCTCTTTCAGTTCACTATATTCCCAGATTTTCCCTCTCTGTGCCTTCCTGGATCAATCTGTGACACCATCTGGGTGTAAAGTGCAGTTTGGAGGTTTGACTTGATCAAACTTGAGATTATTGGCTGCAGCCACGCCTCCAAACAGCGTCACAATGTTCAGGCGTGGTGAATCTAAACACCTCAGAGGAGAGGTTAACCTGGGTTCATTCATCTGGATGTCAGAGGTGCCGCCTCAGCTGATGACGCGGGACAGACGAGTGGAGGGTCAAGGTGGGAGATCAGAACCAGGTTGCCGCTGCCCACTGAGAAGTCGTCACAGTGACGAACAGGTTCTCTGTGAGTGCTGCATGCTCGACTATAACCACATTTCAGCTGCATTCATTTAAAAATAGAAACTGCAACACAAGCATTGGGGCAGCATTTTCCCGTTTTTTCTACTCTCTCCCTCAAGGACTTTAAAACCCACCCAAGATTAAACCACTCTATTTCCTCCCGTCTCCCTCTTTCACTCCCTCCTGCTTCCTTCCTTTGCCCATGTCTGTTAGTGCAGTGATGCTGCAGAGGACACACCCATGCAAACTCACACTCTGCTGCCTCTCTGTCTTTGACCCTGAGAAGTTCTCCAACGCACTGCTGATAGTGCTGCAGTGCACACCCAAGAGTAGCCCCCTTTCTCACTCTAAAGCACCACTGAAAAGAGGAGGGAAAAAAAACAGAGAGAGAAAGGTTAGTGGACTGAAAATGAATTGAAAGGACATTTTTGTTTTTTCTTACTGAATGATGAGAGTAAAAGGAATAAAACCTTTAATGTGGAAAGAAGGAATAATGGCTGCGGAAAAGCTTTTGTTTTTTGATAAAAGGGAGATGTCCACTTGTCATTGATATCATACATACAATTATGTTTCTTAATGAGCCATTAACAACAGCAGACAGAGTGGTCACAAATGGAAAAAGCACATTCAGTGAATATGTAACAGTGACAAATGCATAAATGGATATTTTTCTTTAACTTTGCCTGTCTTCCTCCATTTTTTGTATTTTTTTTAAATCTATCTTTCATGAAATTGGAGCTAATCCATGCTATCTTGTTTGTGTTGATTCGTTGCTGCTTCATGGAACAGTTCGACGGAAATACTCTAATTTGCTTTCTCACTGAGAGGTAGATGAGAAGATCGATACCGCTTTCACGTCTGTACGGTAAATAGGAAGCTACAGCCAGCAGCCGGTTACCTTAGCTTAGCTTAGCATAAAGACTGGAAACAGCTAGCCCGACTCTGTGAGAAGGTCAAACAAAATCCACCTACCACCTCTGAAGATGCAACCCTCTCATTGTTCAATCCGTACAAAAACTGAAGTGTACCAAAAAAAACAATTCACCGCTTTATGGCAAGTTTTGTGCCAGATAATTTGTTGGCCTTCCCGGAGTCTTGGTTGGTTGCCTGGCAACTGGTCGTAGTTGTAAAACCACAAGTTGTCTTTACACTTCCTTTTTTTTTGTACACAATTAGTGAGCTTTAGAGGAGCTGGTAGGCGGATTTTGTTGGACAGAGACAGGCTAACTGTTTCCCCCCCGTTTCAAGTCTTTATGCTAAGCTAATAGAGGTGCTCAGTACATGTACAAAAAATCTTGAACAGCGAATCTTCAGAGTGAACGGACTATACTGAATCACCATCACTGACCGAATCAGTAGCTTTTAGCATTGGAGAGCTCAGCTGCGATTGCTTCCTCATTATAAACCTTATTAACAGACTGTTGTACGTGCTGAAGTGCATTTTAATGGAAAAAGTGAACAAACTACATACTCAGAGACTGCAAATATTTGAAATTAACTGAACGAAATGATTCGAATCAGCAAAGTGATTAGCAATACAATACTATACGTATAAAAGCTAAGCTATCCGGCTGCTGGCAGTAGCTCCATATTTACTGTACAGACATGAGTGGTGTCAATCTTATCATGTAACGCTCGGCAAAAACGGAACAAGTGCATTGCCAAACTATTCCTAGCAGCTGAGCTAATTTCAAAGAATGTAAACTGCCTCTGTGCGTGTCATGGTCTAGTTAATCAAGCTTTGAGATCTAATACCTCACCACTGTCTCGTGGTTGAGTATGGGAATATGTATCTCACTGCTTTTCACATGAGAAAAAAAACCCCAAACCTTTGCAACAAAACTTCCTCTCCGCCACCCGGAGACGACGATACGAGACAAGAGATCAAACCTGACAAGGCGGGTTGTAGAAAACAAGAGTTCTCCTTTTAATTTCTCCAGCCACAACATACTGTTCATTTACAGTACAGACTCCCAAATTCAATTTGATTTTGCTCACATCACAGTTTAACATTTTCAAATGAAAAATACAACACAACTATGAAAAAAAAGGACATATGCACAAATTAAAACCTATAAAAAATATAAAAACAGTACTCTTAAATCTCATTTTGACAAGTACCATTTCAATAACAAAACATTTAATAATGCACAATAGAGCAGACAAATTAAACTGAACCATTAGTTTTTAAATAGAAGGAAAAGACATAATTTTCATCATGCAGAAGTTGGAATATTAAATAACGAATCAAACAAAAATAATATATACTTCTCTATATATCTCTCTTTTTTAAATTTTCAAGTCAAAGCACTCCCGTCCCTTATATAAGGAAAAACAAGACAAGTTTAAAAACACCAGAGGATCCACAATGCTTTCATTAGCTGCCATTGTCGCATGGCCTTTTATCGAAAACATTACATCTCAGCAACATCTTTTTGGCACAGAAAAAGACGTTCATAATGGCAGTAGCATTTTGCATTATAAAAGAGGGCGGAGCTGTAGCTCTTTTTCCATTATAAAATAAAAAAAAAGCAACAAAAAGACCCCAAAAACATTCTGTGCACCGACATCAGTCAGGAGAGTGGCGTCTCCCCCCAGCAGGGTGTGAGGCAAGCAGTTGTAGCAGCTCCTACTGCAGCATGCTCTTGATAGTCTTGTTGGTTGATTCATCATTCAGATGCTTGGTTGTGTACCTGCAGGTGAGAGAAGAAAAACACATCAGTGGCTGCATCACATCTCCCCTGTACATCCAGGGGAGGAAGAAGTATTCAGATCCTTTACTTAAGTAAAAGCACCAATACAACAATGTAAAAATACTCCTTTATCAGAAAAATGTACGTATAGTATCCAAAGTAAAAGTACTCACTTGGCGGAAAAGTGTCCCCTCTAACTGATACATTACTATATATCACATTATTAAATAGTTAATACTGATGCATGAACGTGTAAGCAGCATTTTACTGTTGTAGCCGGTCGAGGTGGAGCTAGTGGGGCTGCAACTAGCAATTATTTTCATTTAAAAATCGATTAATCTGCTGATTATTTTCTCAATGAATCAATTATTTGTTTCGTAATCATTTTCTAGAGCACAAGGTGACGTTTTAAAATGTCTTTTGTCTGATCAACAGTCCAAAATCCAAAAAGGTGCTGCGTTCACCGTCACGTTTGACAGTAAGAAAAGCTTTGAATTCTCACATCTGAGAAGCTGCAACCTGCAAATATTTAGAATTTTTGCTTAAAAATGAGCTAAAACGATTATTCAATTAATTTTCTGTTGATCGACTAATAAATCTAGGAGCTAGTTTTAACCACTTTATATATAGTTGGGTAGTTTAATCCAGTGGTTCCCAAATTAGGGGTCGAGCCCCTGCAAAGGGTCACGAGATAAATCTGAGGGGTCGTGAGATGATTATTGGGAGAGGAAAAGAGGAACTATGCAAATTTGTATTCACGTTTTTTTATTTTTCTCTAATGTTCACTATTCTTTGGGCCTCGAACTGTTATTTAAATAAAATTATCTGATGGGAAATCACTCTTTGATGTAACTTCTAACAACTCAGACATCTGAAACGTGAAGTAGTATGTGAAATAGAAGTATGAAGTAGCATAAAATGGAAATACTCAAGTACCTCAAACTATACTGAAGTACAGTACTTGAATAAACGTACTTAGTTACTTTCCACCACTGCATACATCTACAATATTTTGTCATCCTCTGTCAGATCAGAGATGCAACCATTGAAAGAAAATTTGGCATCTTTTGCATGCGAGTGACCTCATGTAGCAGCGACCCGCCTCGGGCCCCGGTACAGAGAGAGAGATCCAGATGTGAGGTCACCACAGAAATGGCCCCCCGTCAGCTCGAGCAGCTGTGAGCGGTAGGTGAGGCGGGTAACATTTCGGAGACTGTAAGGGGATGAGGTGTCAGATGTAATCGGCCTTTCTGGAGAGGCTTCGACACCCAACCCGGATCTTGCGCACAGCTGACCGAATCCCTGCTGGACTGTGCAGAGAATGAATCACTGTGCTGAAGGGGAGTGAAATAAACCAGAGAGATCCGTCTGCTGCTGCTCATGAACAGGCACCGATATCATTCAACTCACAGCATGAGCAGCAGTCTCCTTTTCAATGAAAGCTGGTGAGCTGCTTGCTGCCAGGCTGTGGCTATAATCACCTTACATGCTGGGCTGTAGGGGGAAAAACAAAATTTGATTTCGACATGAGCTTACCTGAGAGCGTTGAGAAGGCCTTCTACGCTGTTCGGAGGCTGATCTTTGAGGACTTTGATGCAGCCTTTCATCTGCGAACAAGAAACAGGCTGTTAGCTTTATATAGCAAGCTGTGAAGTGGGATAGTAGAGTGTCTGTACTCACGTCTATTTTGGACGACTTTGCGAAGGCTCCTACAGGATGGACGTAGTCGTACAGGATGATGACCCCGACCATCACCCGGAGACAGAAAGACACAGTCTCCTCACTGGTGAATCGGCTGCGGTACTCCCTGAAAGGACACGGAGCAGCGATTAGACACGTGAATGTAAAGAGCAAGAACTGAAGCGGCTCTGACAACGCAGGAAGTTACTCACGGTGTTTCCAACATGACTTTACACACGCTCGCCATTGTGCTCAAGCAGTCTGTCGTGTTCTCGATGGGCAGGTTCTTGTTCTGTAAAGAGACAGAAAAAGAAAAAGGAATAAGAGGACGCTTTCACGTATCTGTTCAAAAGTGTTCACTGCTTTCTCCTGGTGAAGTCTCACCTCGGACACAAACTTTGTTGTGCCGTCACTTAAAGTTTTCAGCATGGGCGTGGCATCGGCGTAGAACAGAGATATCCGATTGGCCAGTTCATTGTTCACTTCATTCTCACACTCCGTCTGAAAATCATTAAAAATAATGACATTTTATTGTAAAGTTCCATTCTTTCTTGCACCTCTTCAGGTCAAAGGTCAGGCTCAGCTGCAGAACAGAGACCATGGCGCTCATAAGGATCTCACATAATAAACTATTTTTGTCCATTGAATTTAGGATATTAATTAAGTAGGCTCTGTGAGAAGAATACAGGAAGACATCTGATTTGGTGTGAATTCAGCCTTAAGGATGCGTGAAATATAAAAGTGTTATCTGGAAATATTAGAGGTCTTGTTTGGCATCGTTGTCATGCAGCTCCAATAGATTGTGATAGTGCACATAGAAGTTATTTCATTAAATAAAGTCATAATTGAAAAATAAGTGCTATAAAATACATCAGTGAGCCCTGCTGCTCCTCCTGGTTCCCCAGCTGACTAACTCATCCTGCTGCTTTATAGTTTCAGACTGAACGAGACACTGAAAACACCTGGCGGGTAGCAAAGAACAAGGTGTCTCTCGAACAGCCTGTTCTAAATTTGTCTGCATATTTAAATAATAAGAACGTCTCCTGCTTTTTCTTTTCTTTTTTATGAAAACACTGACACTGATATGAATAATCTTCCCCAAAATTTCAAACCAATTCATGTTTTAACAAATGATGACATATGAGCTCAAAGCCTGTTTTTTTTTTTACCGCGGGGACAGATGTGTTTCATCTCAGATGTCTGAATGATTCAGTCGTCTGAGTGGTGACTAAATTGCTGCTGCTGTGCGAGGCTGAGCTACGAGGGAGGACGGCAGCCTGAGCGTCTTTCAGCAGTGACGGGTCCTAACGACGTCTTGTCTGGGCCCATTTGCCTAATGGCACATTCTGGTTTGGAGAATAAAACCTCCTGTCAGACGGTCAAAACTAAGAGCAGTTTCAGTTCGTTCTGCACACACGGGAACACTGAAATCTCACCATTCCCTGCTCCAAAGTATCTTTTAGATGTCCTTGAAGCCACTGAATAAAGATGTATATCTGGGGTAGTAGTGCAGCATGCATGATATAGCAGAGTGAATGGATCCTTGAGTTTCATATGCCCAAAGATACTGTCTGCAATCAATACAGGAAACATCCTATAACACTTTGATAGTATTGAATGAGCTGCTTCCTTTCATGGCACTTAAAAAAAATCTATCATTTGTGGTTTAAGGTGCACCGGCAGGTCTCTGACTTTTAGCTCGATTATACACCTGTGGTTTGGTTAATTTGGTCCACACTAAGGAAAAAAAGATAATACATTACTGCCTTTTAGTTCTGGCCTTTTAGAGCTGTAAACATGACGTCATACGGACTGGCAGATAATTCATTAATTGGATAGTTTTGGCTATATCATCCTGCGTCATCAGCGCTACATGGATTATGTGCCGATATCAGATTCTGGTGGCTGACAGCAAGTCGTGCAGCACTTCAGTGCCCCTTACACACTTTTGTTTTATCTTCTCCTGATAATTGTTTCTTTGTGAGCTCTTTGTGCCATCAGAGACTTAATGGGATAGACAGCAACTGGCACTCATATGTCATAAAAAGTGACCAATATATTTGTGAATGCACACCAATTGTTGCAAAACTTAAAAGGAAAAAAATGCATAAATCTGAAACTCTGACAACGGTTAGGGGTTTTATTGTCTTAGACTCCACATTGACCTAGAATTAGGCGTTTCGTCTCTAGAGGGTTTGGGCCACGCT
This sequence comes from Macquaria ambigua, assembly GCA_008360985.2. Lineage (NCBI taxonomy): Eukaryota > Metazoa > Chordata > Actinopteri > Centrarchiformes > Percichthyidae > Macquaria > Macquaria ambigua. Next base: position 163,981 of record VMKM01000149.1, read on the forward strand.
GCTGATATGGGATCAGTGTCTGCCGCCACGCGCTGCTGCCCTACACTTTGTGCTTCACACTCCCTGAAACTCCCCGCGGGGCTCTGACTTCATGTTGCGAGACGCTTCCTGCCGCACTCTTCCCGATTCCCGGGGGGCTGTAACAGTCTGCAAACTTCATCAATCATTCCTGCCTTTCTACTGATGCAGACTGAACTGTGCTGGGATTATAATGAGAACTGATGGCTTTAATCAACATGAGGTCTGAGTATAGACGAATCATGATGACGCACAATCCTTTTATTTGATCAGGGTCAGCGCCATGGAAACATTAAAGAAATACATAATTGACTGCTTGAACATTTTTGTATCTTTTGTATCTCTCATCTCTGCTGAATCTACTGATAGCTGATGTAAATACTACCCTTGTTTGCAATGGTACACAACCAAATGTATACTTCATTGTTAAACATACTGTTTTATGCACTAGTTCCAGTTTAGACCAGTGGGTCACAAACCTTTTGGCTCGTAACCACATTAAAGCTGCTATAATATATGTTTTTATACTAAAAGAGTATCAAATGACAACCTGAAAACAATGTCACGCTGTGAAAAGGGTCGCTCGTAGTGATGAACCTATAGAAAATATCATGTGAATCTGCAGCTCCCCTCAGCTTTACAGAGCTTCATAATGAGTTTCAGCTCTTTGGTTAGATGTCCGGCTGCAACTTTACTGCTTCACTCTCACTGCTTTTATATCATGGTTTTTGGAGTAGGCAGCTGTTTTCAGCTAAAAAGCTCTAAAAACCCACTGTGCAGACAAAGTTAGCAACTAGCTGGTGAAGATAGTGGAGCTTTTAGCTAGCTATTTCCCTCAGGAGTTGGTGGGGGCAAAGTTGATATGTTACACATTCAGCAGTTACGTAACAATATTACCAACTCTACCAACTCCTGAGGGAAATATCGAGCTCTTTAGCTGCTAAATGCTCCACTATGTTCACCAGCTAGTCGCTAACTGTGTCTGTCTGCTGTTTAGTGATGCTAGCAGGTAGCATGCTGCCATTGTTAATATAAAAACATTGATTACAGCCACTTTAACAAAGGCGGGTTTTCTTTAATTACAGCATCCTCACCACCCTGAGAGGAGAGGGACATAATGAGCTCACCGGTACGTTGTTGATCCGCATTCGGCTCAGCGTTCTCCTATAGTAGCTGAAGTCATTCTGAATGGCAGGATTTGTCATCTGCAAAAAACAACAGAAATGCATCTTAATACAGAGAGAGATAGGGAGAGAGAGTTTCTCTGCATGTCTGTAGGTGGCACAGCCTGCAGCAGGACATTCAGTTCTGGATCCAACACGCCATCGTCATGACAGAATGCTTTAGCCAAAGAGGCAGAAACGTAGCTTTGGGGGGAAATGACAAAAAGAACATGGATACAATTACAGTTTTATTTGCTGGACTGGATTTGAATCCTCCGACACTCATCCCCCCTTTACATCCACATCCCCGCTCATCCTGTCAGGAGATATTTGGTTATTTTCCTGTTACAGTTGGGCTGTGCATCCGTATAGTTTGTGACAAGAGGGTCAACAATTATAAAGCTGCCAAAAAGCTATAAAAAGGGTCTCATAAAGGAGAGGCGAGGTTAGAGAGAACAGAGGACAAATGTAAGCTTACTGTCTGATATTATTTAAACTTACAGCCTCAGATAAAAGCCACAGTGCACAGTCAGTTAACTTCCTACAAAATATGAATCATCTGGTTTCCACCGTGAAGCCAAACTGACCCCTCAAATAGAAGCCGGCCAACCAGAGAGCTCCTTTCAAACGTCACCCCCAGTGAGAGCTCATCGTGTGGCTAATTATCCTCATTCCTGTATGAGCCTGTCACAGTCAAAGCTGCACTGGCAGCAAGCTAATCCCGCTACAATAGACTGGTACTCAGTCTGTGTCCACTGTGTGCACCAGGAGAGACAGGCTGCTTTGCCAGGGAGGGGCTGCACGCCACACAGACACTTTAACTAGGTCAGAAGCCCATGCATGGGTGTGAAAGATTGATGAATAGGCCTGGCATGCCACCTTGTACCCCCTACCTTCATGTTTTTATCTCGCCAGCCTGGGCAGTGGGCTCTAATTGGGACGTCGCAGCAAATCGCCTGGGGGTGTTGGGTGTGTACGTTTTTGTATATAAGGAGCAAGGGTGTAGGGGAACCAGTTCACCCACTGTCTAACCAGATGAGTGCTCACACAATTATGTTTTTGACAATGGGCAATCGACCGACACCCACGCTTGATTTCTGGTGTTTTTCTGGGTTGCATGTAAGCAATTTGTTTCTGAATTCAAGCCAGATAAGTTCTTGAAGTTTCCTCCCTCCATCATTTATAAAACCTGCCACATTATGCACAACTCGGCTCAGGACGACAACAATTTGCAGACCTCTTTCCCCCGCTATAACCCTCATTAGCCATTCCACTGACATCCACTGTATTATAAACAGCAGAGCAGTATCAGGATTCTAATTAAATGCTAATCATGCGCTCACTGGCTGCAGTCTAAAATTGCACAGAGCTAAAAATCAATTCGAGGGCATCAGCAGTTTGTTGGGCGACTAAGAGGTCTGGTTTGTATCACAGGAGAAAAGTGCAGAGTTTATATCAACATCTTAAAAGGTGGGTTTTGGGGTCTGAAGGCAGAAACTGACACTTGGGATATGCTGCAGAAATAGACAGACAGTCATACTTTAAGCTCATCAAAGCGCAGTGTGAAGTGCAGGATCTCAGCGAACTGCCTGGCCAGTGCCTGCTCCCGCTCCAGGTGCTGAGTGGGGTCGTTGTAAGTCTCGCTGGTCAGAGCTCTCAGGAGGCTGTGCAGCGCCGCCTCTGTGAGGAAAATAAAAGATTTAGAGAGAGTTAGAGGTGCGGTGCTGTCAGAGGGCGGGCATGAAAACATCAGCCTTTTTGTGGAAAATATATATTTGGTGTGAGCTTTTATACGTTCTGTCAGGACCCTGATGTAGGCCTTGAACGCTGAGACACTGGCTGGTGTGTGTGTGTGTGTGTGTAGTCTTCCAGGTCATCAGTGAGTGTTGCTGAATAATGTTTCACATTCAGTTTTTTGTCATTCAAGCACCCAGTAAACAGCTGAAGTATCAGCACTACATGCAAAGGTCATATAAAAGAAGAAATGCTGTATGTAGCACAGAATGACAGATGAATCGCTAATAAAAATAATCATTAGTTGCAGCCCAAATGCATAATAATTAGGTATAAAATGCATCCGTCAATGTTGTAGTCAGTGTATTGGATTTAAGGTGCATCACAGCAGTTAATCTTAACTTTAAAAGCCAGAACAGAAGTCGTCCCATCAAAGGGCAAACATCCTAAAAACTAAAACTGCTGTTAATGCAGGTCTGCTGTGTATTAATATACATGTAAAGTCAATTTTATTTATGCAGCCCAGAATCATAAATTTGCATCAAAGGGCTTCACGATCTGTACAGCGTAGGACTCTGTCTATGATCAGACCCTCGATTCAGATAAGAAAAAACTCCCCTGAAAAAACCTTTAACAGGAGAAAAAAAAAAAAAGAAGGAAACTCAGGAAGAGCAGCAGAGGAGGGGTCCTTCTTCTGCATGTACTGTGGAGGCTGAAGAGCAGCTCTTAAAGTGGATCATAACCACAGTTAGATATGTGAACAGTGTACTGTGTCGGCCAGCTGATGCATCCTGATTAGGACAGACACAGATAATGGGGCAGTGGTGGTGCCCAAACTGCCCAGGGCCCAGTGCCAGTCTGGGGAGGGGGGGGGGGCAGAGGTAGGGTTTGGTGGGGGCCTGAGAGACTTTCCTGCTCAGATGCAGATGAGACATGGGACTAATTATCTCATTGGCATGAAATGGGGGGGGGGGGGAGTCAGGGAACGGGATTTCATTCAAGCAGGATTACACTCATTGTTTTGACAGTAAGTAAATACAAAGCCTGTGCCATGGCTTGACATAGCATACCCACAGACCCATAATTAAGCATGCATGAGGAGCACCGGCAGGGAAATGAGGAAAAGATTAAGTGAAATGTAGTGAACAACTTCCAAGCAAGTAGTATTATTAAACTAACATGTCTTGTTCAAACACCCAGTTTAAAAAGAAAAAAATAGAAAACCTTTAAAGCCCAGAGGGAATTTTATTTATAGATGCAGACAGTGTTTAGAATTCAGTCTAGACGCTGAAGAGAGGCTTCAATAATGACATAACCCAGACGAGCTCAACATCTGATGCAATAAGGCTGCGTGGAACTAAACGAGCACTTTAGATAGATTTCTTTAAGCGTACTTTACAATTCTTGTTGATTACATATGACGATGAGCATGTCAACATAACCCAGAAAAGGGCAGATTCAGGCAGCAGCCTACTTAAGATAATCGTAAGGGGACTTTTAGAAGACGGACAGAGCGCTGGCAGTGCAGTGCAGTAAATTGAGCACGTTTGCCATTCAGTAATGACTCCCATCTGCTTGGGCCAGCGTTTGCAGCGAAGCGGCTGATTAAAAATGGCCTTAGTGGTGCAGTTTTCTCCCCCTCCCTCTACGCCCCAGTCAAAACAGAAGTTAAGATGGAGCTGCTTTCTGGCCCTTCAGAAATGAGCCACTCTAGTATGTTGGGAAGTCTGGGCAGGGCAGGGCAGGGCAGTGCGGGCGGGGTGGAGCGGGGATGTCTGATCTCGTCAGGTCACGGCAGAGCAGGCAAGCAGAATGCGGGCACGTAGGCGCTTTACTCGCAAAGAGGGGAGGGTCAGAGGATGGCGGGACTTTAATCTGGTCTAGACCCTACAATGTCTGACAGACCAGACTGACTCTAAATCAGATTTGTTTGTTTCAATGACACTAAAAACCTATAATTAGGGAGGTCTAGTTAAGGTTAAGCAGATCTGTAGCTAGAAAATCTGTACTGTTCTGTCAGCAATGTTACATTTTCAAAAATCTAAATCGCTAAATTTGGGTGTCAATGCAAGAACTAGGAGTTGGAGCAGGAGAAAACTGTCGCTTACATAACATACATAACGGATTAATTTTCATTAATTTATTTTCATCAAGCAAAAATGTCAAACCTTTGCTGATTTCAGCTTCTCAAATGTGACAATTCTGCAATTCTACAATTCTCTGTTTTGCATTGCTTTAAAGCTAATATTTGTATTTTTCTGTGAGCAATGTTACATTTCAGTCAAATTTTAGATGTCAATGCAAGAACTAGTAGCTGGAGCAGGAGAAATCAGTCCCTTTGATTCAAACTTTATAATAGCTTCCATCCTTGGTTGTCGTGCTCTGTGGATTACTACCAGCCTGTAGTAAAGGACTTCCAGCTTTGTACATATCAGGCAGGACAGCAGGCTGAGGCCATCATGGCCCCTGAAGCCTAAAGTCAAGGCAGTGAAATAGAGCAGCAGCCGAGGCTGGGGGGTGGCCTACTTCGTTACATAACAGCCATCGCCAGGCTGCCGCCCGCTGCTTCCATTGACTACCTTCTCCATCGCCACTGGGATTAAAGGGTTGAGGGCGTCGAGGCATGCCGGGCTCCACCCCCACCCCCCTCAGCCTCAGGGTCATAAGAAGATCTGGGAGCAGTAAGCCTACTCCCCCTTCCCCCTGTATCCATGCTAATTAAACAACCTATAGCCCCATCCTACACAGAGGTCAGTGCACAGTGCAGCGCAAGCAGCATGTTGAGAAATGCATGGCTGAGGGGGTTGTCAAAGCATGTTTATATAAGGCTGGGGTGCATGTCATGTGTGTGTGTCGCATGTCTGTTGACTTTTGCAGCTCAGCAGTCAATATTTCAGATGCACATGCAAACAATTAAGGTCATATATGGAGGTTGTATCTATGTGGCGCCACTATAAAATACATACTACATAAAGGACATCCACCTTCGTCCTTCCTGGCATCATGTCTGGCACTTCGGTGGTGCTTAATATTATAAACTGCGCTAAAACTCTTGACAGCTTGCACGTGAGCTTGAGCCTCGGTCTGAGAATAAGAATGAGATTAAAGTTCCTGTAGACACATCACAGACAGATACGTACCTAGTCTCTGGGAGAACTCATAGAACTTCTTGAGTCTCCCCACCAAGGGAACCACAGCCGCCCACGCCTGCTCCTGTAACGCCTCATCGTTTGGATTCTGGATCGCCTGGAAATACAGACACCAAAAAGATATATAGATAAAGTTAGTAAGATTTTATAAAAGCTCACAGTTTACAGTTTAATACAATTTAAAAGGCACCCATCACTGCGTATAGTGACCCTTATCTAGGGGAACTCCACCGATTCTACAAATCAAAGTCTGTTTACAGGTCTTGGAGAGAACAATAAAAAAGTTGTCTGATAAAAGTCCTCAAGTGATGTCATTTGAGTCAGCGTCAGCTGGGGATGAAGACTACAAGTTTAAAAATGAAAGCAATCTGGGGGTGTGGAGAAAGAAGTGAGGTTACCAGACCCACCGTAGCCTGCTCCTGATCTCTGTTTGAGGCTAGCTGCTCGAAGCTACATTATCCGCTACTAGCATAACACACCTGAATCTGGGGCTGGACTGTCTGCAGTCAAGGTGCACTGTGGGTAATGTAGGAGCCAGATTTGATAAGGAATAAAAAAAGATGATATCTTTGGTTCTGTTGCATCGATTTTGATTTTTTAAACTGTTCATCGTGAGTCTGACAATGTTATAGGAGTACTCTTTTAAAAGGAAAAGGTCCCTTCTGTTTCACATGAAGGAGATGGAAACAAATTTCAACTCTGTGCTCCTGAGCTTGCCATAAAAGTTTAATAATCTGCTGATTTTTGAGGCAACAGAATGCATTTGACTCCACTCTGTTGTTCACAAAATCACTGATGTTCTTTTTTTCTGCACAGCAGGAAAAGGCAGGCTGTCCTAACTCTGCAGCAGCTCTGTGTTCTGTCAGTCGGAGGTGGATATTTGTATCAGGTGTACCTCTCTGATCTCCTGCCCCGCTCCTTTGTAAGCCTGCAGCTCGTCCAGGATCCCCTTCGCGTCCTTTAGCACCACGTCCACCTGCTCCCATACCTCCCGCTCTGCATCTGTGGGCTGGGCATCTGCAAAGGACAACAACAACAAGGTTAACAGGACAAATCTGATTCGTACCTAATCCATATTCACATTGGCTCAACAGACAGTAAAAGACAGCTCTAGGAACCCAATATGATAGAAAGTTTAATTTGCAACTTTCACTTATGTAAATGAAAGTTCACTGAAATAATCTCATCTTTCCACCGCTTCCCGTTTAGTTTTGACACCACCCAATTTCCTGGCTGAGAGGAGGAAAATGGAGCAAGATAAGACAAATGCACACTCTTGTAGCTCTGTAACAGTGGCAACACCATGAACCTTTTCCACCACCTGAAGCAAGAACACCTTGCCAAGTGTGAGGACTATAAACTCCTGACTTCTGCAGAAGAAATACCTAAAACACAGCTCATATCGGCAGCTACAGTTTAGCCTTTTTACTGCATACAGCATTTTTTATTTTGCGTTGTAATTTATTCTCATTTAAAAGTCATCCTTTTTATATTTAGTGTGAGCCCCCCCCTGAGGTCTGGTTTCAGGGTGTAACAGCATTTTTTAAAATGCAAATACAATGCTGAGAATGTGGTAAATTTACAGAAAACTTTACAATATTGGGCAGTGTTGCAATAAAGGTATTTGTTGGATATACAATTGAGATGTTCTTTTAATATAAAAATCACCTAGAAACAGTGTGAGCTGTATGAGGCATTGTTCTCTCTAAAGGTATGACTGAGTCTCTGGGTTTGCCAAGTGTGAGAATGCAACAGTACAGGATCAAGCCGTGTTGAGGGGCCTTAGGCTACACAGCAGCTGAACTTCAGTGCTTTATATTTGAGGAGGGGGCTCTGCTGCAACTCGGCCCTGATTGATATTCTGCACACATTCCAGCGTGGAAGAGGCAGGTTGATGGAAAGTGCAGAAGCTCTACTGGTGGATTTGGTTCTTTTGCCGCTGGGAAGAACGCAGTGTAAAAGATAAGTGGGGATAAGACTTTCAGAGATGATAACGTTATGGTAAGATATTCATGTGAACGATACCAGGAGAGGGAGCAATTACTTAAAAAAAAACTCACTTTCAAAATCGAGGAAAAAATTGGGCTCCTGTTCCAGATCTGTGCAAGTCAAAACTTTCAGTAGGTTCCCCATGTTACGATACCTGTTGAGGAAAAGAGAGAAAAATCAGTGAACGAGAAGAATGAGCATGTGGTGATACACGACTGTATCCATGACACTCACTCCTGCTCTGCTTCACTGCTCTGGTGCCCCAGATGTGGCCACCGTTCAGAGACACCAGCGTTCCCCCTTGTGTGTTTCCTGTGCCCAGGCTCTTAACAAACCAGATGTCGAACCAAAAAGTCTCCAAAAATAAAAAACTCAGTTTGAGTTTTTCTGCTTTGCTAAGTTTCTTCCCAGCAATCGCCCGCATTTACAGGCAGTTGTATGCAAAGTAATCCATTTCACAAGCCTCCACGGGGAACTCAAATATAATCTATGTTCACATCTACACATGAAGTAAGTAGTTGTTTGCTGCACATAACGGGACGCGTCCAATTATACTTTTATAAAGGAAGCCGTCATGCAGAAACATAAGATGACCTGTTTACGAAGGTTGTTGTTTGTATGTGAATTAGAGCTTGTATGCGATGCTTTCAAATTCACTTTATCATCTCTGCAAAATCACAATGTCTTCAGGAAGTGCAACACAGTGTCTTTGTCATAGGAGCTGAAACATAACATCAATTTAACTTCCCTTAGTAATGTAAGCACATACAGCACATGTGGTACAGTAACAGAACCAGGCACTGCAGCAAAATACAGCAGCCTATATAATATCATAATAAATATATGCATTCCATGAGTCATGTTGGACAACATTTAATTTTGGAAAAATTAGAGCACGACTCCAACTAATTATTGATTATAAAGCTGAAATGATCGACCATAATTAGTCAGCAATTATTCTAATAACTGATTCACCATTTTAATTTTTCTTTCAAGCAAATATGCCAAAACATTCTCTGGTTTCTGCTTCTCAAATATGAGAATTTGATGCTTTTCTTTGTCAAATGTGATGTGGTAAAATGACTGTTTGTGGGTTTTAGAAAATAATGAAAATTGTGCAAAGTTGCGTCTTCAAACTCCTTGTTTTAGCCGGCCAACAGTCTAACATTTTATGAACAAAACTGTTAATTAATGGAGAAAAAAAGATCTGCAGATTAATCGATAGTGAAGTTAGTTGCAGCCCTGACTGAATAATCTCCATAGATAGCTAGATAGATAGCTAGATAGATAGATAGCTAGATAGATAGATAGCTAGATAGCTAGATAGATAGAATTATTGTTGATACATTTTTTTTGTCTAAAAATATCCACACAAAAAATGCGAAAAATGCCAATCACAACTTTCCAAGTGACGTCTTCAATTGTTTTGTCTGACAAACAGCATAAATCTAAAAAATATTTACAATGATATAAAACTGAGAAAAGCAACAAATCCTCACACTACAGACTGAAACCAGCCTGTGTTTGCCTCTTTAGCTTGATAAATGCAATTCATCGATGATCAAAATTGTTAATTTTCTGTTGATCAACTAATCTTTTCAGCAATAGATGAGTGTGTGGGGAGAAGATATGATCCTGCACCAAAACCAAAGCCTGAACCGCTTTGCACTTTAACAACACTGTGCAAGTGAGTCCCATGGACTTCCACCCAGAAATGACTAACCAACCAACAAACCACTGCTACACGTTTCATTACATTTCATTACTGTTCAGCATGATCTATGCAGATCGTAGCTGCTTAATTGTTCGAACAACTCTGCTAAATTACTATACCTTATACATGTTGTTGTTGTAAATGAGACTAAACTGCAGGTCACCTGAAGTCACAAAGAAGAGGGTGATGACTGAGAAGAGAGGAAGACTGGTGTGCCCAAGCTTTGGCAGCCATACTGTGACTTCACTGTCACACCCATACCTTCCCTACTGAGGCACACACACACACACACACACCATATCTATACTCAACGTACACCTCAGCTGTGACTTGTGCAATGAGAAGTGACAGCCTTGCACATCTCCTCTGGTTTCCCTCTCACTCCTAGAAAGCACAGAGCCGATCGTTCTCAGAAGCAAAGGTCAACAGACATATGACAAGTCAGGAGATCTGTGGCAGTTTGTAGAGAGAAACGGTGGCAGGCTCCATCTCCGGAGACAGATTTAACCCTTGGTGACAGAGCGGAGACGGACAGGATGCGAGAGGGCAGAAGGAGGGTCGACGCACAACAATGACGAAGTTAAACATCGGCAGGCAGATGTCAGCTGAGATGAGTGACAGGTGAAAAGCCAAAGTGACTTGAGTGAGGGCCGGTGGTGACGGGGTAAATCATGCCAACACAGGTAATGCTGGGAGACAGGGAGGTGCTGCGACAGAGCAAAGTACACACTCAGCAGTCACGAGCAGAGGGTTAGATGGAGTGGCTTTAAAATGCATGAGATGCAGCACGGTGTGTGTGTGTGTGTGTGTGTGTGTGTGTGGGTGGTAGACATGTATTCTCTTGCATCTTGAAAACCTTGCAGTGGGTCATGTCCTTAGAAAATATTGATGAATGGCCACACGACTGTTGAGTACACAAAGATTTTATAAAATGACCTTCCTCGTAACCAGTATACTATTAATAGACCTTAATGTCAAAAGGAGCGAGCAACGCCTTTGACGCATTAATGCTTCCTCAAGTTCACTCTGTATCACAACACACTGAGTGACTGAAGAAAAGAAAAAAAAAAAACCCTCTGACTAGAGCCGAAACAATGAATTGATCGACAAAAGATTAAAATCTGCAACTATTTTGATGATCAATTAATCGTTAAGTACTTTTTTTTTTTAAGCAAAAAGGCCAAAATCTATCTGGTTTCAGCTCCTTAAATGGAGATATTTGCTGGTTTTCTTAGCCTTCTATGACAGCAAACGGAATATCTTCAGTTAGATTGTTCTTCGGACAAAACAAGACATTTAAAGATGTCACCTTGGACATTTTATAGACTAAATCGATCAGCAGATTAATCGATAATGACAATAAATGTTAGTTGCAGCCCTACCTTTGACTTTTATGCCTTCTATTAATAAATGTTGTCAATTAAACATTCAGTGATCATTTTATTTGTTTTTCATTTACAACCAATGCAATTTACTCCAATTTATCTCTGATCAGCTTGCAACTAGGACCTTTTTTTTTAACTATGTATGAAATGTATTTTTTACTTTTATTTACTTTAAAAGCCGCCTTAACAACCGTTAGTCACTCAGTCGACCCAGTGACCACCTGCAAAGACCCACCTGCCTTGTCCAGCCTCGTCTTATTACCCTCCACTAATGTGACCTGAATGTCTGACCGTGCCAGCACCGGCAACCTCACTGGCTGTCGGAAAGCAGCACCTGATCCAGCCTCCGAAGGGATGAGAGCCGTCACTGACCTCACCCTGCTGGATGATGTGGGCACTGCCCATCACTGGCAGGCCTTCTGTGGTCCTCTACTGCCACCTTTCAGCTGCCGACAGACAGAGCCCGACCGACCGGCTGGCTGGCAGAGCTGCCAGGGCTCGCAGCGCTTCAACGCGGGCGCTGGCAGCCTTGTAGGCCCAGCGCTGCTCCCTTGTGCTGCTTGAAATGAGGTCATTTTAAGGACGGGGATTTGCGTGGCTGCATTTCAAAGTCCAACAGAGAATCTTCAAGTGCACCAGAAAAGAGCAGATTAAATTTGTACATTTCACAGCTCTTTATATTTTACTCTTCCACTCAAATTTCAGAATCATTTATAGATTGCATAAACATGAACTTATAAACCAGCCTCAACTTTGCAGCTTATATGCACTTCTTATGATGACAACCCTCCCTTTAAAGATGCAAATAATGTGTGTTACTGTGAGTAACTGGTTGCTTAGTGATAGCGTAGTAAGAGAGAAGTGAGAGGATGAAGTGCTGGCTGAGAGTACACAGATAGTGTATCAGACAGAGATTGAGGAATTGAAGCCCCCCTCCCTCAGTGGCTGTAGTAGTACCCAGTAGTGCTGGCATGTCCTGGGCACCACAGAGAGCCCGACGACAGCCTTGTTGTTGTTTTGAACCCCCCCACTGAGCCATCGCGTGCTTGCAGCGAGGGAGGGAGGGCTGCTTCTAAGGCCAGGGGCAGAATCTGACAAGCAGGAGCCCGCGCAGCTCTCCTATTGGCTGAGCTGATCTACCCAACAGCTCACTGTATCCATGGAGTAAAAAAAAATTGGTGCCATTGAAAACATTGGAGCAGCCAATCAGAGGCGAGCTCCGGGTGAGGAGCGAGTACAGTAGTAGTAGGACTTGAAAGCACATGAATATATTAATACAGATGAGGTAATGCGCCAAAAACAGCGGATTAGTTGGGGAGTGAAGTCAACCGGAGACGATGAAGGAATATTTAATTCCACTACTGAGCACTTAGTGATTTAATGTGAATAGATTTTTTTTCTGTGCAGCTCAGCAAATTTATATCATCATCAATTTTTTAAACTGAAAATAAAAATGCAAAATTAAATCATATGCTGATGAATATGAACTAATTATTACATTCTAATTGAAGCTAAATATGACGATACATGTTGTCACTATTATAACTAAAAATATATCAATAAATTGTCAAAATATTGGATATATACTAGCAAAAATCAACATCCCAAATATTTGCAGACTGCAGATAGGGCAGAGAGGTTGAAGCTTATTTTGGTAAAGACACCAAAACAGTGCCACGCCCATGCAGCAGCCTGACCTCTGGATGGCACTGCCTTTTTCACGTCTCCCAGCTCTGTGCCTCCCCTCTAATAAGCACGCCGAGCGAGAAGCAGGGCACAGCTGAAACCGAGCACTGCGGCAACGGCCTACAAAAACAGCTCCGGGGCTGATGGCTAGCTAATGCAAGGGAGGGATAGTGCTGACATTCCACTACTCGGTTGCAGCATGAGGATCCACGTGCCCTGCTGCTTTACTATGGAAGAAAAACAACGCCCTCCCCTCCCCAACCAGGCGCAGGCACGGCGCGGAGTGTCACGTGGGCTCCGCCGTGGAGAGGCTGAGAGCTTGCCTGGGGTGTGGAGGCGGGGGATGGGGAGAGGTAGCAGTGTGTATGTGTGTGTATGTCTGAGATTATGTGGGTCTAGAAAGGAAAATGCATATCTCATTTTTGTCTATATATGACATTTAAAAAAAAAAAAAAGTAAGGTAAGGATGCATGCTGAATATTATTGCGTGTGTGGAAGGGGAGGGATTGTGAAGCGTCACACTGCAGCAGAGGCGGGCAGAGCTAGGCAGCTTTAAACTTGACCTAGATTTCCCGGGTGACACGCCACATCGCATTAGCCCACTCGGCCAGACCTGAACCCGCCGGAGCTCGCTGACACTGCCCCGATTCGACAGGCAGAAAATGGGGGAGCACTTCCCAAATGGGGCTGGCATGCGTCCCCCCTCCATCCTCCTCCCACCTTCCCCCCATTCGACTTCTCGTCACCCCTGACCACCTCCTACCCAGCTGACTAAAAATGACTTATGGGGCACATGTCGATGAGGGGGGAAAAAAAGGGGAGGAGGGGGATCTGCCATTTGTTTGTTTATGGGGGTGAACTCGATTACCTCGTAGCCACGCCTCTGTATTGTTGCGCCCGCGTAAACATCAGCTAATGCCCCCCTCACCCAGATTGTGGCAAATCAAAACAAACCTCACAGGAAGACTGAATCATTACAACTGACGGCGATACTTGAGGTGACATCCCGTATCAGCTGTCTTATCTCACTCCTGCAAGGCAGCTAAAAATAATCCCTCCCCAAAAACAAGTCCTATAAAGCCTACTGCATCAAATCACTGCAGCCGCGGTGAACCCAATCAGCATGAATGTAAATGAACGTGTGAAACCGGCAGTTTGTCCAGAGAAGCAGATCAGAGGAGGATGAAAGTGGGAGCGCCTCATCCTCGGCTAAGCCCCTCTCTTTGGACAGCACCTGATGAAAGTTGGAAACCATGGCAACAGGCACATACACAAGAGTCAGCTAAAAGGCTGGCTCCATTGAAATCAAGCTCTATGAAGAGGCTCTTCAGTCACACCAATACAACACTTTATACCATCAAAAACGCACAGAGAGATGCTGACAGCCTGCACTGATGTTAATTTCAGATCAATCCATTCAAATGAAAAAAAGGCAGCAAGCAAGTAGACTCCTACACCAACACCACAGGGGCCTATGTGATCATCTCAAGTGAAGACGCTGCTCCACATCCAAAAAAGGAGTCCTAAGAGCTGAAAATCAGTTCATGGTGTTTGTGTCAACTCTTTGATTCTCTGCTCCATCCGCTGAACATCTGCCTCAGAAGGAAGCCCTCCCCACCCTGCCCTTGAGAGTCCTCTGACTCCTTCCTAGGATGTGTTAGGAAATCATTAAGGGGGGCATATTGACTCACTGTCGTCGGTCTAAGCAGCACCTCCTTCAGGGCAGCTGCCTCCTAAACCCATTCAAACACCAACCTCCCTCACTGTGTCAACACTCCTGAGCGTTCAGGGGCATCATGCCTTGCATAAGTGGCTGTTGACCCAAATTAAAGCCTGATTTAAATTGAAGAAACACAGTGGAGCTTCACCTTAAATATTTTTTTCCTGCACAGCGTTGCCCTAACAGGATTTTGGGTGGGGCACAGTGGAGGTTTTGGAAGGATGATGAGTGTCAGATTAAAGAGTACCAGCATTTTTATTTAGTAGGAGAGGAGTGCCATCTGGAGGATTGAAACAGAAGTGCACACAAGGAGTTAAATGTTGGGGAAGACCACTCCCAAACCGTTTTGCCATCACATCCCAGCTTCAGGAACACTTATGCTAATATTTACAAATGCAAATGAGAAGTGACAGCGGTTATAGCGAAATCTTTGTAGAGAACCATCACTTGCTGCAGAATTTTGCAGAAAATAGTACCAAAGAAGATGAATTTCTAACTCAAGGCAACATGTCAGTTTCCTGGGATGAGTAGCAGCACTAATGCCTGATGTAAGAGCACCATCCAGTGTTCACATGCAGCCATTTCATGGTAGACGCTCATCTGGTCAAACACATAAAAATTCAAATGACATTTCTGCAGACTAAATGTTAATGCCATGTTTCATACTAATCTGCCAGACATTAAGGCTTTCAACGAGTACCTGGGCAGGAAGTTACAGTGTCAGCCCTCCGGTGGCATAAATAATAGATAACCGAGGAGAAGCTGAGAGCTTTTAGCTGACATAACAAGCCACTCTACATATTACACCCACTCAGACATATCATCTCAAATGACCTGTTCAGTGGGTGGGGTCGAGAAGGGGCCGGAGCGGGCCTTCCATATGCTGAGTCAAGGGTGGATCAACTGACATTTCCCCTTAAATAAAACTCATGAATATTTTAGCATGCCTTCTCATTGTTAAATTGATTAAATAGGCCGAACATGCTACTTTTTGTATGGCATACTTGAGTTGAGTGGGGGAATCCCTAATTCTAGAGCTAAAAATCTTTATTTTCTGTGTACAATCCATCATCTACACAGGTATAACACTACTAGGCTTCACCAGCTGGGGGCAGTATTGACCCAATTATGATCATAGCAACAGGAGAGTCACCTCAGGCTACTTTACCACACCTCCCCCTGGCTTAGCTAATCCATCCTGTATATATTCACGCAAAACTCGGCCTGCTGCATTAACTCATCTCCATTCTCCATTCATAATGCAACACGTCTGCTGCTCCCCTGTACTGCCACAGGGTTGTGTACTGCATGCTAACTAAAATAGCTCGCCATTCAGGCTATTTTAGTGAATGGATTTGAGTCTTACTAGGGCACCACTGAAGCATGTCTATAACACACACACACACACACACACACAGTACAGGTCTCTTATGGGGACACACTGACTTAGAGTTCCTATATATGAACCACCTGAGGCTTAGCTGTCAAAACAGCACAGCATTCCAGCAGCAAAGCGAGCTTAGCCAATCGAATGATAGCTATGTGTCATGGTAACAATCTCCAAGGAGACACGGATGAAAATACAACAGGGATGGGCAGACATGCAAGCAGGGGGAGAAATGATGGGAGGTGTAACAGGGTGGGTGAGGTGAAGAAAGACAAACCTGAGAGCAAAAAAAAAAAAGTTCCTTTTGTTGTGAAGGGAAATGTGAGCAGGAAACATGAGTAGAAACCTGCACTAGAACTACACATTAAACTAAAATATACTGGTCTAAAATGAGGAACACGTAGGTCATCTGCGAGATTAAAACCACTAAATGTCAACACCACAAAGTAACCGACTATTACATGAAACAAAAACAAAAAAACATGTGAAATGTGTAACGAACAAGAAGTGCAAGAAGTGGTGAGTCACATGTCGGAGCTGCCAGTTTGTCGTGTGAGCAGACGCTGGGCAGTGACCCTGCGCCCTGTAGTTACATAAACACTCTGGCCTTGGGGGGGGGGGGGACGACAGGAAGCTGGGAGCACCTACATTACTCAACTCCCTTTTATGGCCCACAATGCACTTCATTTCCTGAGCCAGCATTACACATACACCCACAGCACGGCACATAAAGACTATAATAGGCACCACAGGCGGTCTAAAATAATGACATGTCTACTCTATCAGTGCGCCCAAGCTACTACTACAGTTCTAAAACTGATTTTTTAAATTGTGTTTAAGCCTCAGTAAGATAATGGTTTTATTACAGGAGAGTTTATCCAGGTGTGCGCTTCTTCTTCCACCCCACAACCTAAAGCTAGAGGTTAAAATGTGCAGAGATATTGCCAGAAGAGAGAAACTGTCAATAAATCTTGAAGCTGATAGGATTTTTACAGGTTTTAATGATGAATTTTTTTTAAGTGAATGTTTTTCTTTGTGTAGGAGTTAAAGAGACACAGGAGAGACAGTTCTGGCATTCTGCGCCGGCTGAGGCACAACGTCCATAGAGAGCAATGTAATGTTACATTCAAACTGAAGCAGACAGTGTCCTAGTTACACTTTCCCCCCCCCTTAAGAAATGTGACATGTATGTATTTTTCTAGTCTGAAAACTCAAGGAGCTGCATTTTCTGAGCTCTGGACCAAATGTAGCTATATGAGGTGCAAAATTAGAGCACAAGTCATGGAACTTGAATTGGACATTTCAACCAAAATTTGTAAAAACAGCAAAGGAATTGACAACAGTTATGCGATTTTTCCTCCTACCTATACTGAGCCCACATTAACATGGAAATTATCACCAGTGGAAAGAAAGCACGGTAACTGACTCAACTGCTATTTAGAGAATTGCTTCTATTCATTCAAAGTCCTTCAGTATGCACCATGACCCAAATTGGTTTGAAACAATGGGAGAAATGCAGGAGCACAAACAAGCTTGACGTCAAGTATTTTGCCTTGTTATTCTCAACAACCTGCTTTTCAAGCATTGCGGTCTATTCAAATAGGATCAGATATGAATGCCCTTGAATAGATATAAATGACATGTAAACAAATACGAGCAGATGTGCAGATGGTAATCTGGAGTGGAGAATGAAAGCTTACAGTATGATGGACAAACTTTGCATTTATGAATATAATGCAGACACGCAGCTTGTTTACTTGGAAAGGGGGAATTAGAGGAAAAGTTCACATTGTTTCCAAGTATGTCTTTAAACAATACTAACGTGCTCATAAATACATTAAAAGAGCTATTGATCGTGGTAGTTTCTGATCACACTTCCTAACACCATTCCAATGTATGAGATTGGGGGGGGGGGGTTAAGTAATTTTTCCAAACAAAAAAGCCAAACATTACTTAGTTGTAGTCTATAGTAAATCAAATATCTTCGAGTTTTGGACTGTTTGGACTGACATTAAATACGCCAAACAATTAATCGATTAACTGAGAAAATAATCTGCATATTACTCGATTTGATAAATAATCATTAGCTGCAGCCCCAAAGCAATCCATTAAAAACAAACTTTCTCCAGTCTTACAAGTGTGACTTGGGATGAGGACTTACCAGCAGTGGAGCTGTCTGACTGTCAGGAGCAGGGAGGCCCGGCCTGGCAGGTGGCCCCGGGTCACAGTCCTCCAGCAGAGGTCAGCCTCTGAAACACAGGTCAACAGTGACAAAACATCAAACGTAACTCTCAACAAATGTACAACAATCGAGGGCCTGACAAAAAGAGGATGTCGGGCTCTAATGGAAACACTGACAGCTAGAGACAACCTGTGGCATCATTACGCAAAATGAATTTTTACATAAAATTCAATTTCTTAAAACACAAATTCTCTTCTCAACTGGTGCACTCTTCACACATACTGGTCACACACCATTACAAAAGACTGCATGTAATAAGATTCACGCCATCTTACTGCAAGTTCCCTTTAAAAAAATCAGGTGATAACACACTAAAATCACACAAAAAGGGAACATGACCAGAAAGGCTACAGAAACCATGCTAAGTATGCAACAACAGGGTTGTTCTTCTGTCCTACCTTCCTTGAGAAATTTCAGCTAATTGCAGTTTTTATAAAACATGGAACAAATAGACGCACATAAAAAAAACCCACACCACTTCCTATTGTGCAACACTTCCTCTGATTCACTTCACGTTTTCTACAAGGCTCCCTGCTACCTCCTGTAAGAGCTCTGCAACACAATCAACTCAGTCCAGCTCACGGTTAAATCTTTTCTTTCAGCGAAAGCTTAAGATCTTGAAAACGTAATCAAAAGATATCAGTCTCCTCAGTTTTAGGATTCAACACAGTCTCTGAAAGCCACAAGCCCGTTTCACAAGTTGTGCAGCCCTGATTGAGAGTACAAGCTCAGTAGACTGTGAGACCATTAGGACCAAGGCACTACTCTCTTTGCCAGCGTGCATACAAATGCACGGCAAAAGCGGCGGTGTTGGTCACGCATGAATGTGATCAGACTTCAAACCCTGAAACTTCAAACCCACAAGAGTGTGAGAGCTGTGGGAGAGAGGCAGTTGGGGACGCAAACCTGATCGAAAAAGACACCATGAAAAGGGCAAACTACAAAACTAAAAGCAAGAGGTCGACTAGATGCTGGAACAAGAAACAGTCTTCTTCTGAACCTGAAAAATGACGGCCTCTTTTCTTATCTCTTGTTCTGACAGAGAATGTCCCTTCATGCAAACTGACCGTGACTTGCTCCTAATCCAATAGAGCTGACATGTCACAGGGGACATTCTGGGTGACATCTGTGGCAGGGCATCATGGGAGTCAGCTGTGCATCACGCCTACAGCTGGGGGCCACAACATAAGGCCAAATCATCCCTTGAATAAGCACATGAGGTTAAAAAGGGGTTACAGTACTGTGGAGAAGTACATTAGTATTTCAGGAAACTATGGACTTGGTATGTTTCTCTATGAAATTACCTCAACAAACACAGCCATGATTATTAGAACAACGGAGACATGAGCATTAAAAAGTAACGTGTCTTGTTCCTGTAATTGTATTATTTCAAGCTTAAAAAGGGGTTTTCCAGTACTTGTCCCAATACAATGCCAGAGTTTTGGTATCAATTCCATAACTGTATTTTTTTCAAAATCTTACTTTGAGGAATTTGCTTCACAAAAGAAGCCAAACTTTTCAAATATTAAATGTCATCTAAACATACACAATAAGGTCACTAAATTATGAAGGAAAAATGAATGCACCTGGGCACAGCTGCTAACGTTAGCATGCTAACATGCTCACAATGACAATGCTAACATGCTGATTTTTTAGCAAGTATAACGTTTGCCATGTACCAAGACAAAGTAGAGATGGGAACATGAATGGTACCGTCATGCCAATCCATCCAATAGCTGTCAAGACATTTCACTGAAAACCCAAAATGTTGACCTTATGGTGGCGCTAGAGGGAACGTCAGGGGATCACCAAAGTCAGTAGGGTTCATCCTCTGTGGACCATGAATATCTGTACAAAACTTCACAGCAATACATCCAATAGTTGTTGAGATATTTCAGTCTGAATCAAAGTGCTGGACCAACCAACCGACTAACCCTAAAGTCATGCTGTCAGTTTTGTAACTAACATGAGCCCTCCATCTTTACAACGGTGAGAAAAAGTTCTGCGTACAATTCCTTTCCAGAATCTGCTATAAATGTTTAATTATTAACAAGACTGTGGCAAATCACAAACATCACTACTGTGCTATTCAAACCATTATTATGCCCGTCTCGTTTGTGGCTTATACTGTATTTAGGAATACTCATTCACCTCAGTGCTGCTATGGGAAAAGACCCACATGATGAGATCATTCTGAAGCTGTGTGTGTGTGTGTGTGTGTGTGTGTGTGTGTGTGTGTGTGTGTGTGTGTGTGTGTGTGTGTGTGTGTGTGTGTGTGTGTGTGTGATTTGCTCATCCCTTCAAGCAACAATTAAATCCAGGGGGGAAAACTACAGCCCAGTTAACCAGTGTCACTGTGGGGGGTTCAGTGTTTTGTGGTTCAGTTACCTCGAAGGCATCCACTCGTCACGTGAGGAGTTCTTTATCCTAACAAGAACTTGAAAGAAGTCGTTTAAATAAGGACCAAGTTATGGGAGGAGATAAGTAATGGCAGCAGGTTAAGGTTTGAGAAATCTGAAATTCAATACCCTTAAAATCACATGACTAAAAACAACATAACTTGCCATCTTCCCACAGGATCAGAGGCAATAAAACAAATGCAGCTCAAGTGTAGTTTTCTCTGAACTAAATGCTCTCTTCCTGCTGTTTCAAAGACTTATTTCCTTGTTTTGCTTTGTCACTTTCAGAGAAGTGTACAGTAGCTACATGCCAGGACTGGGTCTCAAAGTTTTGTGTACAAGAGTGGCAAAGACACATTTTAATCTGTGCTCTTACATCTTCAGTTTGTAGCAGCAATAAGTCAACATACCAAGTACAATTTTTTTTTTTTTGGTTTTGGTAACTCCACCACATAAAGGGGTCAATAAATGTGGGCCAACATGTGTGGGCCTGCTGTAAACTGTGTGTGCTACAGACAGCAAAACATGTGCTGAATGTGACTACAGAGCAGCCCACTGAGGTAATCAATAGGATCTATATGTGGAGCTTGTCCATTTGTCACGCACATGCATAATACACACTCAATATGTGTGTGTGTATGAAGAGGGGAGGACCAGTCAGGAGTGACACTGGGATAGAAATCAGTCCTTGCAGTGCTTCAACACCACTGAATAAATACTTCCATTAATGCTCACGTTGCCATGACAACTGTGTATTCCCCTTTCCCTGCTGGTGAGCGGAGCGCTGAGGGCTGAGGAGGGATATCGACTGCGTTACTGACGTGACTGAAGCCCACAGAGCGTAGCCGAGGCCCTGCGGAAAATCATTTCATTAAGAAAACCTCCACAGATCGGTTACATGGATTGGAAATCCTCGAAGTGAAATGTCAAAGCAAATGACTTGTTGGGAGCTCATTCATCTCAGCTGGATTCAAAAATGGCTTACACCATGCCAGGCAATTTCAATCAATCGTGCAACCAGACCCTGGCATGCAAGTTTGTCATTAGTATTACTGCCATCTTTATCATTACATCCTGTAAGAACTTTCTGTAAGAAGCAATTGTTAAGCAGCTGAGGGAGATATGTTTATTAAGTTCACCTTCTTACTTTAACATGTTAGCATGCTAACGTAGCACATTGGTATTAAACACAAAGGACAGCTGAGGCGGATAGAAATGTCATTAATATTTCGTCTTAAAGCAGAGTATTGGACAGTTTTGACTCGATGATGGCACTGAATAAAAAGTTAAGGGATCACCAAAGTTATTACAATGAGGGGGACATGAATGTGTGTACCAAATTTCATGGCAATTCATCCCATAACTGTGGAGATATTTCACTCAATACCACAAATGCCGACCTCATGGTGGCACTAGAGGAGAAGTCAGGGGATCGCCAAAGTCAGTAGGGTTCATCCTCTGTGGACCATGAATGTCTGTAATTAATGCTAATTTTTGGTGGAGAAAATGCAAATGAGCTGCTGATTATGTGCAAGAGTCCCTCAAAGTAATAAAAAATGTTTTAACCACAGAATGTTTGACAAAGAGCAACGTTATCATGATAAAACAGAACAAAACGTGTACATAAAGTAGGCCTATGTGACAAAGTATGTACTGTTTGTCGGGATGGAAAATATTTTCATACATCTTGTGAAATGTCCAAATGTTTCAAAATCTAGACATGATTTAATTAATGCATGGGCAGTTGGGGTAAAAAGTAGGAAAAGGTTTATTGAACAGTTTTAACACCATGTGAGGATGAAGGTTTGGTGCGGGGGCAGCACGGCAACAGTTTCATGCAAAAACTGAATTTCTAGCATGCTGATCTGCCATCTGTGGCAACTCCCCTGCTCTGTGTGTCCACTGACATGTAGGCGGCCACATGAGGATCTCATGCCTGCCTGGTTTTACATACTGTAATAAAATCATCGTCACCACCACCAGGGTAGAAAGCTAAAAAATGTTCCTTTTAATGATTGGATATGATCATATTTTTTTTGTAATGCAGCAGGACAATCAAATAATTCTTTAACTGTCTTAAGTGGCTGTCAAAGGATAAAATCTCTGACAGATCCTGATCTCTTCTTTAGATTTGCTCATATCTGAGCCTGGAGGGTTTTTCTGTACATGTGTGAAAGGTGTGGAGGTAGGGGCGCACAAAGTGGCAGCTTTTTTCCTTTTGAGTGGGCCACGATATTTATAGCCTTATGTTGAGAGATTCAATGCAAAATCCACTTTTCTTTTTCCCTACATGTACTCTGAAGATGCTGCTGCTGCTGCACACAGGGAGCAACAAATAAATGAAAGCATCCTGTTGAAGGCCTTTGGATGGCTAGCCCGCAGGAGAAAAAAAAAAAAAAAAAAGATATGCGATTTCTCTCTCTTCTCATTATGCGTATGCTTAGGGCTTCAGATAAGCCAACATCACAGGACGGATGTAAGAAAGTTGAGAGGAATGCTCGAGTCTACCAGCACAGCCAGAGATGCAGATCAGAAACTGGCACACATTCTGACTCATGCACATCAGAGACACACATCAAAAGTATATTACTCGCTGCCGCCAAAGGCTACAAACACAAACCACCACAGCTAGGACCTCCACGGCTCCAGACCATCTTTCTCTGCTCATTTAGCAGCGAAACAGCCAGCATGTGTTAATCAACAAACTATTAAATAAATAGCACTAGATGCTTCCTCATATACAGCCTCTTCATAAGATCAATAAACACATGCATTCATTAAAACCAGGTATGACTTTTAAAGTAAACTGTAGACTAAAGCAAATTAAATCAAGAAATCGTGATATCTGCTAATAATTTAGCCGTGTGCAGAAACAGGCAGGCCTACTTCGAAAGGGGGGCACAGTCAGCCTTTCCCACTGAGTGACTCAAGTATGTCATCATTTCAACTATCATCTACTCATGGACAAGAGCAGACATGCAATAGCAGTGGAAGAGGGAGAATTATGTGTACTCAAGAGGCAAATGAGATTACTCTTAGCACAGAGAAGACCATGACAAACTCAGGCACTAAATAAAGTTGTTCAGATAGTGAGTAAACACTGTAACTGTAAGGCAAGTGCCTTTAAAACCAGTTTCAAACAATAGAAAGTGTTGTGGAGATTAAATTATGCTGATGTCACCAGCTCTCGTGGATTAAGCCGTGTCATGATAATGGTGTTAGAGCAGAACGCTGAACAGGCCAAATCACTCAGAGGAAGTTAATCCAAATAACTGAACAAACAGCAGTATGCCATTGAAAGGGATCAAAACCGCTCTATTCTGCATAAAGCTAAGACAGCAGTACCTGACTTAGCATGCTGCCTGTAGTATGTTGAATACAGGGGGTGGACACAATAACGTAAACACTGACAATATGATGCAAACAGCCCTGGAAAAGATTTGTAAATCTTAAAGTATAGTTTTGGTGGGGACTGT
This sequence comes from Macquaria ambigua, assembly GCA_008360985.2. NCBI lineage: Eukaryota > Metazoa > Chordata > Actinopteri > Centrarchiformes > Percichthyidae > Macquaria > Macquaria ambigua. The sequence goes on from VMKM01000149.1 coordinate 188,043, forward strand.
GTCTGAGAGGTGTTGGTTGTTATTTTCTGATGTTTGCTGCTGTGGATTGCATTGCATTACACAAGTGCTCATGTTATTGTGTCCACCCACCATAGACCACAAAAACAAAACACACAAAAACAACCTACAGGAACACTACATAAAAGGTGACAAAAACTTAAACCGAAGCATGAGGAGCTTAAATGGGTCAATCATACATTCTCACTCTAGTAAATAGTTTTCTGTTTTAAGATAAAAGGTGTCATGCAGCTGATATTATGATAGTCTTTGTGGCAATCACTGTATATTAAATGAACACATGTTGGCTGCCTGAAATGTCACAACAATGCAGTAAAACCACACAATGGTGCATTAACTGAACATGTTACTACAATGACTCAACTAGACGAGACGTTTAGTATGAGTGGATCCACTTCCCACTGGAGTGAACCTCATACCGAGAATAACTGCAGTAACCAAATCTGAAGCCAGCGGCTCAGTGACACCAAGTGTGTTCAAGGGAGTGGGCTGCAAAGAAGGGCCTGGACCCCTTTGGCGAATTTGTGACATTCCAGTGACGTCAACAGTTTATTCACTAGAAACTGTCCTATTGAGATAATGTCCAAAATCTTTCCTCTAAAATGATAAATGCAGGTCTGTTTGCAAGTCTGTGACATGAAAACGTCTGAGCCGCTCTGCCCTAAAAAGGTCCTTGGGTGGACTCCTGGAAAAATGATTAATAATTCAAATTAACTACCATCACACTCACTCTACCCCCGTGTTATCACCCCAGCTACAGTACCTACAGTTGTCCGAACTAGAAAATACATTTGCTGGAGAAGGAATGCTGAAAGTCCTCTCACATGGGCTTCCTCAAGGGGTTAACAGGCTCAGTGGCTCCTGCTAAAAGTGCCAGTGCGTCAAAATGAGAAGACAGTTTATTTGAAATTTTGGCTGACTTTATCTGCATTATGTTTGCACTGCACAATGAGAGACTATTTTGATAACAGTCAACAAATCTGTCCCTATTGTTATTTAAGCACCCACAACGCACTGATAAAAGTCCTATCTAATGTAAACAATATCCTCACATAGAAAAAGACTGGGAGTCAAAAGCTGTATGACTCGACGATTACAGCCAGATTATAACTAAATAGTAACATGTAAAATAATCCTTACCTAATCTGGAGGGCTTCTAATAATGTTTGCTTTGAATGATAATGTTGCTGCAGTATGAAATGTGTTAAATATCTAAGAAAGGTCATGCCTAAATGCACCTGCATACCTCCCAATAGACTTTAGGATTTATGAGGGAATATGTTGTGCCAAATGAGCCATATTCTCATTTTGTGCTTGTTTCACGAGTCAGGGTTGTGAGAAAAAGCTCCCACTGGTTACTTTGAACCCTCAAAATGCTCAACGCCAGAGTTCACATTCTTGTCGCAAGTAGTCTTTCCTCTCACTTTTGCAATCTTTGTAACTGCTGCTGCAACTTTTACATGCAACACTAATCAAAATAAGGAAGAACTGGCTCTAGACTAACTCTTGTTTTGAACTCCTTCAACAGTCTTTTATCCCATCTGTCCACACGAATGCAGAAAGAGTATGAGGCATACAACAAGTTGTACCATGTCTCACAGTCCTCAAACTGTGGCACAAGTCAGGTATTTCTCATGTCTTTTCCAGCTCACACTTCCAGTTCTACACTGACTCGAACTATGAGAACAGAAATTTGTGTCCATCTATTAAAGAAAATGCCTTAACATAGAAAGGTGATACTTCCTTCTTTCAGAACGTATAGTGGCAGATATGAGGAAGACAAACTGCCAAAGAGGACAACTCAAATAACCTGGAGGCATGTTATTTCACACAGCAGAACAGGGTTTACCCACAAGGGACTGGGAGCTTTTTACACTGGCTTGCAGTAAATCCAGGTCTACGGACGCAAAAAAGTGCAATATACCATTAAGAGCAAAGGTGAAGGTTCCAGTATACATCTCTGAACTCATGGAAGACTCTCCAAACTCTAACTGACAGCCAATGAAATTACTTCTGTCATCTTAAAATGTAGTGACTTTTGAATTACACCTGAACATTCTTCCTTCAAGGGATCATTTCAAAGTCTTGCTGTTGTCCATAACATGACTAACATGACAAAACTGGTCTAATTTGCACAAGCAGAGGCGGTGAGACTATCGAGACTAATTTAACGTAGACGTTGCATCACAGCCACAACACAAGTTGCACTTGCCATCAAATCTGGCTTTCTGGACGTTTCACTTCCACTTTCAGGACCCATGCAGGGACTGGGCGGAAAGGAAATAACATATACTTTCATGCTATGGCTGAGTTGTGCAACTGATGCAAAGAGAAAACTTTAGACAACCAACTCCATTCAGTGAGCAATCTGCAAATAAAATAAGAGTGGCAGGTTTATTAGGGAGATCCCAATCTCTTGCACTGTAAGACTTTGAATTCAGGACCTGTATTCTTACATTAAGTTAGTGCTACTTTTACTAAAGTAAAGTAAATGACCTGAATACATCTTTCACCGCTGCCAGGACCACAGTTTGGAAACCTGCCAAAATACCTTTTTATGATGCATTGATCAGAATGAAAATCATCAAAGAGAAACCAGCTTTAAACATGGCCCAGCTGTCACTGTGTGCATTTCCCTTAATGCAGCTTCAATGCAGCATCATGTACTACCTGTAAGCGAGCAGTGTTAATCCAAGCCATACGGTTAGTATAAAACTGTATAGATTAACTGGCTGGCTCTATAGTGTAGACGAGGCCAAACACAGCTGATAACTTGGCATTAGTAATTATATATATATATATATATATATATATATATATATATATGTGGGTCAAGCATGTAACATTCAATGCCTCTGGGCAAACTAAGGAACAATTTAGCTAGCAGTGCAGCCTAACGTCTACCTTGAGAAACCTACCGTTGTTCTGAAAAGGGGAAGTTAACGGTGCATCGAGGATGTAACCTAAAAACACAAACAAATATTTTTCACTATTCCAATTTTACAGTAACTTGACGATACATGGGTTTTGATTTCGCCGGACACGTTTATGATTCATCATTAATTTTGCCCCCGAGGAACAAAATTTAACACTCAAAAGACAAGCCAGTCTGAATGGCAACCGGTGGACAGTAACGGCGGTTAGTTGCGAAGACAGTAAAAGGCGAGATAAAGTAGTAATTTTCTCTTTTTACCTTGATGCGCGTAGAGAGACACGGGAGTCGACGTCTGGATACCACGCTAGAAGACAGCGGTACGGACTGAAAGGAGAAGAAAAGCGATTTGCTGTTGCTGTTTCCGGGTTAGTTATTGAGCGTCATTGTGGCCGTCAAACGAGAGGGGAGTTCGGTTTGACCCACCTCTGAGCGCGGAGGGGTGGAAGTTGTACACCTTCCTTCTCTAACTGAAGATAGACCCGCCTGGTCAGTCGAGACCCGCTGCGGTGTTTCAACGGCGACTTTCACCGGATTACTACTGTGACCTAGCCTATTAATATGTCTCACCGCGGCTTTAATTAGCAGTTTTAACCGTTAGAAGCCGTTTAGTTAGGCCGTTGTTGAACAAGTTGTCCAACGGTTATTCACTCTACCGAAGTGTCCTCGGGCAAGAAGCTAATATATACCCTAAACAAGCTCTAGGCGGCGCTAATGTGCTACCTGACCCTCCACTTTGACCCCAAAGTCAATTTAAACAACCCTGGATCAATTTACATTACTTTGAAAAAAAATGTATTGGCTTGATTCACTGAATATGCCGGTTTTACCTGATTAATTATTTTGATTATCTGTGTCAGGGTATTATTGGCATTGGCGTAGCTAGAACAAACAAGATAACAGAGCTATATAAGATATACTTTAATTAAGACTTCATATTACAAAAACTCGTACGAAAAGTGGGTTATATTAGATTAAATGTTAATTTATTAGTTGCCTAGCAATCAGCACTTTGATATACTGTATGTGTGAGTTTTCAAAGCAACCTGAGCAAATTAACTGAGCTCCAAAAAAGCTTTTCAAACATACTTGATGATACAGTAGCAGAGTATGACGGACAAGGCAGTGTGCATAAATGTATTCTGCCTTATGAAATAAAGAAATACAACACTTTGCAGTTAGTAAACATCTCTAAAGCCATCTCTTTCTGAACTGACCAACAATTGTTAACGTACAGACAGACTTAAAGTTTATCTAATATCATATCTAGAAACTGTTGTGCTTGCAATACTAAAAGCTAGGCCTATATATTTTTCACATTTTGATATCAGAAAAAGGCTTAACTTTTTGTCTGTTTTGCACCATCAGCGATGGTAGGACTCATCTTTATTTATTTATATTCTTACTTTATGGGCACAGGAACACATTTAAACTTCTACGAGCTCTTCAGTATTAAAAATGCGTTTATTGCCTGTCAGTTGTGTTTCTTTAATGCTTTGTATCATCGTTTCTTTGATATATAGGGAGAGGCTACTCCTTGTTAGAGGGAGAGTCTCTTCAAAGACTGCCATCTCCAGATGACACACCTGGTTGTAATTTGAGATCATTAGGTGATCCGTAGCGGTAGGCTTTAAAGAGCAACTGACTGTAACTGCCTTTTGCTGCACATTGATGAAAGATCAAGCTGAGACATTTCTTTAATCCTCCTCACTGCTGTTCACAAAAAAAAAACATTTGTGAGGAATTATATTAGCTTTGAGCATTTAATGTTCTTGGTGTTTAAGCTAATTTACTATTTTAAGGGTCAAATATTCAGCAAAGTTCAGCATTTACCAAACAGGCATCAGCCGCCAATTAAGCAGCACACCTGTCTTCAATTATGTGACCTGTGTTGAGCTTATAAAGTCACTCAGGAGTGGCTGGTCAGATCCATATGATAGAAGAATTAGGGAGAGTGAACGTGGTCATTTCATCGCAGAAGCCTACAGTTAACTTGTTTGGTTAGCAAACCCAGCTTTCAACCATGGCAAAAGAGAAGACTCATGTTAATGTGGTGATTATTGGTCACGTTGACAGCGGCAAGTCGACCACCACCGGCCACCTCGTCTACAAATGTGGTGGCATCGATCAGAGAAGACTGGAGAAGTTTGAGAAAGCTGCAGCACAGGTGAGGAAGGGGGGGGGGAAACCTGCCATGAAACACTTGATTTCAAAATGTTACAACTGGTTTTAAGACTTATTTAATTTTGCAGATGGGGAAGAGTTCCTTCAAATTTGCCTGGGTGTTGGACAAGCTGAAAGCTGAGCGGGAGCGAGGCATCACCATTGATATCTCACTGCTGAAATTTAACACTCAAAAATACACCATGACTATAATTGACGCTCCTGGCCACCGTGACTTCATTAAAAACATGATAACAGGCACGTCACAGGTGAGCAGCATGGAAGTGTCACTTTCTGTATGCCTAAATTCCCCTTTTCCCTCCTCACCCATATCATGAATGTCATTTCAGGCTGATGTTGCCCTCCTGGTGGTCTCTGCAGCTAAAGGAGAGTACGAGGCCGGCGTTTCAAGAAGTGGTCAGACCAGAGAGCACGCCCTGCTGGCTTACACTCTGGGTGTCAAGCAGATCATAGTCTGTGTGAACAAGATGGATCTGACTGAACCTCCTTACAGCCAGAAACGCTTTGACGAAGTGGTACGAGGCGTGAGCGGCTTCCTCAAGAAGATTGGCTACGACTTCACGTCCGTTCCCTTTGTTCCAATTTCCGGCTGGACTGGGGAGAACATGATCACCGCAACTCAGAAGGTAATGGTGATTTTAGAGTTAAAATAACCTGCTAAGGACATGCTGCACCTTGAACTAAAACGTCTCTACAGATGCCCTGGTTCCACGGCTGGAAAGTCAGACGAAGGGAAGGGAACGCAAGCGGGAAAACTCTGCTAGAAGTCCTGGACTCCATTCACCCACCAGTGCGCACGATCAACAAGCCCCTACGATTACCTCTGCAGGATGTCTACAAAATTGGAGGTTAGAAATGATTTAATCACTACCATGTCATTTTATGGTTGCACTGACTCTTCATTTCCAAGCCTGTGAACTCACTTGATTAGCTCCAATCAAGAAAATGTAGTACAGGTGCACAGCAGAGGGATTGGACTGGGGGGGGTACAGCAATGCTGCAGTGTTTGTTGGCTGATAAAATGCCTTTCAAACTGGAGTTGACTTGAGAATCAAAATGCTCTGTTCTTCCTTTCAGGAATTGGGACTGTGCCAGTGGGTAAGATTGAAACTGGCATCCTCAAACCTGGCATGACCCTGATGTTCTCCCCTGCCAAGCTCACTGCTGAGGTGAAGTCCATTGAGATGCACCACGAAGGGCTGCAGACGGCTCTGCCAGGACACAATGTTGGCTTCAACATTAAGAACGTGTCTGTCAAGAACCTGCGGCGTGGAGACGTGGCGGGCAACGCCCAGCAGGATCCGCCATCAGACGTCAGCAGCTTTGAAGCTCAGGTTGGTTCAATGGAGTTGTATTTGAAACTTAAAATTTGTAGTTGCCCCCACCCCCACCCCCATCTCATGCTGATGTGGCTTTTCTGTCTTTAGGTGATCATCCTGAACCATCCGGGGAAGGTGAAAGCGGGCTACTCTCCCGTCTTGGACTGCCACACCGCCCATGTGACCTGTCGCTTTACTGAGCTGAAGGAGAAGGTTGACCGCCGCACAGGCAAGAAACTGGAGGACCACCCGCAGATACTGATGTCTGGAGATGCTGCTACAGTCCAACTGGTTCCCATCAAGCCCATGTGTGTGGAGAGCTTCTTCACATACCCACCTTTAGGTACAACATCAATTCGCTTTGAGTCAAAATATCAATGTACAAGAAATTTCACCCATGTTGACTTCTGCAGTGTTTTTATAATTAACTTTGTGCTTCCAGGTCGCTTTGCAGCAAGAGACCTGAAGCAGACAGTCGCTGTGGGCGTCATCAAGTCTGTGGTGAAAGACCAAGGGTCAAAACCTCCACACAAAGCCCAAGTGTGTAAATAAGTTTGTTTTTGTTTACCAGTATTCTGGTATGACTGCTTTTTGGAAGTTTTATTTAGTAAGATGCAATTTTTGTGTTGTGACACAAAGTATTTATGTTGTCCTAAAAGTGAGCATTCCTGTGTTAATGTTAAATCCAAAAGTTGTGGAATTGGATGTTGAAGTTTGGTTAAAATGTGAATTGTTGAGAACAACAAAATAAAAGACTTACTTGGAGGAACTTTGTCTTGACACTTTGTCTTATTGTTTTTAAACTGCAGTTAATATAGAAACAAGTTGGAAAAACTTTCAATATGGTGTTGAAAGTTGGTAAACCACTGCAAGGTATGAAATGATTTGAAACTAGAAGAACCAACTTTAAGTAGTTTGTCCCCTCTTTTTTCTTTAATGGGAACACTAGCTAAGCTTTTTTTTGGGGGGGGGGGCGACCATACCACTCATTCCTTTAGGGTAAATAAGAAGCTATACTGCAAGTAACTGTTAGCTTAGCTCAAACTAAAGACTGGAAACTGCAAACCTGGTTCTCTCAGTTAACAATTTCTGAGCGGTTACCAAGCAACCAGTGAAGACTCCAGGAAGTTGCTCCCCACACAAACCCTAATAAAACTGCACCTTGTTGGTTTTACACCTTGGTTTTCGTATAGGTTAAACGAGAGAACGTTAGTGAGCTTTTTAAATGTACTCTTGTGGATTTTGTTAGTTGGGCAGAGCTAGGCTAGCAGTTTCCCCTGTTTCCAGTCTTTGTGCTAAGCTAACAGCTGCTGGCTGTAGCCGTTTGATATTGAAAGGACAGATGTGCAGTGATGGAAGTATTCCGTTTACTGGCATTAAGTAGCAATGCTATATTATGAAACTACTCCCTTTTTCAGGTAAGTCATGAATTCAAAAGTTTACTCAAACTTACAAAATATAGGCTACTTAAAGTATTAAAAGAAAAAGCAGTCAGTGTTATATAATGGGAAAATTATTGTTTTAAACAGTAGGCTACTTTAAAGTTGTAGTTGGTTGAGGTGGAACTAAATTTTAATTATTTCATACTAGTTTAATCTATAATATGACCATATGTTTACATGTAAAATCTTAATCTGAAACATAAAATAAATGTGGACTGAAAAGTACATTTCCCTTTGAAATGTGGTGTAGAAGTAAAATGAGCTACTTAAGTACAGCACTTGAGTCAGTGTAGTTACAATCCACCACAGCTTGGCCTTGGTTATATTTAACATACAGATATGAGTGGTATTGATCTTCTCTACATCTACTATTCCTTTATCTTGAGTCTAACAGTAACTTCAATAAGCTGCTTAGAAATGCTCTTTCCTCTCTAATGCCAGAGATGCAAAGCAAACAGATCCGGAAACCACATGGCATAACGTCTATAAAGCAAAACAGCAGGCTCGGTGATTAAGTACAGCACTTTTAATGATACAATGGGTTTATGGGTTTGTTCCTTAACATGGGAAGAACTGCAAGTCAGTGAGGACTGGGTGAAAATACATCGGCTCTCCAGCCTTTTATAAAGTCCACCTCTAAAAGACATCTCGCAGGCAAACCTGGAAATGTACTGAATCCAGTAACGTGGAATGATATTACATGACTCAAACTTTAAAAAGAAATTCAAGCTCATGAGGTTTTACAAGACACTGAATTGTGAACACAGGTTAATGTGGAATTTCTAGCCTGTCAGAAAATCAAGTTATTGCTAAGATGTCCTCTTGAGTTTCCCGCACTTGTCATTAATAGTGGCTTTAACAACAGGATACCCTTAGTGTAGTCCTGCTTGATTAATAGTGGCTCTTCAAACCCTGAGGTGAGCGTCTTTGAATGCAGCACTCCACTCAATTCCAGTCATTGTTACACCATGCACAGAGAAGGTCAACGGACTGTGGAGATGGCATTGAGTTCACACACACAGCATACGTACAGTGAACAGTGTAACAAGGAGTAAATTAGTGACCTACAGTGAACCACAGGCTTTGATATTCCACCACACAGTAGCAGCAGGTTTCTATACTGTAAAACAACCATAATACGTGTACACACAAAGCAAGCAAGTACAAGGAGTACATTTAATGAAATTCTTTTCATCTCGGGAAGTTCAGTGGGAGACTCTTACCTCTTCAGTCAATTATGGTGGTAAACGGGGATGCAAGACACAAATAGTGACATGACCTATTTCACATTCTGTTTCTTATTTGTCCTTTTCCCAGAAATATAAGCTGATAATTACTCGAGGGCCAGTAAAATTAATACAGATAAAATTCAAACTCCGATAAGCCCCGATGCTTAATCTGACAGGTAGAGAGAGCAATGGTACATGTTTTGTACAATAAAACATGTATATACACTCACACACAAATATATATATTTACATACATATATACACAGTAACAGCATAAACATAGACTTTAGGTAAGTGCTAGGGTTTTGAGAGTGGCTTCGTACCAGCCGTGCTATAGGGTTAAGATAATACTGGTAAAGGAAGAATACACACATTCTTTGTACAGCATGGATGAGGCATCCATGGCTAGATGAGCCTTCTTGGGTTTCTTCTTCTTCGTTGTATTTTTTTTTTTTCTTTAGAGCACTTGTCGTGTGACAAGGGGTGTTTTGATAGCTATTTACAGGACCTCCCAATTTAGGGAGAGGCGTAGTGCAAGTCTTTCTGGCTGTCAGTCACTCAGGATGTGCACAAAAGACATAGGGAACACCCCTTTTCTTTCCGGCTCTCCTTCAATGTGCCCGATCTGGAAGTATAAAGGGTGAAGACAGCATGTGAGTGAAAAGAGCATAATGTAGCATTCAGTGTTCCTGTGAATTTTAGATCCTGGCGATGAAAAGGTAGAGAGCTGCAGAGTGTCGTAATGAAGCCGTACTTACCCACCACTCCTGGTCCTCTTCTCCTGTAACTATGATCACCTCTCCTTCAACAAAAGTCAGCTCGTCGTCATTGTCAGCCTGGCAGTCATAGATCGTCTTCACCCGACGAGCTTTGCTCTTCCCCTGAACACACAAATAGCAAAACTGTTATCATGGTTAACATAAAAACTCTCTGTGTTTTTTAAACTTTCATTTAGCTTAGTAACCGAAGTTGTCCAGAAATATTTATTCAAAAAGAGACCTGGCAAAAAAGCAACAAAAATGCATCAAAATCACATAAAAGCTAAGTGTAAAGTCTCTGTTTCTCAGAAAAAAAAACAATTCTGGAAATACCTATAAAATCAAAATGAAGGGGCAGTTCATCCACTAGAGAGCATTGGCAATTTAAGGAATCTTAAATCAAGAATGTTTGTTTATGTAAAAAAATAAAAAATAAATATTGACCAATATAACTGAATTTTTAAAGCTTTTTCAAATATCAATATCGGTATTAGCCTCAAAAATTCTGTATTGGTCAGGCTCTAATTTATATTTATTTATAGATCAGTTTAATAAAATTGCCCCTGAAAAAGGCCAAGATGTTTCTGAAACATCAGTGGGTAAAAATATACTCTGAAAAACAACTTAAACTTACTTAAATAAGAGTAATAAAAAAGTAGCCAAGCTTATTTACTCTCAGTTCTGGATGAGCTCTAAAAGTACAATATTTGAGGAAACGTTTGAGAGAAAAAACAAGCGTGTTCATACCGTGTTGATCTTCCTCGGGAGGGGTACTGGCGTCTCTGCAGTTCCTGTCGGGGTCCCATTGGTGTCTTCAGCAGCTTGTTGAGGGGGGGTCCCTATGTTTGCTTGCTGATTAGGAGACGGTGAATCTTGAGGCTGAGGCTGCGGTTGAGGCTGAGGTTGAGTCTGAGGTGGAGGTGGAGGTTGCGTTTGAGGCCTTTGCAACGTCTCTCCAGGAGGCGGCCTGGGAGCGGACTCGGCCGTTCCAGGTTTGGGGGGGATGTCTGCGAGATGAGGCTTGGGAGGCAGGTCTTTGAGCTGGGGTTTGGGCGGGAGGTCCCCCAGCTGAGGTTTAGGAGGGAGGTCAGAGAGCTGCGGCTTTGGAGGAAGCTCTCCCGGTTTAGGAGGAAGTTCAGACGGCTGCGGTTTGGGGGGCAGGTCTCCCAGATGAGGCCTGTCTGCCAGAGGAGTCTTCTGCGGGGTGTCGATTGCCGGCGGGGACTTCTGGAAGACCTCTGGAGGAAGGCTGGGTTTATCCATAGACGGGTGGTGTATGGTGTCGATCTTCCGCAATGCCACTGGAGAGAGCAGCACACAGTTACTTAATAACTTCTTCAATGCAACAGCTTGCATTCAAATAAAACTGGACAAAGACTGTACCTTTCTGAGGTAGTTTGGGAAGAACCCTTGGACCAAGTGTAGACTTTGTGTTGCTAGAAGTAGTGCTGGGAAAAGATTTTCAGATGAGAAAAAAGATGCTTGTACCTCATCAGCTGGAATACATTTTATTATAGGGAGTGATGCAATAACTTTCAGGCCATTTAAGCTTAAAATTTCACCGTGGTTTTGTTTTTTTGGTACCTTTGCTGCTGAGGAATTCCTTCAAACTTGTTAGAAACAGGAGACATCTTGCTGACAGGAGGAGGGGTGGAGTCGCTTCCTAAAATATTGACATTGATGACGACAAACAGATTATTCGACACCGTCATGGAGCACTAACCGAGAGATTAATTTGATATAAATGTGGAAATAAATTAACATGCTGTGATGGTTTAAAAAAAAACAAAACAATGAGGGAGTCGTCATCTGGCTGAGCTTTCCATGAGCCCGTGTTATTTGGAAACTGAGGTTGTGCAATAAAGTGTCATCATTTTAATTAGTGGTTGGGTGTAACTGTATGTGTGACACAGAATGCACAAAACACCACAGATGACAAATGATAAAAGTGGAATAACAGTAAAAAATATACCCATTATACACATAAGGGACACAAGACTGCAGGTAAGATGACTGAGGTGTGTTTTTCTGTCTTCTTTTGTCTCCACGTGGTGATTAACTAACCCAAACTCATGGATGTCTCTTTGTGCAGTTTAAAAGTATATTGATTGGTGAACTCAGCTGCTTAAGTTGTTGATGTTTACTAGATAAATAGTTTCTCAAAAGTAGTAAAAGGCATCCTCTCCCTAAAAAATCTTTAAACAGCTGAGCATGAAAATAAATTCTTTGCCTTGGAAACATTTGATAAAATAGTCTTAACTCAAGGTCCTTTTACAAGGTTTCTCTGGACCTTTAAAACGTCAGCAGTGGGAGTTCGGTTCAGTTGGTCACGCCTGGAAAAAGCTAGTAATTGGACCTTGAGTTAAGATTTTTTTTATTTTTATTTTAGTGCATTAAAATAACCCTGCGTTGTTGGACAATCATGATATCCAAGCTTCAGGCTGGAGCCGTGCCTGAGTGAAACCAGCCCTACTGTTTACACGTGTGTTTGCGTCTCACCCCCAGTCAAGCCCCCTCTACTGTGTGGACTGTGAGAGAGCGGGCTGGGTGGGTCAGACAGGGTGCGTTTGTGTCCAGGAGGTGGGGGCGGAGGCCTCTTCTTGGACAGGGTGGAGCTGCCTCCTGGTGTGAGTGTAGAGGGAGGGCCAGATGGGGGAGGAGCTGGAGGAGCGATACATAAAACACATGAGGTGATGAAGAACCCCCCCAAAAAAAGTCATTCTGTTAACCCCCAAAACCCAGAGAAGGTAAAGGAGAGGATAATGAAGGATGGAGAGGAGAGGAGGAGCTGAAAATATGGAAAAGGTTGTGGTTTTTTTCTGTCAGGAAGAAGTTTTTGCAGGACAAAATGAGGAAACACATTATTGCAAGTAAAACAATAAACATATAACACAGAACTGTCTGGACGGGAATGTAAAATAATAAAAAGGAACATGATTTGGGGTGTGGGCACATTTTCGGTGTGTCTACTCAGTGAATTTGTTTATGAATATGCCTTGTTTGTGTCTACTGGGACTCCAAAGCACTCGCTGGTCACTAATATAGAGAAAAGTAGGGTGAAAGCAGCTATTAGAGAGCTCAGCCAGAGAGGAATCAGCTGTGGTTAAGAGTTTACAGCTCAAGGATGGTGGGACATGATTCCAGCAAGATAAAAATTCACGCAGGCAAGAAATTATTAACTGGAGACTCAGCTTGCCTACATGGTCCCATTGTTTACTTAAAAAAAAACACACCACCACCCTGTGAATGTGAGCTGTAAAGGAAGAGACAACTGAGGGATATCTGTATATGGGGCACACAGCCGAGTAAGGGGGAGAACATAAAAACAGGATATTCACTGATGTATGGTCGAGTGCCAGCCAGTGTGGCGTAGTGCGAATGAGAGCCAAGGAATGCCAAGTGTGGAGCTGAAAGAATAGAGAAACAAAAAAGAGAAAGAAAAGAGAGCGAGATGAGGAGTGTGGGAGAGAATCTACAGTATGTCAGTCTTAAGAGGAGCTGCTCCCACACACTATAAAATAACAAGATGAAATCTTATCAGTGGCAAGAAAAGCAAAAAAAGAGGAAAAATGGCGCAAAGCTGGCCCCCGGGGGCGAGCTCTTCAGCACCCACTGAGAGAGAGAGAGAGCGCTGCGCTGCTATTCTGGAGCCTCTGAAGAGTTAGCATGTTATTCTATATGTATGTGTGTCATTTAGCCTCTTATTCAGGCTTTTAATCTTATTTTTGCATAAATTAAACTTAAAAACTCCACTTGTTTCCAGTGCTATGTCAATCATTTAAGATACAAAATAAAAACTCTTACGCCTGAGATCATTCAAGAATATTAGTAGACCCTTTTCAAGTGCTCCAGGAACTCAGGGACATATTATATTACATATTATATATTTATTGTATACTGTATTATAATACTAGCTCTACACTGCAACTGGTTTCTTGATTTCTTGTCTTCTACATGGATCCTCAGATGATGAAGTTGCTGACTGTTTTCCTGAGACATGCAGCTTTAGCCTCCGTCTTTTAGCATTTTATCAACTATGTAGCTATCGTGCATATTTAAAACCATTTCACAGGGTTCTTGTTTTAAAGCGAGTCAACTAAAAACACTGATCTGCTGGAGACGGAGTTAAGTGTTAATTAGCTAGCTAACATCTGATAAATTCTGCTAGCCACAGTCGTCATTTCAGCAAACAAAATCAAGTGTTGTCGGCTAGAAATGAGAAGCCAAGTTTTGTTAACTTCTGTGTGAAAGCAAAGACCCATTGTTTAAAAGATTACCACAATTTTTGATGGTTAATCTGCCAAGTTATCATTATGAACTGCACATGTGCGAGAACGGAAAGCTTGACAGGCTCAGCAGTAACTGAGGGTCAACTGAAACACAATGATTTGCACTGGAAACAGGTGAAATTTCACAGCGCTTGTTTTAAGAAAAATAAGATTTAAATGCTAAATAATGGATTTAAATGACTTGCTGAGATGGATGTTTTGCAGTGTAAGCTTTTGCAATGTGCTAAAGCTGTGATTGTTAGTGCTTTAAACCCCTCCACAGAGGGAGGAGTGTTATTTTTAATTCTAATACTGCAGAGACAGCACGCCCACAGTATATATGTGTATATTTTGTCGAGGCTAATGATTAAGTGTGTATCCAGCTTCCCTTTCACACGCCTGACTAACCATCGCCGCCCTGCCCTCTCCTGCAGCCATGTTTTCCTGAAGGTTTACTGTGTAAGCAATCTTAATGACACCTGCATCCCACCCTCTGATCTCTGTGTGGACAAATTGCATTCCACTGCAGGGTGTGTAAATGTGTGTGTGTGTGTGTGCGTGTGTGTGTGTGTGTGCGTGTGGACTGACTGACAGCGCAAAGAAAAAAACTTCCGGAGAAGTGATTACGAAGCATTCCTCTGTACCTAATCCTGTCCTGGATATAATCAAACATTAACAGGCATAATAAAGTACAGTTTCAGAGACTATCTTCCTCCTGCAGTAATCAGACACAGTAAAGCATACAGACAAACTTTAGACCATTTGCATTACAGGCTGACATTTGCAAAGCAGATATTAGCAGAACATAATCTCCTGAATTTACTGACTGTCACGGTTATAAGCTAGAGACTGTTAAAACTGCGGACGTGGTCCGAAAATGGACGCAGGCTCAAAAGTACTTGGAGCAGGCAGGTCTGACCTTTGCCCTGGTTCCTAGGTGGCAGCGGCGGCCCATCGGCCACGGGGGAGGAGGTGAGATCGGTGGAGGCGCTGTACATCTGGTTGGTGAAGGCGCTGTAGGACAGACGCTGCTGTTTGTCCCTTTGGCTGATGAAGCCCGGCAGGGTGAGCTTGTCGTGGGGGGAGAGGCTGGAGGAGTGGCAGAAGCTCTGAGGCCTCGGGGAGCGGTCCTTCTTGATGGGACTGGGCTGAAGAGGGACAGAAGAGAGACAGAGCCCACTTCAGTCTAGGAATAAGTCGTTGCTCTTTTATTATGCAGAGCCGACATGCAGATGCTTTAAAGGAATTATTCGACGTTTTAGAAAACACACTTAGATGATGATTACACTTTTTTGTACTCTTGGCAAGAAGGAGAAGAAAAACATTTCCTAAAAATGTCTAATAATTCCTTTAAATTGTTTAAAATCTATCTGCTCAACCATGACAATGTTAAAGGCAAATCCACCCTTGATTCTCTTTCATTGTATGTGATGTGCTGTCTGTTAAAAACCAAGTAAGCCCGGTTTCTGTGAATTGCAGGTTAAAACCTGGTTAAAATGCAGCTAAATTTGATTAAAAGGTCAAAGTTTTTAAGACATCTAGGTTACATAAAACCATTCTTTCAACGGGATTTCAATGACTATTTAAACATGTAGTTATAACCTGCTTCACATTGAAATATAACCACTGAAATGTACTTAAAACAACATCCAAAGACCTTCACTTTTCAAACAAACTTATTTTTTACCTACATGTCTACACGTGTTTATTTTTTAGTGTACCCATCTTTCTTCCACTTCTCATTTACTACTTTATGCACGATTTTCAAGGCTGCTTTGCACTATGGTGTACTGGGGCTACTGTAAGTAGGATAAATTGGTATGTCTGCCTCTACCATGGATTTCTGTCTCTATATACAGTATTCAAGTGAATGGGAAAGTGTGTCCAAACATTTGACTGGTACTGTATATGATGCTCAGTAAGTGCAAAACTGTGAATATAGAAAGCAGCACTTATCTCTTTAATTCTGTGAAGATTACATCAAAGTCGGACTTGCTGATGCTTTAAATTGCTGGAAATGTATCTGCAATCCAACTCCGTTTTGACTATGCTGGAAGCATCTTAACGTGTCATCTTACTTTTGCCATATTAGTCTTTATTGTTTCCATGAAAACAAATCAAACAACAACAAAAAAGGCTCTTTTAACGGAGCAACAAGAAATCAAAAAAATAAAGAAAGAAATAACATTATTGTCAGGAGTTGCTAAATTCAGACCAATTTTTACAGTCAACAACAGCAACATGAGGATGGTGAGGATAACGGTGATAATAATAATAATGGTTCTTGTAACCGGGGTGTGTTGAAAACCTGATTGAATTCAAGCTCAAGTGAATGTGATGCTCCGCTCGAACCTTATCGTCGAGGTCGTCATCGCTCTCGTCCATCTCCTCCAGTCTGAGGCTCCACTCGTACTCCACATGGATGTGAGGGTTGAACTTCCCCTCTGCAGCCTGCACAAGCTGACACACACACACACACACACACACACACACACACACACACACACGCACGCATCAATTGTACACATGAAAAGTAGGTAGTATCCCTCTCCAATACAAACCATAATCAATCAAATGGAAAACGGCAACAAGATAACAAAGTCACATCAAAATTGGCTGCAAATATATTTAGAAACCAAACAAAACTCTATAAAAAAGACTCAGTCAGTTGTAACAACTAGTAGGATAATTATGCAAAACCACACATCAGCCATGATTCTTTTCTGAGTTTAAGCAACTACCTACAACTATTACATCTGCTAATGCATTTATTTATTTATTAGAGATAGTACACTGCTTTTAAAATAGCTTTTTTTTGTCTGCACGTTCATATTAGCGTTAATAATGAACATACATCAACAATTATTTCCACTCTGCTGTCACTGCTGCCTGAGGCTGGAGACTGCCATCTAGTGTTCTGACTAATCTGCCCAATAACTGCTCAACACATGTTTAATCAACCACAATTTATACTCCACAATCTTTTGCTTAATTTTTCTGATTAGCTGCATGTATTTTTTGTGATTTAGTCATTTTTTTTAGACCATTAAAATCCACTGTGAGGTCCAAAATCACCAGCTGGGCGGTCCTGTACTTACTGCCTCCTCACACTGAATGTTCCTCAGTCGCCTGGCAACATCCAGCGCCGTCTCTCCGTTCTGATTGGCTGAAGGGAGCGGAGGGATAATCAACAGTTAGAGTCTGATACGTGCGTACAGATGACTTTAACGAGAGGACGTGACTCACTGATATCAGTAGCCGGCTTGCCCCTCAGGAGTAACTTGAGGCACTCGGGCTTCTCGTACATGCAGCAGTAATGCAGGGCAGTGTTCCCCCACTCCGTCTGCTTATCCAGGTTACCGCTGGGAGAAAACACACACATAGTCAGGACACACGGCACAAGCCTGAGGGGGTTTTCCACAGTCCTGCAGCTGCAGGTTAATGTGTTATTAACCAGGATTTTGTGATTTAGCAAGAGAGAAAAAATGAGAAATGTCTTTTTCAGTTGAAGTGAGCAATTAAATCAGTCTTAAGAACAGCAAAATTTGTATCTGGGTAATGGCTATTAGCTGTGCAAAACCAACTTCACGCTCCACTGTTACAGCAGGTAAATAACACCTTTTAGGTCTCTTGTAGCTCCCAGAAAGCGCAAGAGACATATCTTAAATAATGAGGGCTAAGCATGACACCGTATGAGCACAGCTATTAATTAATGAGAGGGTCCCACTTGTTCTGTGGAGGCTGTGTGCAGTTGGAGCAGTGGTGGGTAAACAATTGAAGAAAAAAAAAAAAAAGAGGAATAAATTAAGGCAGAGAACAAGTGCTTGACCCATTTCTGTTTGCCTTGTGGGAATCTGAGCCGAGCCGTGCGGCGCTAAGCTTTCCTCTGCACTTTCACTGCTTCACTACAGACTGAAGCACAGAACAAGAAAGACTATGCAGACAGACAGATCAAATTTGATAATGTGTGTTTCCACAAAACTCTTGTTTACTACATAATTTAGCCGTAAACTACCAATTTGTTTTAAGACATTCTGACAGCTGTTTAACGTGCATGAAAAGCCGAAGCCAATCCACACACTTAAACACTGCTTTTCTAACTTTCTAATGCAAATGACTCTTAAAAATGCACCTGTTCTGCACAAGGAAGTCCACTAAGTGCAGTGAGGTCTGGTCAGCAGTCCGTACGGAGTAGTGCAGTGCCGTCTCTCCGGCTTCCTGCAGGGGGCCATCAAACACAGCAAAGACACGGTGAGACAATCTTGGGCAGCATCCATTCTGTATTCTCTCCCTCTCTGTGTCTCTTTCAGCATTTAAACAAGCTGCAGTAAACAAAATGGCTCCTAAAAATAATATTTCAGGCGAGATTTGTCCACTTGCTGTAATTTCATCTGTCTCAGTGAATTAAAACTAGATCTAGATGTCGTTTCTTGAGATGCAACATTACAGATGAAATATATGGACATGAGGAATATATGTGCTGTATATTTGGTGGCATCTTGGCATCTATAGGGTAGAGTAAAGGCTGTATTTAGTCACGCATCCCTGTCGTGCTCTGAGGGGGGGATGCCACTGTGCTGTCTGCAGCCATTCAGATGTACTGACAACAGCAGATCAGATATCGGTGAGTCAGACAGCAGCAGCTCCCTCTGTCACCAAACGATATCCTCTTTTATTCTGCCGCTGCACTGTGCGCTTAATTTTTCATTAGAGAACTGCCATGTCTGCGTTATAAAACCTTGACCCATTTATGTCAGATTAAGTCTGATCACCCATGTTGTTTACGGTACAGTATCTTCACCATCTACCGCCTGTTTTTTAACTTTCATTTGTGCCTGAACCGGCGGTGCAAAAAACAAGGCGAGGACACAAAGAGAAAACAGGCTGAGCCACAGAATAAAAAACAGACACATGAAATATGCCGCCACAGATGTTGTCATCTGAGTAAACATGAACTCAAATGAGATGATGCCCTGCGATGTGGTGGAGGTTGCTGGATATCACCACCTGCTGGTACAGTTACCCGGATGACTCAAAATTTTCCAACTGCTACACCCATGTCTTTCTACCCGCCAAAGAATTCACCAACTGGTAGAAATGTGTCAGCGTTGCTTGTCCTGCTGGGAGTAAACCTCACATGAGGATGAACCACTGCAGTAAAATGTGTAGAGCTCTGACAGGGATCTTTCTGGGGTTTGTAGTCTAATCTAAGATCATGGTGTGTAAAATGAATATACTGCAGCCATGTATGAGGAGGTTACAGGAGGAGGTTGACATGTTGCAAAGATTCCAGGCAACATACTAACCTAGAATGTCAATTTTTTTTATCTTAGCCAAATGAGCCACCAAGTCATGTTAGAAATACGTACATTTTAAAGGGCCAGTTCACCCAAAGCACCAAAAACATCATCCCTCTAGAGGCATCAAGGCATGCAGATAGTTTGGGCTTTATGTACCGAGATACTTGCGTTGCCGCTCCTGTAAAATGGAGGCGAATGTAATCTACTTTATGCTGCCCAAAGCATTGAAAATGTACATTTTAAATATTTAATATTACTGTATATCTTTCCAGAAACAATGAACTGGGTATTTACGATTGGGCCAACAGTTATCCATCATTCTGCTGATTATTTTATTGATTAATCGATCATTCGTTTGGTCTATAAAATGTCAGAGAATAGTGAAAAATACCCAGCACAATTTCCCAAAACCCCAGCTGACTTATTCAAACAGCTTGTTTTGTCCAAACCCCAAAGATATTCAGTTACCTATCATAGATAACTAAGAAAATCAGAGAATATATTTATATTTGAGAGGCTGGAAGCAGTAAATCTTTTGCATTGTGGCTGAAACATGCAGATTAATTTTCTCTCAACAGTTGTCACTGGGACAATTTCTTTAGTACCAATGAAAACAATGATTTTGATTTTTTTTTAAAGCGGCTATAATCAATATTTCTACAACAACAGTGTATCTAATGACAATGTGAAAGGGGTCAATGTGATGAACCTACAGTGAATTATCACCATCATCAATCTGCAGCTCCCCTCGACTTTACAGAGCTTTATAGTGAGTTTCAGCTCATTGTTTAGCTCGCAACTTTACTGTTTTGGTTCACTCTCACCGCTCTCATAGCACCAAACAGCAGATAGACACTGTTAGAGACCAGTTGGTGAACATAGCGGAGGATTTAGCAGCTAAAGACCTAAAAACAGAGTTAAAAGAGAGTGAAAATTGGACTTACATTCACCAGGTGGACAGAAACATAACTGTCAGATGTGTAAATAAGCAGCTGTTTGCTAACAAGTTTGCTGTTGAATTGGGGTGAAGGCAGAAATCTCAGAGACGATAAATAAACAAATGACTGGATACCACTAGAGGTAAGTGAGTAAATGTGTTTTTTGATACTGGTGACCATTTAAGCTCTGTGCATATACCCATCCACGTAGAGGACTCACCTGCCCCAGCTCTGGGAGCGGCTCCATAAGTTCCACCCCCTCTGCGTAGACCTGAATGAGGGACAGCAGATCCCTGGACTGAACCGCCTCCAACAGCTCGATCATTTTAGCTGCCGCAGACGTGCACGTCTTCCTCGCATACTTGTGGTCCACATATTTAGCGTTGATGAACTCCTTCCTCACCGTCCTGTGGAGGAGAAGAGGAGAATCCAGTCAGCTGTTTGGATGTTAAACAAATCTAGTTTTCTGGCAGCTCTTTGCTCAGCGAGTACTCACATGTCACTGGATGGAGTGGGCTTTGGTGTAGGGGAAGAAAGGTTTCCCTCCATGATCTCATTGAAACTACTGTTCCCTACATTCTTGGCCAGCTGGGGGAGAAAGAAGATCACAATTCATTCGCATGTTCTCAGAGACAGATTGGTTCTGGGAGTGTCTCTGCTGCTTCAGGGATCAAATTCACTCTCTCCCGTGTTTCCACTACTCTTTCATTATTTCTAATATTTCACTAGAGATGAAAATAGTACAGGGCGTGCACTGCTGCCTCAAAAACGCTGTTTTATTCACTCGGTAGACCACCTCTTCTCTGACTCACCAAGAGTTCTGAGGTTCCTAGCTTGTCGAGCTCCATGGACTGGATGCGGGAGATGTGGACCCCCATCTCTCGGTGGATGCCAGAGCACTCGATGCAGGTCAGGATCCCCAGGTTGGTGGACAGCCACTTAGGATCTAAAAACACAGACAATATGAGAAAATGTGAGTTAATGGTGTACACAGCACGTCATGAGTGGATGGACAGATGGTGTACGTCCAGTAAAACTATTATAAGTTGGGTATATGCCTCAGATTTGTACCAGGTAACACTGAAAGCTCCAAAATTTCAGCAAGATGTACAGTACTGCCCGAAACCATGCAAATACATGTCAGTAAAATTCAACAGCCTGGGACATCAGACACATTTCATCCCTATCTCTTCTGTCAGCTATCAGCTAAAGGCAAAAAGTGCCCTAAAATGATATTTAAGAATAAAAAAGCATCAGTCCTGCCCTTTACTGAAAATGTGTTTTCGGCTGCATTGTATTCTAGCCCTTTAAGGCTGCTGTCAGCAGAGAAATTGGTTTCTCAGCGTCCCTACAGTTGATTTATTCCTGTATGATTGTAGAACTTGGGAGAAAAATGTTGAGCCTTGACAGAAGCTATTACTCTTGTGAGGGACTAACACCAAAACCACTGACACCAATGTTTAAAGATAGCTGAAACATTTTTCTGCTATAAAACGCCTTTATAGCTGTGCTGTGAGTGTCCTAACGAGAATTCGAATTTGGTCGGTTTTCTGTGGGAATAAAATAAAAAACAGTCAAAACAAAACAGAAATTCAAGGTTTATCAGCACTACCTGTTTTTTTATGTGGATAGATTTTGTTGTTTTAAAATAACAATTTACCACTCCACGGTTGACAGAAGACGTTACAAACTACACACCAGATTTTCATTTGAGCAAACAGGACAGATTTATGGCCTCTATAAGGGGTTGTGCAGCTCCATTTTGTAATCTTACGTCATTGAAGAATAGGAGCAACGTCCGCACACTGACTCCAAACCAAACATCACATTTGTGGTTGCACCTACATGTCATGTAAACCTGCGTCATGACAAAATGATTTCACTTAATGAAAACATGATTTCAGCTGATGAGACAGGTGTATTTTTACACATGAACCTTGCTTTTAAATGAAGTGGATGCTTAAACCAAAGCTTATTAATTGACTACATTTATTGATTTCATTTATAAATCAACAACAGACATTTGAGACCACTAGAGGACTGACATAGGAGCAAACAGGGGCCACAGTCACATCATGCTGCAGGAGGGAGATCAAGGCCATTGTGTAACCTACTGCAAAGCAAACGGCACGAGTAGTGTGGTGACTTCACGCAGCGCCCTCTAAAGCTTTGTGATGGACCGGCATCACCGCCTGATGTTCTGATGCAGTCTGGGAGATTTAAGCGAGCTTTAAACGGTGCTGGTTGTGAGCTCACGGATGAACTGCCGAGCGAACACCAGGCAGACGCCGGTGGAAACGTCGGAGGCAGCACAAAAACAAATGAGTCACACGCAGACGCACATATTTTCACAACATAATGAACAGATGCGAGCTGGTGATAGGTCACAGGCCGCATGCTAAGAATGATGAGCTGATGCACGGTGACCTCTATAGCTGCTTAATGCCAAAGCTGCGTCTTACAGAGGGAGATCCTGGGAGAATATCAAATGAGATGTTGAGCTGCCCTCCTTCTACTCAGACCAGAGGGAACAAAGAGGTGACCTTTGAAAGTCATTAGGACCTTTCCAACGTGATTTTATTCGTTGAGGAAAGGAAACCCTGTCAGAGAAAAGCCTAAAATCTATTATCATTTGATAAAGAAAAACAGCAGGAATCAAACAGGAAACAGAGCTTAAACCCACATCTGGAACATGAGTTACTACTGAAAGCATGTACACGAGCGGACGCAGCAACATGAGTACAGACATGACAAATTACCTCCCCTCTCTGCAGGTTGCAGGGGACGACAGAGTGTGTGTGACTTATGTAACAACGTGATGTAATGATGTTGTTTCTCAAAGCGTAGAAATGTTTTTTTTCCCCCTCGAAGCATAAAGTCCTCCCGTCTGTCGTTCAGTGAGCTGCTCTGTGTGTGTTTGTGTTGACAGAGGAGCGTGTGTGTGTGTGTGTGTGTATGCATGTATATGTGTGTGTGTTAAGTGTCAGAGGGCCTGAATGTCTATGCCACTCCTGAGTGCTGAGTCTTTGCTTCCTAATGTGGGGGAGGATCAGGATCGGGTTGTGTCCTGAATGCTAACAATGCTCGCGCGCGCGCACACACACACACACACACACACACACACACACAAAGGCTGCTGGCGGATTTGCAGTGTAGCTTGTTCAGTTACCATCTAACTGAAGGACACTGAGTTCAGGGCAGCTGTGACATTGCAAAGAAATCAGGATTGGCTTTAAATAAAACATTTGCCAACAGTTAAATCAGAAAATGCTGAAGTGAAGGTGTTTGTCCCGCAACAAGGTGAAGGTTGACTAAGCACAAAACAGGAAGAGGATGTATACATATATATATATATATATATGGAGCCTCTCTGGAAACACAAACAGCAGCAGTACACACCTGCAGCACCGCAGTCGCAGCAGACTTCGTTGCCCGGCATGCGCAGCACGTCTTCTATGATGGCTTTGGTCAGATCCTCTAAACCGTCCTCGCCGCCGCTGCTCTGCTCGCCACGAAACGCCATGTTCAGCGCCTCCTCCTTACTGTTGGTCAGTACCGAGATCCAACTGCAAAACAAGGGAACACATCATTACTGGTGTTATAAATGATAAGACATTGTATTTATAATGCTTTTTTATTTTACTGAGAGATAAAAACAACATAAAAACACCACCAGATGTAAAGTAATAAAAAATCTAGAGCTGCAACTGCCCTAATCTGAGGATTATTTTCTCAATTCAGTTAATTGTTTGGTCTATAAAATGTCAGAAAATTGTGACAAATGTAGGTGACATCTTCAAATCGCTTGTTTTGCCCCGACCAACAGTCAAACACCCAAAGATATTCAGTTTACAGTGATATAAAACAGGGAAAAACTTAAAATCCTCACAATTGAGAAGCTGGGACTTAGCTGGGGGAATATTTTACTTAAACATTGAATCAATCATATAAATATTTGCCAGGTATTTTTCTGGCATTCGACTTATCATTTCTGCTCTAGAAAAAATCAAAATAAATCACTAAAAATGTAAATTATAGTTATGGAAGATGTTAATTTCCATAAACCCAATACCTATTATTACTTTATATCTTTATTGGCTGGAAAGGACAAAAGTCTACTGTCTGTATAACTGGTCCAAAGAGAGATTTATTCTTCTTTACACACATTAATACACTGCTGGCCAAATCTTGTGAGGCAATAAACTTAAACTGCACCACAGACGTACTGAGAACATCTTTCTATAACTACTGAGACTCTAACAATAGCATTACTTCAACTCCTCTTCTTTCTATTCGCTGAGAAACGTCCTCATTTTGGATTAATTTCCTCAACAGTCTTTTTGTGCTTGCAGATTTATTTACTTCAAAAAGGTAAAACACACACACACACACATACACACATACACAACACTATGGTCATTAAGAACCACGCAGACAGGAAGCACTGTAGCTGCCTTTCAAACATGGCCTCCTGCAGTTCACTACACGGCACAATCTGCTCCTGCACTCTACCCACTGAACTGGCCCTCACACACACACACACACACACACACACACACACACACACACACACTGGGCTTTATGAGCCTGACGTCAGCACTTCCTCTGTCATTGTCACTCAAACCCTGTCTGCAGAGGCAGAGGCCAGACAGGGAGTTGGCACATAAACCGAAGAGTTAGATTGTCTGTTTATCTGTATGTGTGAAAAAACACGATATTTTAATCCACAGATGCGTACGTGCACAGATGCTGAGCCAAAGCCTTTTTGTGTTTACTTATATTATGCATTATATTATTATGCTCCTAGTCTAATTGAGGGGGAGTGTGATTGCACAAAGCAGGAGCCCCACAGAATACTAAATATTTTATGGAAAATCCCATGAAGACGCTGCTGCTGCAGTTGGAAGTGCGTGACAGAAGCGGCAGTGAGGAGCAGCAAGCCAGATCCCAAAGGACTACATGTACACGGAGATACAGAGTGTTCAAGCAGCACTGAACCAAGTGGCACAACCACAGCAAGGCATCAGAGAGAGAACATGCAGAACAGAAGTGCCTCAAATCAAAGTGTGTTTCAAGAGTGTTTTAGCCCAGACAGCTCGAGAAGATTCAGTATGATTGCATTCAGTTTTGTTTTGATATGATTCAGTGTGTTTCTGAGCGTTTCAGTGCCTTGAGATGCAACAGAGGGTTTTGTTATGTCCATAATTCTGACATTTTGATTATCTTTCATATTCAAACAAGTCAGATTTCTTTCCCAAACCTATGTTTTGTTGAATTACTACTGTTCTAGTAATATATACGTATGTCTGTGCATGAATGTATGTGTGACAGCATGGGAAACAACAGTTTGAGGTTACAGTGACCTGAATTACTGCAGACCACAAATCCCACTGCTATCCTCGCTGCCACCCACTCTCAACAGTCTCTCTGACGCGTCCTGTCTTCAAATGTGACAATGACACGAAAGAGCAGCCGCTGAACAACCCGCCATTAATAAAAACCATCAGGTGACAGTTTGTGATCACACTCCCTCTCTGGATTTAGGTAAAGATGGTGAGATATGAGACGTCTATTCAGGTTATGTTAGCTTATAGTGGGACAGGTAAACTCATAAACATTTAGAAATAATGGTAAATGCTCTTTCTAGTGTTGTTATAAAGCAGTGTTACTCTGAAGTACTCACATGACAAACTCTTGTTCATCTTCAGCCTGGAAATGATATGTCCGGTTATCTGTGGAATACAGAAACAATGGCGTTAAGTAAGCAAATCTCTTATTTTGCATTTTATTGTACTTGAAGCAACAGACAGCGTACAGTAAACTGTACACGTGTATCACCTGTCTGTGTGATACCTGTTGGACAAGCGGTCTAAAACTAGTCTGTTATACAAAAAGTGTGTGTTGTGCTTCCACAGATTCGTTTTCCTTGATGTTTATAAAAGGCAGGAATTCTAACATGTATATATAACTAACTAAGCTACTCCGGCACGTAGTGAAATGTACAGCATGTGTGTGTGAAACTTACGAGAAATGAGATCAAAGCACTTCCTGTCCTCACCACTCGGCTTGACCTGGCAGGTGAGCAGGTTGAGTTTGACCGGCTGCCTATTGGACTGTAAGCACAAAACACATTGACATTGAGCCACACAGAAAATACACAATCACAACAACTCACTATATTACACACAAGGGTCGGGTCTCTATATATTATGTATTATTGTTTTGATTTATCAAGTGTTTAGTGAATAAAATGCAAAAAATAAAATAAATAATGTCCATCACAGTTTCCCAGGGCCCAAGATGATGTCTTCAAATGGTTCAACCAACAGTCCAAAACCCAAAATATATTCAATTTACAATAATAGAAAACAGAAAGAAGCAGCAAATCCTCACTCAGTTGGTCCCACCACTTTGATCCAGACTGAAATGTCTCGACAACTATTGGATGGATTGCCATGAAATTTGGTACAAACATTTACGTCCCCCTCAGGATGGATTGTAATAACTCTGGTGATCCCTAAACTTTTCATTAGCATCATCATCAGGTCAAAATTTCAATTTGTCCAATACTTTCGTTGATGCGCTGCCTCATTTGAATGAACCCACTTGTTTGCGCCTCTCATCCAACCTGTGCACCAAAATAATTATAGTTGTTGTGCCGCCACAAAAATAGGGCCCTTAGTCTTGTTGTCTAGTAATAGTCTCTGTATTAAATCAGTCCTAACGTTTTATTTGAGCGTGTTACCAGTTTCCAATTCATCGTATTGAATTATGACTGTCTGGTGAAGTACAGCTTCACACAGCTGCTAGCATGGCTGTAGAGTCTAAGTCTTGATTGACTGAATATTTGTTTAGTCTAAAATATAGTGAAAAATGTCAGCTGTTTCCCACAACCAAAGATAAAGTCTTCAAACTGCTTGTTTTGTCCAACTAACAATCCAAAACACCCAAATATTCCATTTACAATGATATGAAACAGGGAAAAGCAGAAAATCCTTGTTGAAGTTGGACCCAGCAAATGGTTGACATTGTTGCATGATGAAGGAGTTACATGATTAATCAGTTAGCAAAAATATTGATGATTTTTCAATCAACTTATGTATTTATTATTAATCACCACTGCTTCCAAATACATACCTCAGGAATTTGAATATTCACATAATTAAAGCTACAAAACTCTGTGACACAGTTACAGGAGGAACTCGGGACTCCTCTTGTCCCCATTGAGAAACTGGACTGTGCTGGCTGGGCTGTGTACTGTAATAATGGGCCCAGTTGGCACATATACAGTGAGCATTGTCTCCTGCCAGTGCCAGTGCCCGGGCAGAGGAGGGGCCGGGGCACGTGCTAATGAAATGCTAACAGGCTGTGATGAGCCTTGGAGCTCGGCTGGCCTGCTGGCATCTCGCCATGTCAGCTAGAGTCACCTAGAGTTCAGCTGCCACAAGAGCTGAAGGAAAAAGAACTTGGATTGGCGGTAAACTGCCTCCAGACACAGAATGATTATAAGCTCTCATATAACTACCACTCAGTGGACTAGCAGACAGAGAGGTTAGAGATTTGGTCCCTTCATTGCTGAACAGAACGAAAGGAAACCTTTCATATCACATCTGAGACAACCACTTCCCCTGAGCTTCTTGTAGCAGACAGAAATCATGTTTCACGTGTCTTGTTTGAGGCAGCGGCTGTGTGAAGGTTCAAATTCTCACAACCTAAAACTATAAGAACAGCGAATGTAACCATCAGTCATTATGCACTGCCAGAGCTGATCCTCCCGGTCATGGTACATCCAGCTGGAACAACTGTGTCTGTCGGTAAAAAAAATCCTCCAGAGTGCCAACGTCACAAAGCACCATCTCAACCAACAAGACAGCTTGTTGACGTATTGTATACTAAAATTGTCCCGGACCTTAAACGTGAACATTTACACGAATACAAGAGACAATGTTGGCTTTAAGTCACAATCTGTATGTACCAAAAGATGTTTTGAATTATGATAATTTGTGAAACACAAAACGCAGATTTTCCATCTATAACTCGAACTCCTCAGTCATGTATGTGAATACCTTCTAATCTGTGAGGTTAGAAAAACAAACTGGGACTTTGTACATATAATTTACTGTAGATTATAATTTAAGTTTAAAGCTATTTTTAGAGTGTGCAAATAGGACAAACAATGAAGAAAAGATCCTGCACTGTCTGAGGCTACCAAACCAGAACGCTTTATTTGTCAAACTGGCAACAATTTGATTCGACGAGGATCTTCTTCAGGTCTACAAACCCAAACGTTAACTCTTCATATGATGCAAAACAAGCAATGGCTAGAGAATAATCCTGAGGGATATCTTGTTAAAGTCGTCTTATTGTATTTAATGTAAATAAATAGGCAAGATGTTACAATTGCTGCTGAAGATTGAATGTTTTTGAATAGATTTAAGAGTTATTTAACCACATCTGCTGTCTATTTATAGTTGGGATTTATTTAGTCATATAAGCAAACAAAAATCCAATTTTTTTAAGTCACCAACTGGATTTACTGTTTATCTGTGCCTGATGAGACACCTGCCACTGCTCTTACTTACTGACTGTGCTAAGCTCTTCAGTCCAGGGCCAGTAGGAGGTTAAAGCTCAAATGAGGGACAGTGTTACAGAATTAATTCAGATTTTTGAATTCAGTTTTTCTTTTTGCAGTCGACACGGGGAAGAAAACGTCACACTGCACAGCGGCTGCTGCAGCTGCACAAGAGTGGGGACCACGTTACAGACGTGCCAGCATATATACAGTAACGCTGCTCACACTCGCTCTGAGATGAGTCACCGAGGCGCAGCAAGCAGAGGGGGGAGGGGCGAGAGGGGCGAGAGGGGGGGACAGGGTTGCCATGACAACCCATCTATGTCAATTCCACTCTGCCAGCCCCCAGATTGAGAAAGCCCAACACATGATGCTCTCCCTTTGATCCGCACAGTCACTCGTGGGGGTCAGGGAGTTCGTGTGTGTGTGTGTGTGTGTGTGTGTGTGTGTGTGTGCATTTGTCTTGTACTCACCGTGGCATGAGAGATGGTGAGCATGCCCCCCTTCACTGAGCACTGCCTCCTCTGCCACACCTTCCTCAGCCTGTGAAGGCAGGGCAGGGGGGGGGAAGAGGACACATTAGGAAAGGAGTTGATATGTCTTTCTTCTCTGTGTGCACTTTTAAAATTTTAATGCAACATGAATGGCGCTCTGCAGCGTTTTATTTTAAATAACGGCTTACCCATCACTCTTCTTCAGCAGGTAGCCTTTCTTCTCGCTGCCAAACTCCTTGTTTCCCTGCAGCTGGTGCATGCTGTAGCCACCCTGCTTACTCTGCGAGTCCTGTGCAAACACACATTACATGCACACACACACGCAAACACAAAATACCAACGTTTAACACACAGGGTATACAGAGGAGCTGCTGAAAGACATGCAACACAGACACAAACACACTATAAACTGCTCCTCCAACATCAAAGTACAGAGTCGCTTCTCAAAACCAAAGTGACAGTGCTAACCGAAACATGTATTCTACAGGGCATGCTCTGCAACACCTCTAAAGGGCCAAACGACTCTACTGTCAGGCAGAACAGACAGATGCCAGCATGCTCAACATGCACCAACACTTACTCTTCTAGACTTGAATCCAGACAAGCAGAAGGCAGAAAGGGGGGGAAATAGAGGGGAGAGGTGTGAAAGATCCAGCTCAGGTGCAGGCGGTGGGTGTGAAAGAGTGTCGCCCGCCTGCCTGCCATAATCTCATGTGCTCACTTTCTAAATGCAGTGCTTACCATGGGTGTTATTGACAAGAGAAGCTACAGAAAGTGTAAATCAAATGTGAAAGGCCGTACAGATTGTGTCATGCAGGACAGTGAACTGAGAGTGTGAACGTGTAAACCGAGGGGGGCGGTGAGACGTACATCTACAGCAGGCTAAGTGTGTGTGTGATGTGGTGTTAAGTCGGGCAGTGAGTGGCTCTCCACTGAGCAGCCAGTGAGGCACAACACTGGTCACCAGCAAAGCCTACCACACACTGGCTACCAGCATGGTACAGCACTGGGCACTCGCTCTGTGCTGCAGGAGACAAACTCCAAACCTGGTAGTGGCCAGAGTGAGAGGAGGTGTGCGGTAAAAACGTGTCAAATCATCAGATTCTAATAGCACATCTGTGTGGCACCTGGAGCAAAATGGCTGGTGTGAGTGAATCAGGTTTGCCGTTGCTGTGTTTAGCCCCTATATGTCTGGCCTCGTAAGAATTTCACCTGGTACGAGTTTAAATTTGGCCTGCTGTGTCCGGGTGTGGCCTGCCTACCTCCTTCTGGTCCAGCTGGAGGGATGACTTGATCAGATCCCGCAGGGCAGTCAGCTGCTTCTTCTCCTCATCCTGAGTTTGTTTGATCTGAGGAGAACAAATGCAAGGTTGGGGAAAAGATGCACCGGCAGAACTGAGAGATTACCAGCTGTGTTTACATGGAGCCGTTTATTACACTAATAAAAAGTCCTCATGTAAATACTTAGATTGAAATCAACTGCTCAGTTCCAAAAATATGTGCAAAGTTCCCATTACTTTCTTTTCGGAGATTTTTTTCTGCGCTCATTGTTCCTCTGAGAAAATACACTTACTTTCTTAGATTATTTTGTAATTTACAAGCCGTCTCTCACACAAATTTTACGATAACGCATATCCGAAAAACTTTTAAAGGTCACTGGATCAAAAAACAAGGGGAAGAAGTCAGAAAAAAAAATCCACACACTGTACTGATGGCTCCCAAAGTGTCAGGTTTTGTCATGTCAACGCCCGACGAAGATCTCCATTAGATGGAAACGTTGCTCTTTTAAATTAAATGTACTGGGAGCAATCAGTACAGTGTGAGTATGTTTTGTCTGACTTCCACTTTCTGAATCGTGAGTTGTGATGCATGTAAACGTGACACTTTTATCTTCCTATCTTTTCTATTTGGGCTCATGCAAATACTTTTATTGGAATCATGAACTGTGTTAACATCCATCTTGACCTCGGAAACAGCAATTTGACTAAAAGAAATCTCAACTCAAGGTCCACTTACTAGCTTTTTCCAGAGCTTTTATCGATCAGTATGAGCAAACTACATCTGCTGAATAAGATATGCACGATATACGGGAAAAAGCTAGTAAGTGGACCCTGAAATTTGAGTTTAAATTGCCCCATCAACTTTATTGATTTAATTCAGAGAGAAAATAACACAAACGTGTTATGTGCAAAAGATCAGGTTTGATTCTCTGAATGACAAAAGCCAAAATAAAAGCATAAGAAGAGATGAAAAGGGTAAAGATTAGTGAGTATTTACATTGTACAGATCAGCTGCCAGCTTCTCGATGTACTGCTTCAGCTTATCCGCTGTCTTCAAGCCATCTTGGAAGAAACTGGAGAACAAAGCTACATGTGAATCTCACTGACCTTAACATGCACTGGAACAAATAAGAGACACAAGTCGGTCATTCATGGGAATTACTAGTTTGCAAATGTCAGGTGTTACACCGTGTTCCTTTTGGCCTCTATGAAGGTCACACAGAGAGAGAGAGAGAGAGGAGATTGGTGCAGTTTATGTTTAATGTATAG
Source organism: Macquaria ambigua (assembly GCA_008360985.2). Classification (NCBI taxonomy): domain Eukaryota; kingdom Metazoa; phylum Chordata; class Actinopteri; order Centrarchiformes; family Percichthyidae; genus Macquaria; species Macquaria ambigua. Next base: position 220,046 of record VMKM01000149.1, read on the forward strand.
CTCGGCTCGTTCTGGCGCCTCTGGCTCTTGGCACAGAAATGGCAGCTGGCCGCGTCCGCAGCAGATTTGCAGAGGTGCTTAGCACATCCTGAAATCCATTACAGATCTGTCGGCGGTACACACCTCGATGCAGCGCTGCAGCAGCAAATCACCGCTAATGACCTCCCTCTCTCCACCACCCTCTTCTTCTTGGAACATATCTTCCTAAGTTCATTACTTTCTCTCACATCTCTCCTCTGCTTGTTTTCTTTCAATCTGTGCATCGAGGATCCCACGTCTCTCCTCCCACTCCATACAGCTCTCCACGTCAAGTACTGAAGGCCTCACAGAATATAACAACGTATAGTATAGAAGAGATTCATTTGTTGCACATTTTGCTGTACCATAGTTATAAATGTATTTAAAATTACTTTTACTTATGATTTAATGAGGAATTCCGGTGTTTGACAAGCATAATGACTACTGGCCATGATAACATTTTACTCACCACCTCTGTTGTAGAGATTTAGGAAATGTAGACTGTAGCAAGAATGAAAAACTTAACAGAAATCTTCTCAGATAAGCATAGAAAGTATTCCCCTGGAAATCCCTGTAGCTGTTCTAGCAAACTAAATAGCAACATCCTGGCTAACCTGCCAGCTCAGATACCTGCCGTATTGACGCCAATGCATACGGCAATTTGATTATGCTAGTGAGGAGGCTGTATCTCACTTGTGACTTTGTTTTTATTGACTGCCACTGCAAGATAAAGGATGACTCCAGTTGCAGCTAAAGGGTTCAGTATGCCTGACACAAACTAGATCGTATGAAAGCAGAAGAGTATATAGCTTCTTCAGATGGCGTCTGATGCTTTTAAATGATCAAACTTCAGTTGGAGCATACTGATGCCTTAATTGCTCTACAATTGCAATGCAGTTCGTTACAGCAGCTGCAGGAATTTCCAAGGGACTACATTCTGTGTTTACGTTTGGTCGGACTCAAACGAAAAAGTGTTTGAGATGATTTCTGTTACTTTGGAACTTTTTGGAAAGCTGTAGGCATCTGGCCCTGATCAATATGCAAGAGTCCATGTTTCTCTGGGTGAGTAAAATTATGTCATGACAAATATACAAAAACATGAGAATAACACCCGGGCTGACAAATTTCCCTTTAATTACATTTCATTCAACAAATCCTTAATTTGTTAAATAAAGTGGTTCAGATGGTAAAAAGGAGCACAAATTGTTTTCTTCTTTCTGGCTGCAAGCCTTCACGCTTCCCTCAACTCTCCATCGATTGCTTTTATGCTTCTTATCCATCACCACTGCAGCTTTTCTATCCATCATGGCCCAGGTTGAACAGATTAACAGGGAAGTATATTGTTTTGTCCCAGTGTTATGACAGGACCTAGCAACGCTGAGAGAAAATTTGTCATTCTGTCACTGGCCGTTGTGAGCTGCGGTTCTGGCACAGAGAGCGCCCACTTATTTACCCACCAAACCCCACAGCTGTCAGAACATATCTGTATGATGACCTGTGCATATTTATGAGAGCTATATATATACGACTGTGCACCCTCAAGATCCGTGAATCACACAGGAGATAGAAAATTTGACATCAAGAGCTGCAAAGAGGGCGAGAGACACAACCCTTTTTCCTTGGCGTGTTTTAAAATACATTTCTCAGTGGGTGTGATGCACACAACAGGGGAGTTTCACACATTCGAGTTCAGGGGGATTAAGGTGGTACTTACTTGCACTGTGCGTGGTAATACTTAATCAGGTTCTGGAGGAGGTCCACTCCTTTCTTGGTCTTGATCTCATTTACTTTGATCAGGTACTGCAAAGCAAAGAGAGGTGCAGAGTTCAGCCAGGAGTTGAAATTCAGGGTGTGTTTAAAGGATTTTTTGGTTTAATGAGGTATAATGTGGCAGACACAGAGAATAAAGACTTCTGCTTCGCCGTAGACACTTAGAGTATGAACACTTTGCATTATGATAATCGCATCTGAGTGCACATACGCTTTATGAAGGCTTTGATGTACGAGCCAAGACTGCCTTGACACTGTGGGAGTGGGGACCAGTCTGGTAAACACGCTTCTAGTACAAGAGAATACCATCCCTCTGCCTTGATCTAAATAAAGTTTCAAAAGGATGACGAGAAATATTTGACATTACCATTATAAAACTGAGAGAATAGCCTCCAGAGGAAGTGCTTTGTAGACTGTATGCTCAGTCTGGGTGTCTGAGGATTCAAAACAAACGAGAAGTCTTCAGACAGCGCTTCCCACCAAACAAACGAATAAAAGATAATCTTAATCTGAGCTAATCCCACAACATGCCAATCCACAGAGATTTACAAAGAGTCACAGCTAAAGACCACTTTCAGCTCCACAGCAAAATTTAATCTATTACACAAAACCTTCCTGAAGCTTCAGGCGCCAACATACAGTTTCAATTTGCTCCTTACATCACGTGTGTGGATGCACGTCTGTTAGCATACGCATGAGTGCATGTGTATGTGCATATATGTGTGTATGCATGCATGTGTTGTCCCCTTTGTCTGCCTGTCAGTGCCCATTGGATGGGAGATTATCCACATTTTGTCTGAGCCCTGTGTGGGTTCAGTGTTTCGGAGAGCGCTGCCCTGTGTGCGTGTTCGGGCTCTTTTGTGTGAATGAGCAGCATCGCTCGCACTGCTGCCGTGTCTGAGCAGAGCATAATGCAGCCTGCTGAGCCCTGCCTTTCCACACTCCTTCACTGACGGCGTAGGATGAAAAGGGTGAGAGAGTGAGAGCATCCTGTAATCAGGTGATTGAGTAACAGGGAGAGAGAGGGACAGAGCGTGAGAGCGAGAGAGTGCACGCACACAGAGAGAAATGAGGTTAAGTGGGATGAACAGATTGTACCACTGACTGCAGCGCACACAACAGCAGCAGCAACGCTGGTATTTGCAGCCATGATGACTGTTGTTTGTGATTATTCTGTCTCCTCTTTTTATTGGCAGAGCACCCTATAGATTTAAAATAAAAATATAGATACATCACATTAATTTGTCGATTACATAACACAAAGTTCAGATTAAATAAATGCTTCATATAAAAAGTAGATATTTAATGTGGAATATTTGGACCATATGGATAAAATCCTCTATAACAGTATATGTCATTTTTTACATTGCATCATCAATACTGTTTATCTCATAAGGCGGCAACTGACAATTATTTCCATCAACGATTAGTCTACTAATTGTTTTCTTAATTAATTGGTTAGAAATGTGAAAAAAAAAAATGCCTGTAACAATTTCTGTTTACTGTCATAAATGACAAAGGAAAGCAGCAAATCCTCACATATGAAAAGCCGGGACCAGAGAATTTCTGGCATTTCTGACTAAAGACATGACTCAAATGGTTGTTTGACTTCCAAAATAGCTGCCAATTAGAGTCATTGTTTCAGCTCTTATATCTTAGTAAAATATAGTACATTTTCTTATGGATAAAATAACCAGACAGGAACATCTGTTTTTGAAGCTAATCTAGTTAATTAGTTACCTGACAAATCAAGGTGCTTTGTCACATTGACACAAACAATTTATAACAATCCAATATTGCAATAAAGCAGTGCTGCTTATTGATGGCTACAACCGCCACAAGACTGCAACTGCTACAAGAGCTAGCATGGTATGCAGTTGACTAATTTATCTTGCCTCAGTGTATATCGTCATATGGCACAATACTAAAGTATAATGATTGAGATTTAAACTCTTGTGAGCAAACGACCCCTGTCTGAAGTGGTCTGACAGGATCAATAGCAATGACTCCTCTATAAATACATCAGCAGCCGGTTAATTATCTGGTTTTCAAAACTCATTATTTATGGCCTGAACACTGAACTTTACATGGCCTGAAACTATCACATCATATATGTACAAAAAAAAGTCAGTTCTCATAATAGAGCCCTTTAATGCTTTTATAGGCAAATTCTTCTAACCACAGAGTCGTCTAAACTATTATTTACAGCGAGGCTGGTTCAGTAACAAGTGGCCAAAACCACGAAGGCCTTTTGTTTGAAGTTTTTACCCTGGAACAGCCAACAGGCAATGTTCAGAGGCCTCGTGCAGTCCTGTAAGGACACAACAAATCAGCATCATACTGTAAGCCAGAGCACGAACATGCAAAGCCCTGCAAATGATTAGAAATTTAAAATCAAATCTGGACTTGAGGCAGCCAACGAAAGAGGAAGCCAGTGCTAATGTAATGTGGGAGCTACAACTCGTTTTTTGGCATCCTGCATCAACTGGAGGCGGCTACAGAAATGGATAATGAAGTGACTGTTGAATAGGTCTTCTGAAATCATAAAAAGATAAAACTGCTTCAAGCTCAGGTTCAAACTTTATTGCTAGAAAAAGGAAATTAACTTGCTTAACTGATTTTATTTCGGAAATGTTTCCAATAAAAAAACTGAGCCAACTTTTAATGATTTTATACCCGGGGGGTTAAGTTATTGTAGTTTGAACATCATACACATATTCTTTGATTCAGTGCGACATACAGCTTCCGAAGAGATCATTAACTCCTATGACCATCGCAAACACAGGTCCATAAATCCACTGCTAATAGTTAATTCGGCACACTTTTAATGGTGCCAATTTGCCAAAATGTAAACAGATATAGCCTAAAAAAACATGGCTCTATGGATGGCAATGTCTTTGGTTTATGACCAAATTAACTGCAAAACTAATGACATTCCCATCAGCCTCAGCTGTGCTGTGTTTACTGCTAATAATCAAATGTTAGCATGCTAACAAGCTAAACCAGGATGGTGAAAATGGTACATTTTGATACATTTTATCTGCTACATTATATCTGCTAAACATCAGCATGTTAGCATTGCTAATATGAGCATGTTAGCATGCTGACGTTGGCACTTGGCTCAAAGCACCACTGTTCCTAAGTACAAACTCACAGAGCCGCTAGCAGGGCTGTAACCTGTTGTATTCTTATCTGTTCCTCTGGTTTCATGTTTAGTACTTTCTAGAAAACATTACATGTAAATAAACCCGACTTAATTAAGCCACACCTGGTCTGTAACAGTAAAAAGTCTGAACACAGGTGAAAAATGTGGACAAGGAAACACCTGTGAGTCACTGTGAAAAGAGGGCAGATCCGCATGGCAGGGCACAAAAGGACTGCAGCGAGTTTTGTAGTGAATAATTCACACAGTGCAACCGCCATTGGTCCATTATGTAATTTGAGTAAAAAATCCTAACAGGATAAAACAGTGAACGAGGCGTAGGCGTCACCACCCACCACTAGAGAGGCTTTTGGCAAAAAGCAGAGTGAGCTCTAACAGTTTGTTCTGATTCTCCTGGGCACATAAAGAGCTCACATTTGTTTTACACTTAATTCAAGCTGTCAGATTTCTTTAAGTTCAGCCTTTGAGCATTAATACCAAAGAGAACTCAAACTGTGTCACAACATGGTTAAGAGAAAACAAGTTTACAGAACCAGAGGAACATCTGAAAACACTTAAATTAAAGGCAAACAGCTTAATTGTTTAGTACGAGTTGTTAGCTGCTCAAATATCATTGTTCACAACCAGTTTCAGTCTCGTGTTGAAGCAGACAGCCAGAGACCAGTGCAATACATACCTTGTTCATGAATTAATGTAGGTACAGCTGTATCTTGTGGGGCTGCTGTAATCCCTACATGTGGAGCTGCACGAGTGTTAAAGCTGTACTATAAATTATTCAAATCATCTGAGAGAAAAAGTCAACTCAAGCTTAAAATCTCCTCTACATGCAGCTGGTAAAGAGGACTTTACATACTGTGGGATCTTAATGAGTTGGCGTTCGAACCAAAAATAGCACTGCGTTGGTGGGGGCGTGTTTCTACAGGTAATAACAATCAGAAGATGAAATATGATCCAGGAAGGCCAGTTTGGGTGACAGACGTTTGAGTTTGAAGGCTTATCAGACGCTAAAACGCTACACAGCGGTTTATAATATGAAAAGACATCATTTCACACGTGTGGAAGGATATCATGATGACATTTTTTTTTTTAATCACAATCTACCTGGGGTGCCCTAGTGGCCTAGGGGTTTCAGGTGCTGACCATGAATTGCAGTGTCTCCTTTGATGCCCCTCATTTCTTGTCATCTCTCTACTGTTGACTATCTAATGACGCCAAAAAACGCCAGAATAATTACAAAAAACAATCTACCAAAAATGTGCATGTAGATGTCGGTTTTGCCGGACAACGCTGCGTTTTTTTTTCTCATTGAGATGAAAGAGGAGGCTGTGTTGTCGGACCACAACCTGACACAACATAAATGTGAAGGTTATTTTTATAATCCCAAGTAATTTACAATGAGACAGCAGCATAAAAGATTCATGCGAGGACAACTGGACAGCACACAATGCAGTGTTGTGGGGATTTAACCTGTGACCCGCCCGTTATAGGACCTGGCTAACTGCTATCTGGCTAGCTGACGCTCGATTACTGCTGAGACGCCAACCAAAAATGTCCCATGGCTTCATTTTACAACCTACCTCACACATCTGGAGCTGGAAGAGACGGCGCTCCTTCTCCATCTCCTCTGCGATTTCAGCCCCGGTGATCTCCGTGCGGATCATCCCGTGTTGCTTGGCGTGCTCTCGCTTCTCCTTCTCGATCTTTGTACTGACACAGAGGAGAGGACGATTACTGAATGGGTGCCCTCCTCTTCTTGACCTTTTTTTTTACATTACTAGAGTAGGTTTGTGTGTGTAATATCTTCTACGACACTCCTGGAGGGTCGAAACAATATTGCTGCACACTATCAACAGTGTTTGATCCATTATTTAATGCTCTATAATGAGTTAGATGATAAAAATATACGGTATTACAACAGCACACTTTAATCATCCACTTACAACTTGGCCTCGTAGTCTTTCCATGCTTTGTCAAAGGGCTTCTTTATGTCCTGCAGAAACACAGGGGAACAAGCATCAGCAAACTACAAAGAGGTCACCGCGGGGACGGAGGTATTTGCAGAGTTGGCTACCAGAGTTCCAGCAAATGCCTCCCTCCGCTCACGATTTATGCCCTGGACGGCCAGTGAGTGACCACGCCCCTCCTTGTACCCCAAACATCAAGGGTTCATGACCCAGTTACTCGCCACTCGCCTCGTGCACGACACAAAAGGCAGTGTTTACTTCTGCAAGATTTGCAGTGTGATCTCTCCCTCCCGTCTCTCTGGTCTCTCCTCGCTTACACTCAACACGCACATGCACAGAAGTTGAGAGATTAATACAGAGATGTGATGACGAGGCATCTATTTTCTCTTGTCCCACTGCTGAGCCGTGCCATGGAGGGGGCCCGGAAGAGTCGAGAGAGAGAGAGAGAGAGAGAGAGAGAGAGAAAAGTCGGGAAGAGAAACTGTTTTACAGTAAATCTTACCCCTTTCACGCCTTTCAAATCGCCCTTCAGCAGCGAGTCCAGGGTGAAGATCACATTGTGGCTGAGGCTCTGGAGCTGGAAGAGGACACACAGAGAGGAGGAGGAAGAACACAGGGAGTTATAATATAGAAAACATAGCTAACATATCATAACGCAGTGCGGAGGCAGATCTTTACAGGATAAGGCTGAGGAGATTCTATATTTTTCTTATTGTCAAGAAATCCCAAAAGACAAAAACCAACAACGAACTGACCTTAAGGACAAGTATTGTCTGTGTAGCTGAAGCTTGATATAACTCCTTCCTCTGTGCCATAGAGCTCCACTGTTGTCCAAAAATGTAAACTAGAAATTTTAAGTCAATTCCACATACACAGTCCTGCTGCCATAAATACTCACTAGAGCACCAAATGTGTATTAATCCGCAGCTGGAAATAGTCCCCAATAAATGCACTATTTACTCTTGTCTGAGTAATGTTTGCAAAAACTGAAGAGCCCAGGTTTTTAAAAAAATAGATTATACAAACTATATATTTGTGACAGCAGAACAAGCTGTATTATCACCTTTTAAAGTTGTTATGGCGAACGTGTTAGCAAACTGTTGCCTATTTAAACATCCAGCAACTATAGAGCCACATTAACATTAATTCGGAGTCTTATTTCTGGCCACCTAATAAACGCAGAGCTAATATTCACTCCTCTTTTTTAGCTCTGTGTTTGGTTTCCACCATCTCCTGAGCAAAATATCTGTCTCTTTAGCTGCTACTAAGTTCACCGGCTAGTCGCTAACTTTGTCTGTCTGCCGTTTCTGTGCTGGACAGGTAGCGTACGCTGGGTTTTAATAGAGCTTTTTGGCTGAAAACAGCTGCTGGAAACAGTGCTGATGAGAGTGGTGAGAGTGAACCAAAAAGTTGTGGGCCGTAAAACCAAAACAATGAGCTGAAAGACACTAAAACACTTCATATAGGAGAGGGGAAGTGCAGAGTCAGGGGATAACTCTCTGTGGGTTTGTCACTACAAACGACCCCTACACATAGTCATTTAATCTGTTGTTAATATAAAAATATTGATTAGTGCAACTTTAAAGAATTACGTCTTCAGTGTAAACAAAGGGATTTGGGTCTGAAAGCGCAGACAAGGAAGGGAGGTTGTTAACACATTGTTGTTTTTGGTCTTTTATTGGGATTTGTTGACGATAAGTAAAATATAGAATACCGGCCTTATCCTTTAACCTACAGTGCAATGCATCAACACATTAGCATGATACCAAAAGTGCTGCCAAAAACAGCACAAGTGCAAGCTAGTTGAAGAATTAGCAAAAGCTTGATGTTGCTAACAGCTCGGGTTGCCACAGTTATGCTCATCAGCTCTAACCATTAGGATCAGCAAGGTCTTTTACAACAGTACTAAGCATTTAAGTCCCTGTTGTTGCTAGCCAAGTCCACACAGACACACAGCAGCGGTCAAGAAAGTAAACAGTGCTTAATGGGCGCTAATGTGCTTCTTAAGTGCCTGTCTTGCATATGGCCAACGTCAGAATCAATCTTGTACTGGCTGGCTGCCGGGGTGCTCTAACAGCACATCCTGGAAACTGTCACTGTCTCTTTTGCTTTCTGTTAGTATACAATTCTCAAAAACAAAATACACACTGAGAGAGAGAGATGCGGAAAAGCTGGCAACAACCTGGCCAAATGTGTGTGTAAAATCCTTACATTTAAGCCGATAACACATGTAGGACATCTAGGACAAGCACCATTCATCAATTCTCATTTGCAGTGCACGCACATACTCGCAGCCCTCGGGGCGCAGTTATTGAAGTCTGAAAAAACTCACTCAATAAAATGCTCAAAATGGAAAAGACAAGAGTCAAGAGAGGGGAAAAAAGGAGCGATAATTTCACTTTTCTGCAATATGCAGGTAGCGCCGACAGGTGGGTGATTTAAGAAGGTTCCCAAATAGACACATACACACACACACACACACACACACACACACACACACACACACACACACAGTTGTTCCTGGTGCTGCCAAGTGTATTTATGGAGTCTAATCTCGCTGTCAGCCACACAGGAAGAGAGGGAGAGAGCGGAGACTGGCTCTTCTTCCAACAACAATCACTCACAGAAGATTCAAACAGGACGCGTTATTCAACAGAAACGTCAGGGGAAATCCACGGCAGGCAGATAAGAGTGGAAAAAGGGTAGATATAGCCGCAGTCAGCTATACTGTCTGACTGTGATGACGGTTCTGACTGTGTAGGCGGGTTTTATACAGTTTTGTGAGACGTGAAGAGATTGATGAACATGTTTTATTCAGCTGGAACCTGTAGGCACATTATTACATTTGTGAGGACTTTTACTGACTACATTCATCAATAACCTCTTCACCTTCTCCACTACGTGCCTACCGTCAACCCTTCACCTAATGTAATCCTAATCTTAACCTTAAACCCAAATCCTAAACCACTTATAGATGTGAAGATGGGAAAAAAATAAACTCTCTTTGGAGAATTCTCCTCTTTCTATCCACGTGAGGACAAGAGCACACACAAATGCAGAGCACTCTGTAGGACAGGCTATTAATCTTAATGACATTATGAGTGCTGACATGTTGAACTCACCAGGTTCTTCAGTAGGGCAGACAGCTCCTTGGTGAGGGAGGAGAACTTGACGAAGGCTGTTCCCAGGTCGGGGTTATCCCGGCTGATGAAGTTGCTGCCAAATTTGTCCAAAGCCTGAGCATAGTTCTCTTCATTCTGAACGTGGTCTGTGTTAGAAACAGAGAGAAGGAAAGGCCAACCACTGGTCAGTTCATCTGCCCTGAACTCTGGCTGATGATTAGCATGATTAGTGTGTGTAGATGACTGTATAATATGCAGCAAATGTAAGCATAACAAGATGTGTGGTTCTCCAGGTCTGTGAAACTCTGCAGGAGCCGTCAGTCAAACAGCAGCATCCATCTGTCCTTGTCATTAAGCGAGAGGTGGAGAGGAGCTGGACGGGGAGTGACGTTAACACTGCTGCCAAATCTGAGAGGGAAGTCAGGTGAGACAAGCACCCTGTGGAGCTCAGTCCTGCAGCAGCCATTTTGAACTTTTGTCATACTGGAAACTCAAATATAGTCCAAACAGGGCTGTAGTTACCATTGAGGACAAGAGAGGTCATGTCCTCTGTATTTCTTTGTATTTTTTTATTTTTTATTTTCTATCTTTTCATGTATTTTTTCTGGAAATTTGGGGTTTTTAGTAACCTGGGGGAGTTTACATTATACAATTCAAAAACCTATATGGTAGGTATTTTATGGGCCAACAAAAATTTAATATATAAACAATTCAGGATTTCTCTACTTGAATTATACTCCTGGTTGCGGGGAGAGGTCTTTGGAACAACAGAAGCTTAAACAGTTTAAGTCACAATCCTTAAAATTTTAATGAAATCAAGCCCCATTGTTGATGATATTTATGGTTTTATATAGTAGGTTTTATTATTAGTGGCGGGGTCCGCCATTCCTGCGCTGGATTCAAATTGCCTTACTACACACAAGGGATTCTTCTGTATTTTTTTAAAGCGTATCAGTTTCAAATATTACAGGAGGTAATGGAAGAAGAGGGAGCTGTTAGATGAAGAGCTGCAGGCGACACCTCCAACTCCTCAGCAAGGTAACCAAGAAATGTGTCCTGCTGTTGTGTGGAAAACTAGTTGCGCCGAGTGCAGCGTGAAATCAAATCACGGTTGCTCAAGCATGATGGGAAAAGGCCAATTATTGACCGACTTCTTTATTAAAACAACGTGAGTTTGTATGGCTGCACTATAAACGGACACACCAGCAGCTCTTCTGTTGTATTTCTAACAAAGTAGCTGCTCGAGGAGAGTTTCCTTACTGCACACCAGTAACCACAGGTGTCGCCAAATCAACCAGGACTGACATTTTAAGGATTATAACTTTAACTGAACTAAGCATCTGGACGGGTGTGTGTGTGTGTTGGAGTCCTGGCTACAGCCCTGAGTCTAACTATTCATTACATTTGCAAGATGCACAAACATCCCATTCTTATTTCTAACTTTAGATCATATACAGTGTTTGCCTCACTATAACTAGATCTAGCAAAACTAACTAACTCTTGCTTATTAGGCACTCGACTTAAGAGTTATTTCATTTATTTTGAGACTTTTGTAGTTTCTCATCCAAAGATTCACAGTGTGCATAAGGTAAACTGTCTCTTCTGTGGAGCACAAACAAACTTTTTTTGTGGGACAAACGTCTGAAACTGTCAATTTACAGGGAGGAGGCTGCTCTCTAAAGTATTCAGTGGAAAATTACTGAGGATCCATGTCAGAGCAACGAGCAAAACAAATTCAGGTGTTGGTTTCTGGGACAGCCTGAAAACACACTCAAAACACCATCTGTCCCACTCTTGTGTTCCAGACAAAAAAAAAAAAAAAAGAAAAAGCATTTTTATTAAAGATATTTAAGAAATCCTGGGCTTTCCTCTGGGGATTTTTATTTTTGGAAAGGGTTGTGAACACGTACCCAACTGTCAGCTAAAGCACATTCAGGCATGATAAATTTAGCAACAGACAGTCTCACCTTGTCCTGAACTGTAGATTGCCTTCACTGATTTCTTCACCTTCTGCAGGGAGGTTCGGTCCTGGTCCAACGCCTGACAGAAAAGAGGAGGAGAGGACGCTTTGAAATTGGTTTCATCCTTTAAGAACATACTGGAAACATTCACATCAAAAGACTTTTGTTTCAATGCTAAAGCAAACGTGAAGAATTTAGGGCATAAGAACAACAATATTTGCTCAGTAGTTCAAAGCATGCATACTCCATAAAGCTAACGTAGACAGAGTGCTCACAATACAGTGCTTGACCTGAATGTGGCATAAATCATTATTTCAACACTGCTGGAGCAAAGCCTTTGTGCTCTCTAATAGGCAAAATAAATAGGCAGTATATCCAACTTCATCACGTTTAGGCTATTTATTACGATAATTATTCACAATGAAACACTTAAATGCTAGAAAAATAAACACTGCCACTGACTGATTAATGCTCAGAGTTCAGCATCCAAAGCACCAGGGAGTTAAAATAATGACCAATAGAAAAAACACTTCACAGATGCTATAGATCATGGCACTAGTGGCTACTCATTTAGCGACAGTATTTCTCTATATTTAGAGAAAATCATACAAAGCTTTACCTCCGTCACCTCCCCAAAAAACAACAGCTTCACACAAGGAAGATTCATCATCATAAATATCATCCACATGTAAGAAAAACTCCTCATTGCTCAGCTCACTCCCTGCCAGAGAAAACATCAACTACATCTGAAGTTACACCGCGTTCAAACACATCTTGCATCCTGCACGGTTGATTTGTGGCCTGATTAAACCAGAACACAAGTACATCTCATTCAAAGGAGACATTTCAAATGACACTTTAACTCAATTTTTGTTGCCTTTTAGATTTTATATGTATTTTCCTTATCAACCTGTCTTGTAATAATCTTCTTTAAATAACCTGTTGGTTTTCATTTTCATTCCAGTATTGTTTTCTTCTCATTACATTATCTATATCTCTCTTGATAGCACACTGTGTGTATTTTTCAATTTTATAGCCCTGCTTTTATTTATTAAACCTTGCAATTCTCAATAAATACATTTCATGATCATAATATTATATGGGAAACAGAAGGCCCCATCAGCAGATATAAACCCTCTCTGAGCAGATGTTTAAAAGCTTCTAAGAAACTGAGTGCAACAACGCCTCTATCCTTTCCTGGAGTGACTCTACTCTTACATGTGAATATTGTGAATGTAGTACTTTGTTGGTGATAAAATAAAGAGTAAAAGATAACAGACTGTGTCTGATACCTTCAGTCACTTGATTACATGTTTGGTGATTGTGTGAGTTATCTACCACATTTACCACTGCTATCAGATAATCTGGTGAACTGCCATTTGTTGGGTTTTCAGTAAAATAAATCATCCAAATTACTCAAATAAGAAATAATTGGTTAAGAAATGTCTTCTAATATTTCAAGGACATTCTGGTGCTAAAGCTGCAGTAGGAATTTTATAATTTATAAACCTTACTGGAAATGATCCTGGAGCGAATAAAACTGGATCACAATGTCCGCACATCCAATTAACACAGCCAGCACTGATCAATGGGTTTTTACTGACATGCACATCATCCTGGTATCAATACAAAACCCCATTCAATTGGACCACCATCGCTATCTGACCAAAACTGTTTAATCTAGTGAGTCCCTGAAATATTCCAACACAGCGCCTTCTCTGTGATTAAGTTTCTAGCAGTTATTTACCGGTCGTATTTCCCAGATTACTATCTGTAATCACAGTGTGATAAAATGAAAGGAAGATGTTTATTTGTTTGGAGAAAATGGGAGTTTTTCACGTATGGAGAATGCAATTAAAGCAATACTCAAGCATTCATTCCTGCTGTGAGTTAAACAACCTGAAGACCTTTTCTCAGCGCACACCAGAGCAACAACATGAAAATCACCAGTCATACTGAACGCCATCCGTCTGTGTGACATCTATTATAATTTCCTTTACGGCAGGTAAAGCTGAGACAATTGGGAGACTCGTTAAGGACACAAGCAACACAAACACACACCTGAATTACCTGCCTCGACTAAATGGTTTAAAATGTGAGCCAGTATTGGTGGTTTTCACAATAATTTCTTCTGACAGTGCAATCATTTCATATCCAGCCCATCTTAACCAGAGGGAATGGAACCACAACTCTGCCATGTTTGCTCGTAATAGATGATAAAAACCAGCAAAAACGACATTACATCAAGGTCAGCCGGTTAAGAGCAGAGGCACACAAACACACACAACAGTGGTCTAATTAAATTTCACAACATAATTAAGCCGTCCTTGGCCTCCCCTGGACAGTTTTACATGGCTCTTCCCCAATTATGGCAGCAGTAGTTTGCTGCCGCAGGACCCTTTCAGCCGGGGCCAAGCCCTTTGATCCCCCGGCACATGGGAACTGCTGCCCAGTACTTCCCCACACTGCCTCATTATTTAGCCCTGTGTCTGTTTGGCTAAACAGTGGCCCAAACAGGCTTGTTCCAATATGAAAATGTTATAGTACCATTATCTTGGCCAATACTGTCTCTGTATATGACATTATCTTGATAATTACTATAATGAAAATCTTCAAACAGTATGAAAGATGAAAAAGCCTCACTATGCGAAGCACTCAATGTTATTCTCAGAAGCCATCACATCATTACTCCAGTCAGTATTGGCTGGCAGTCGTGATGCTAACGTCAAGACGAAGCCACACACTTTCCTTATGAAAGGAGTTGACTGCTAACGCTAGTGCCTAGCAGTGTTTGGGAAGCTACTTTACATTGGAACTTGTTAAGCTACAACACTATGCTTTTTATTGTAAAGTAGCAAGCTACACTACAAGCTACTCAGAAAAAGTATCTTAACTTATTGAAGAAATTTAACATCAAGAAATGTCTTTTGTTAAGTAATACAATAAACAAATTCACTCATTTTGTGTAGCCTCAGTGCCCCCCAACACTGGTGCATAGCTAAACAGTTCAACCAGGCAAGCTAACACATTGGTCACCGGATGCTAGCAGGGACTGTGTTTGTTAGCTGCTTAGCCTACTTGACCATAGAGAAGGATTTGTGTTGGCTAGCCTGTCACCATACAACTAACACTGCTGTTAGCTTAACAAGTGTTAGCTACTGCTAACAGCCAGCAGGCCAGTTAGCACAAGCGCTACACACCATACTAGCTAGGTCTATGCAGCGCACCATAGCTGCTTGACCCCAATAAAAACTTCTTTTTTTTTTTAAACGTCCATGTCTCTGCAGTAGTTCGACATTTTGTGAAATACACTTATTCACTTCCTTGCCAAGAGTTAGATGAGAAGATCAACACCACTCTTATTTTTGTCCATCAGTTATAAAGGCTATGGCCAGTAGTAGCCGGTTAGCTTAGCTTACCACAAAAACTGGAAACATTCTATTCTCTGCTTCCAGTTTCTCCAATGTGACGATTTGCTGGTTTTCTGTGTTTTTTATTATTGTAAAGTGAATATCTTTGGGTTTTGGACGGCATATAACATTTGAAGACGTCACCGTGGACTCTGGGTAACTGTGTTATGTTATACAGCAGAAGTCACGGATTAGATCCTCATAACAGCCGACACATTTACTAACAAGCTGTATTTCCTCTCAAAACGCCTCTGTGGAACACACCAAACCCTCGTCACTCAGCTCGAGGCAGTCTGCAATTTAACGCCTCCAATGTGAATCTGTGATAATTCAGAGGTTGTAGTGCTGCGTGCTGATTAGGATGAAGAGCACGAAACAGAGGCTGAACTGGCAGACTGACTTTTGCTCATGTTGAGAGCAGCTGGCACCGCCACCCAAGGGTCACCCGTAATCCACTCTGTCCGTGCACGCAATTAAATATTCAGCTGTAACATGAACAAGCTTTGACAGATTCACTTTTTAGCATTTTTTTTTTTTAATTTAGATTTTAGTTAGCCTGTCCACACATCCATACATTACTAAGTCAAAATCTGATTTAGAAAATGCTTTATAGTCTGAGAACATTCATTCAAAATCCCAACAACACATTAGAGAGGATAAACGATAAATATCTACACACTGGCCAGCACTATTTCAGTGGTAAATGTGACTAATGTAACTCGGAGAGATGGTTTGTTAAAGCTGTTAATTCTCAGCCTTTTTAGGGGAAAAGAAAATCAATGAAATAGCGCTGTCTTGGCACACAGTCTTTGAAAACCCTTGGCAACAGGCAAGAATGCATCCAAACTCTGCTCTCCAAAAGGCCGACAACTATTGAATATAGTCAAAGGATTGTTTTTATCTGCCAGCAACCAATGGCAAGCTCCCACTCAACCCAGGGGGATTAGCAAGTGTGACAATGCCAAAACATCTGCGGTCGCTCATCTCTCCACTCGGACAGCAAGCGATGCATTTGGACGATTTATTTAGTGCTGCTGGGAAAAAGAAGCAAAGAATAAAGTACATTTCACGGCAGCGTGTTACTCGACTGAGAAATATCTATCTCGAAGAACCATTTGTGCTGTGAAAGTCAACATGTCGGTGTCAGAAAGTCTGTCAGAGACGTAGCCAAAGAGGTCAAGGGCCGACTTCAGGGAGGTGAAGGGCGGCGGCCAAGCACGGTGCCTCAGCAAGAACAGATTTGGTAACCAGCGTGAGCACCAAGTTCAGAAAATGTCTAATGTTGCAAATCAGGAGGCTGAAAAAGCATTTCTGGCATTTCATCCTCTCCAAACATCTTTTTTTTTTCTTGAGATAAATATTAAATTAATAAATATTGATCATATTATTCACTTATATAAGCAAAGAATTGTCAATCATGAGGTAAGTAATTCATATCTGAGAGCTTTTGATAGGGCTGGGTGGATCAATGACTAGCAATACTGAGTCTTGTTTTGAGGATTTATAGTAATGTCAATAGGATTGATACCCAAAACATAGATCCACCTCACGTTTGATCACATTCTGGGCACATAAACACACTTAGTAAACGCACTCCTTGTTAATTCACAGAACTTACACTACGAGTGGATCTACTGATTATTTTTATTATCTACGATTATTTTCTTGATTTACTGATTAATCGTTTGGTCTATAAAAAGTCACAAAATAGTGAAAAATGCCCATTTTCATTTCCTAAAACCCAAGTTAACACATTCATACTGCTTGTTTTGTCCAACAAACACCCTAAAACCGAATAGTATTCAGTTTATTATCATAAAACACTGAACATATATACGTATACATTCATATTTTAAAGGCTGGAAAGCAGTGAATTTTTTGCTTTAAAAATGACTTAAACAATCGATTATTAAAACTGTTGCAGATGAATTTTAGCTCTAATTCACACAATAAATGTTTGTTATTTACCATTTTATTTACCATTAAAACTGTCTTGTGTTTTAACATGCATGTGATACAGTAATTAACAGAAAATAGTAAAAGAAATGCTTAATGTTTGGCAAGGCATTTGCAGCTTATTAATGATGCTTTCCCCTGGCCCTTTTATTACTTGGTATCAAAACAAGATTGTGTGGTATCGCCAACCTCGAGTTTTTGACCGGAGGTTTCTTTCTGCTGCATTCAGAGCAAGTAATTGAAGCAGGTTTTGGTCAATTGCAGATCAGCAGCTTGAAGAGCAGCTGGCAGCCACACAAACCACTTCATCAACAACAAATACCATAAAAGAAAACCTAATCAATCAAAGGGTGGAAGGTGGACTGATTGGGGAAACGGTGTTAAACGGGAAAAAGCTTCATGCTTTTCTTCTGAAATTAAAATTGTTAGTTGCTGCCCTACTTTATTATTTTATAGTTAAAACAAAAATAAACCCCAACAGGACCAAAAGCCCTTAAAGTGTGACCAATGTGACCAACGGGGTCAATGGGGGGCTGACTTCCTGGCTCCCAAACAACCACACAAACAGACACAGTCATGCCCAGGAGGTCAAAGCCTCAGGGGAAATTGGCGGTTGAAGTGACTGGGCATGACTGACTGGAGTCTGTCTCAGCTTCACGCTTCCTGCCCGAGGCCTTATCCTCCCTCAGCAGCCCTGCCGTTTCCCCTGCAGCCGTCCTTTGACAGGAAGCAGGAAGCGGCCAGGTTTGTCAGTGTCCTGTCCTGTGTCGGCAGCACTCCGTCTAATGACACCAACTGCTCTCCGCTGACAGCTGAGGAATGAAAACAACACGCTTTCTGGCTGTCTGGGAAGTGTTTTTTTTTCTTGAGTCGCTGATCCACTCTTGAGATTCCTGCTCTGTCACTTTCATGGCACGTTAGTCGTCTTCCCCATTTCCTCCCTGAACTTATCCTTCCCCAACTCCTTGAACCTCACTCGTCTCCTCCACCTCTGCATTTGGCATTGTACCGGCGGACGGCTGCGTGGTTACCGAGGAGATGTGATCTGGCCGTCTCACAAGCCGGCTCAACATTCTTCACCGTGGAGATTGTGGGAAGCTGCTCTGACTAACTGCGCAGCTCTCTGTTTGTCAGCAGCACACTGGGACTCAACTGTGCCACTGTGGCAGATTTTACTCTTCACCCAGCAGAGATTAGGACGCCCGGGTTCTTAGAATAGCTAATATGCTAATTATTTCCTAGAAGGAGAAAACAGGAATGGGCACAATTATCAAAGGACCTCCCCGAAGCCAGGACTCGAGGCTAAAAAACATCTGCAGTGGCATTTTTAGAGAGAAAGTGACTGACCACTGCTTATGTTTTATTTCAGCTTCCTTTTTTCCCAGTTGCATTTTCATTTCCTTTCTGGCTCACAATTGCACAACAGCTACTATAAAAAATACACCAAAAAACAAAAACAAATGTATATGTTTACGTATATTACAGCAATAAAGCTAGTAAATGAAGAAGTCACAGAGGAGATAAGTCTGGTTGTCTGTCTGTCAAGTCATTGTGTCTGTCTGTCTGCTGAGTCTATGTGGCATGACTCAAGCAGGAAGGGTGGGGAACCATTTTCATTGGCAGGAAACAAATGCACATCCCTTTCTCCAGGCCTGCAGCCGGAGAGGCCTTCAGCTCTCCGAGTGGAATGGGAAAAATGAGAGGATGTAACATTTCCAAAAGCAGCTGAGGTCAGATGGCCTATTTCTCACACACACACACACACACACACACACACACACGGTACTGAAAGAGAATGAAAGACTGCCAGTGGTTTTGGTTTTGGTTAAGAGGTGTGTCAGGACAACCACATGACCGATGTAGTACATCTGAAATGGTAAATAAAATTGACAAGGATCAAGTGAGACTACATTTTTTTCAGGGTTCTGAAGTGAATGAGGATCCCAAACATCAATCAACGTGAAATGGTCTTTTTCTGAATGGACAGAAGAGGTTTAAAAGCCCAAACCAAGATTTTTACCTCCTCACACTCAAAAAGAGCATAATATTTTTATGGGGGTTCCCAGGGTTCTCGATCAATAGCAATAATTTAGAAATCACTTGACCACATGCGGATATTTCTGCAATTCAAAGCTCACTTTAGTTTAGTTCATACTTTTATACACCTCACTTCACCTACTCACATTTCATTACTGGTCCATGATGGAGGACAGTTTTGTGAGTGAGAGACCAGCATGGAAAATTAAAAGGCTAAAAGGCCAAAACTACACATCATGCATACACACACATGACTGCTGAGCATTCTCCAGAACATACCATATGTCCTTAGATACGTTTCCTACTTTTCAGGCAGCCTTTAGTATGAAAATGTCCAAACATCATTTTACCCTGAAAATTAACAAAAACATCATGATAGCATGTTTTGGCTGTAATGCTCAGCCACGTTTGTTTTCCAGATTAGATTTTCCAGCAGCGCAGCTCGTCAATGCGTTGCCTTTTTGCAGCCAACTCTCAATTCCCATTTGTGGCGACCTCCCATTAGCACTTGAATGTCCCACAAGGAAGTGTAAACCACAGTAAAATTTCAACAGTCCCTGCTCTCAACTGGATCACCATGTGATAATAATATTACTTTGACAAAGAACAAAGTGGACTAAAACATGTACTGTCAAGAAAAATGTAAGACTCTGTGAGTTTTATTTTGTACTGAAATGAAACGAAACAAACAGCTGCTAAAACCCTATGGCATGCTTAAGTCAAAATCAGTGATGTGAAGTATGAACAATATGTTGTTTATGGGCTAAACATGCTACCACCCTTCTTCACTAGCAGTTTATGTTGGATATCTGCTCTAATTAGCTTGCATACTTGTATCTATTAAACGGATCTTGACCTGCTAATGTCATTGGCCACTAAGAGAAGTCAATACAAGTCAGAGATTACTCCATTATGTATCGCTGCTATTAGTCCTGCTATTAGTGTCCGGCTCTCAGAGAGAGCAATGAGCTGCTCGGCTGTGTGCTTTCTGTGGTGAGTTTGGTTGAGGCCACATGGTGGATATAGCCAGCTTGCTGAGCTGCTATCTCTGGTAAGAGCAGGAACTGACACGCATGCGTGCGGCCGACAAAAAGTCAAGCCATGCATGCAGCATGGTGTTACATTCACACATCATTTGGCGGCTTCCCTCTGCGACGCTCACTCTCACTCTGCCCACCACTTGTTTCGAGCAATGTGCATGTTTTCACAATCACACCCACACACTGCTGCATTAGACTCACCTAACATGAAGCAAGCAGCATACCTTAATCTGTATTGTGTTTACCAGTCAGGAAGCCATTATTGACGTGAAGCAGCTGTTAGATTATTCAGAGGCGCTGCCATTAACAGCCGTCAACAGGAGAATAGTGGGAGAGGAACTCGCAGCTGATGATTAAAAAATGACAGCTAGCATCCTCTTTCTACAGCTTTTCATATCCGTGAGAAAACCAACAGCAGCAGAGCAAAAGAGGTTGTTTGTTTCCTGACAAATATAAACCTCAAAACTGACAAAATCACTTTGTATTCAGGGCAGCGACTAACTATAACAAAGTGTTCTATTGATTATGGTTTTGATCATTCAGTCCTTGAAATGCCAAATAATGCTAAACAGGGCTGCAACCAACGATTCCTTTAATTACTGATTATCCTGCAGATTATTTTCTTGATTAAATGATAATTTGTTTGGCCTTTTACATCTTAAACTCACTTGTTTTGTCCGATCAACCGCCCAAAACCCAAACATAATCAGTTTACTGTGACATAAGATGAAATCCTCACAATCGAAAAGCCAGAAGTAGGGAACGTTTGGCATTTCTGCTTTAAACAATGACTTAAAACGATCAATATGTTACCAAAATAAATGCCAGTTAACTTTCCGTCCCTTGACTAAACAATTAATCTTCTAATCGTTTGCAGATCTAATGACAAATGCCTGTTAGATAAATAAAGCTGAGAAAAGCGAGCATCTGTAGCTGTAACCAGGAAGTGGTTGGTTTTATTACATTACTAAAAAGGATTGCTTATCAAGATTGGAATCTATTAATTCTCTTTGGATCATTTAATTGTATTAATAACTGACAAATTTATTTCAGCACAACACCTAATATTAAACAGACAGGAAGGTATGTCACGTCTCTGGAAACAGATAAATGAGCTGTCTCCTGTTACTCTCACATCATCGAGAGGCTTTCTTTTAACTTTCAGTTCAAAAAGACAACTAGAAAGATATTTGTTTGCCCACAAACCTCAAAAATGTGAAACTACTGCAGCTGAATAAACCAATCAATGATGGTGTTCAAGATAAGAAGTCTTTGCTTTCGCACAGTTGTATGATATGGATCCAAGACTCACAAAGCATTCCCTGTCTAAGTTGAGATTGAAAGTTCATTCTTGACATCAGAAAAAAAAACAACTCTCCACAATCTTAGTAGTTCTGGAGCTACCAGACTAACTATCCTAGATCTTCCTCATCACGGAATTGCAGATGTTTTGCTTCTTCTTTCACTCTGGCTTAAAAGGTGAGATTCATTGTTGACCTTGCTAACAGCAGTTAACAAAAAAGATAATTTTTTTACATTAACATTCATTTTAAACATTTATATTTCCATGACAACTGCATAACTCCAGCTGCAGAGGAAGATTGTGTGATACAATGACCCACAGCAACTCTTTAAAGTCTTTTTTCTTTCAGCTAAAATGCCAAAAATGAACTGGTTCCAGTTGCTCACGTTTGAATATTTGATGGTTTTCTCAGTCTTCTATGATATTAAACTAAATATCTTTGGGTTTGGGATTGTTGGTCAGACAAAACCAGACCTTTCAATGTGTCAGTTTGGGCTGTGATGGTATTTTTTGACTTTTTTCTGGCACTTTATGGACCAACCGATTAATCGATTAATTGAGAAGATAATGGAGGGATTAATCGATAATAAAATAATAATTGTTTGCAGCTTTAAACTACTGAGTGAACCTTGTGGTGACATTTTTTGTGTGTTTTGTTTGAGTGTCATATTAGTAACAAACGTGGTTAAGCTGTTTCAATACAGGACAACAATGAGAGAAAATATGGCTTATTATCTCAACATTAAATACTTTGGGTTTTGATCATTTATAACCCAGTAAAGGAGAAATACTACACTAGAAGAGCTGGCAGAAGACCAAGACTTGCGTTATGTAACAAATCAGCGCTGTGTAGGTCGATCAAAGACCAAAAAACTAAAATAAACTACTCCAAGGTTTTATCTCTAATCTTTCACTTATCATTGATCAGCTGATAAACCTGCCAGCTCCACTTCCTACCAACCAGCCGCCCGCGTTGTAAATCTTTAGGGCACGGCGCCAAAGAATGTGCTCCCTTGATAAACATGCACAATCAGAAGTAACATTATTTTTGTAACGTTCCTGCACACCGCTCGGTCATGAGTCCTTGGCCAAAGTCACAGGCGCAGGCTCTGCAGAGCGCTTTACAGCATTCCTTAAAGTTTTTCTGCAGACGAGTCTCGAATTTCACACTTTATGGGACTCTGCTGGGTGAGAGACCAGCTATTCCAAAACCACAGGTGTATCCACTCGCACAGGCCATTTGGATGTTCAGATATTTGAGCAACTGGACATACAGAGGAACCGAAAATAAGGCTTTACTGTGACGTCCAACAAAAGCTTTAACCGTTGTTAATGCACATTTTCCACTTGGATTTCCCCACTTGACAACTCTCAGAGAGTAGTGACAGGAGCTTTGATGGCTGCTGTCATGATGTGGAGAAAAGGAAGTGGTGTAACGCTTTTCACTGGCATTAAATGGCATTAGGAAAAGATGTAAACAACTTGTTTTGAAGGGCTGTCAATGCCTTTCCTCCCGGCTTGAATGACCTCAGCAGGCACTCAGCTCTTTCTGGGAAAGGTAGCCTTCAGATTCGACATTGAAAAGCTTTATCAATTGTTTAGC
Organism: Macquaria ambigua; assembly: GCA_008360985.2. NCBI lineage: Eukaryota > Metazoa > Chordata > Actinopteri > Centrarchiformes > Percichthyidae > Macquaria > Macquaria ambigua. Next base: position 243,393 of record VMKM01000149.1, read on the forward strand.
TGTGGTACACAAACACACACACACACACACACACACACAAATACACATAGACATGGTCCAACACCATCAAAGCTCACAGAGATACACTGTTTACCCCTTAGGCCACAACAAGACAGAAAGCTGTCACAGGACAACGCTGTCTCCTGGTTCTGCAGGGCAGTCCTTGAGGACAACAATGTTACCACTGCGCTGATATAAATCATAGAATAAAAAAAAAAAACACTAGATACAAAAGATGAACAGAGGAGGATGAAGAGGATCTGTGGTTGTTTTGTTGCAGACACAAACCAAAAAAAGCAATGTTAGGATGGTCTCTTCAATCTGCCCTAAAACAATCTATGTATCACGGCTGGATGATATTGTCAAAGGCAAATATATTTTTCACTCTGTTTTCTTGGCATTGATAATGTAATAATATTTGGATGTGAATGATAGTGCTTTAACATAACATTTAATCCAAGCTACAGTAAGGATGGATGAGGGTCACTGAGGAAGACCTGAGAGTCTACAGCGATGCTAGCAGCTCTGTGAGGCACACAGTTGCTTCAAGCTACATGCCCACAATGACACTGCTAACATGCTGATGTTTAGCAGGTATAATGTTCACCATGTTGACCATCTTAGTTTAGCATGTTAGCATGCTGACATTTTCTACCTAGCACTAAACACAAAGTACAGATGAGGCTGATGGGACTGTCATTAGTTTCGCAGGTATTTGGTATTTTGACCTGATGATGGCGCTAGATGAAAAGTCCGGGGGTCACCAAAGTCATTAGGATTCATCCTCTGGGAATCATGAATGCCTGTACAAAATTTAATAGTAATCCACCCAATAGTTGTTGAGATATTTCAGTCTGGACCAAAGTGGTGGACTGACCAACCGACAGACCGACATTTCAATCACCAAAGCCACAATGTTAGCATGGCTAATAAAATTGTTACATACAGTTGTTACCTACACGGATCAATATCTACCTGTGGCATTCCAGTTTAGCTATTTTTGTACAAGGAAAGTAGTAATTGTTCATTTTAAAAGAGACCAGGGCTGCTTAACTTCTTTAAAAATCAATCAGCAGAATACTTGATTATATAAATAAATCGAATCTAACCTTCATTTGAAAGGTGACATATTTGTATAAGACATAATTTCTATGGAAATTCTAGACTTCCAAAAGTGTCATGTAAATGTATCACACTTGGTAGCTGCACTGAATTTCTCCATCAGAGATTAAAATGGCAGTCGAAGGAGGGAGACTTCAACGCCATCTTTCCGTGTGAGGAAGGCTGCAGACAGATGTGAACAGTGACCCACTCTTCCTCGCCTAAATCTGAGGAAGAGCAGGGGGATCAGAGTGCCAGGGCAGAGTCTGGTCCGGGGCTAATCCGCTGCCGGCTAATAGCCATTGATGATATACGCAGTGCAGCTGTGGCAGGAAGGTAGGCCAACAGCTGTGGCCCACAGACCGATTATCAGATTTCAGCCACAGACGGCAAACAAGCCAACAAACAAGCAACACACAGAGTCTCACCTCCTGCTGTGGGAGACAGAACAAATCAGAAAATGGCTTGGAGGTTTGTTAATATTTATAGAGGGAGATTTTAAAAAACATTACCCCCTCCTTGGATGCTCTTTTATTTAATGTATCATCAATCTGTGACGTTCAGTGTATTCCTGGAGTTATTTTGTGATGATGTGTCGTAATTTAACACTTTGGTCTACATACCTTCCATAAACCAACCGCATTTACTCCCAACAAATAAAATTAAACTGCAATTTGTCAAATCCCATTTCACAATGTGATGTCAAAAGCACATGGCTGCCCATATACTCAAATATAAACAAATACTCGTTTTACTAAATCTCATCCATGTCATTATACAGACTTGGAGATATTGGGAATTTCTGAAAGCTACAATACTGTATCTCCCATTTTGTGAAAGTAAACAGAAATGTAAAACTGGTGGCAAAATGGCAGCAAAGCCACCATCACTGGCAGTTACATCTAAATAAAATCCTACATTAACACTAAAACAATCAATTCAGCTCATTAAAAATTAAAAAAAGGAGCTAAACAGTTTGTATCTGGTTTCACTTGTTAGCAAACCGCTAACAATGTGTAACACAATACAAACAGATAATTAAGGCTTCATTTACATTTATGTGATGTGACTAAAAGTATAGTAATGGGGGCAACCATTCTGAAATAATGAGTGAACTCTTCCAAGTCAGAATAACGGGACATTTTCTACTTCCTTACATTCTGACGACATGGCGTGAATGAAGCGTTACAGTAGCTAAGCTAGCACTAGCTAGCTAGACTGCACTATTGCATTAGCAGCTAATCCTTTGCTAGCATGTAGAAGTGGCAAAAATACAGCAGTGGAGTTGATTTCAAACTGAAATTCTCCCAAAACTTTGATAATTTTGACTATTTTAACTTCCTTTATCTTCTTTTCACTCTTTTGCCTTTTCTCTTCCCTCCACTTTCAACTTGCGTGGTCAATAAGCGTCACTTGACGTCTGTATAATAGCTCCATTGATGACATGAACGCCTCCAGGCAAAGAATTTAATTTGAGGAACTATTCAAGATGTGAGTTTTTCAGCCCTTCTGACTACAGTAAGCATCTTAAATCAAAAACGATGCGCTTTAGTCTGAACTTAAAGCAACAGTCTATACAAAAATAAGTCAGTTTTAAACTTAACTGCTGACAGGTAGAAGAGCAGGTCAAAAGACTAAAAGAACTACAAAAATTCAAACAAGAAATCCAAAGAAATTTAACATCCTAGTGCCACTGTTATCCTATATGCTATCTCTGAAACACCACTTAGTCATCACTGAAAATGTCAAAACTAAGTTTGAGAATCTTGGAAAATTTTACAGTGAAGTTTAACTGGAACAACATGTCATGTGAGTAATGGTGCCAAGGGACGAAAAACGCTCCCATTCTCTCACACCATATGATTCACTGGGTTTGGTGACACAAGGGACAAATGATGAATAAAAAGCCATAACTTCATTAATAATTGAATCTGACACAGCTGTGCTCCTCAGTTGCAAATGTTGCAGAAAGGAGCCTTAAATAGCCAGCACTCAGTATTGTTATGTAAAGCCAAGTATGATAAAAACCCATCATGTCCTTTTGAATTATTCAGCGTTTTTGCCTCGTTTCTGGTGGTCCAAAATATGGAGCCAAATCAAGCAAGGACATGGAGAAAAAATAAAAAAACTGATTAAATTGTTTGTCAAAATAATCCATCATCCAATTTATCTTGGATTAGTAATTCAAATTTTACAATACAACAAAATATAACAATCAACAAGTATTTTTAATCCTCTGAAGTACCCAACACTGCACTAACAGACAGGCACATGGTACACACAAATGTATTCGGTGTTAATACAAAAGCCGTGACAAACAAAAAAAGAAAATGAAACTGTGGTTTAATGTGACTTTCAAGTAGTGTCCAGATCAAGAACGCTCAAACAAGCAGCCAGCTCATCCTCTAAGGCTAAATAACCAAATATGTGGAGGGCAAAAAACAAAAGATTATCTGTTATCTGTGCGGACATTGTTACAACTGACTCTCTGTTGTTGGACTGGATGTTACATGTGACAAGGCCGAAAGCCTCACATGACAGCGTTGTCGTCTAGGATACGGCCTCAGGTGCTTTTTAGACAAACAACTTGAAGCTTAACAAATAGCTTATCTTTTACTCCACTCTCATTTTGAACCCAAGAAGAAACAGCAGTGCTTTTGTGACCCATAAACACAAACTCACGGTCTTTAAAAGCACCCTATGGACGTTTTCTAATTGAATGTGTTTCCTACGCACTTCTGCCTTCTGGGTTGCCATTTCTTTTTTCTCCTGTCCTTTTGATAAGTGGAGGGTTTTGCACAGCGTAGTATTTTCGTGTGTTCTGAAATTACCATTTGCTTTTCTACTTCAAGTTTCTGAGCTATTCTGGGCTTACTTTAGATAATATACTCACATGTCTGCAGTAAGCAACATCCTCTAACGTCCACTGTTTGATAACTTTAATTATAAGAGTATCAGACATTGTTTCTATTGATGGCTATATGAAAAAGAAACTGTGTGATTCCTAATGGTGTATTTTAGAGCTGAAACCATTAGACAATTAGTCAGTCGACAAAAAAATTCACCTGGAACTATTCTGATAGTCATTTTTCTTGCAAATATGCCAGAATTTTCCTGGTTCGAGCTTCTCAAATGTAAAGATTTCCTGCCTTTCTTTGTCTTATATGACAGTAAACAGAAGCTGTTCGCATTTTGGACGGACAAAACAAGACAACACGTGAGGATTATTTTATAGACGAGACAATTGCTCGACTAATCTGAATAGAAGATTGGCAGGTTAATTGCAGCCCCAGTGTATTGGCAAGCTCGGTGCTCATTTAACAGCCCGTGTTGCCTGAGTGGGTGAATGGAAGAGCGACTGACTGAAAATAGTGAGGATTCGTCCGACTGTGAACAACTGTGTGCATGATATGGATTTCTGAAAACTGCTTTTTTTGTTTTAAAGCTGGCATTGTTCACATTGGCGCGCAGTACCGCCACATAAGCATTTCCGCATGTGACACGAATGTGCATCCCATCGTTATCTTCACTAGTGGTCACAATCTCCACCGGGCACCTTTAAGACGAGTTTCTTCCAAAATGAGACATCCAACATTTGATTGGAGGGACACTAACTCACATAAATTGACATAAATAAACACTAGAGCTTTTTAAAAAAATGGTAGGAATGTTAAGTCCTTTCCTGGCTACAGTTATGGGACTTTTTATAAGCTACATCTTTTGCAATCTTATAATTACTCCATGACGACTTCAGGCGATGACTTTCATTCCAATATAAATACGCAGTGGTTCAGAATAATACTCCTTTTTTTCAAATACAGGATAGCATCAAACTCTCTAACGTGTCTCAAGCTTAAAACGCTGCGATTGAATAGGCTGTTATATAAAAGTCCAAAATATAAAAGGCCTCTGCCTATTAGGTCAAGCCCAGCCATGCTTGAATAGAACGACTGTGAAAAGTCAACATTTTTCTGCTCCGGCCCATGTGATGTGGTGCGAGAGGCATGCTCAAAGGAATGCCAATGCAGTGAGGGTTTCCCTTGTATCGCTGCTGTGGCTCTCTGCGGTTTAGGATAGCGAACCCAGTGACGCAAAGTACCATCTGTGGGGTAGAGAGGGAGACAATACATGTCCCACGGGGGGAATAACAAGTGCCTGCTGCTAATTTTAACTCGTATCAGAGAGAATCTGAGAAAGCAGGAGAGTCTTAGAGTAATAACCTCTGACATTTTCATACAAGCAAATGTCAGATTTACTGTTCTCTGCTCGGAAAGACACAATCTGCTTAGTAGTATTTATAGTTGAGGTATTGTGTTTGCTCTTCTTAGGGAGGGAAGATCCAGATACTGATGGGTTTTCTGTAATTTTACAGGCTGCGGTTTGTGTAGAACAAATTAGAGATGCACTGATATTTTTGAATGTCAAGAATACATCGACGGTCGCTGATAAATTGTACATTTTTGTTTGAGTCAGAAGGAGAAAATCAGATTAAGGCTTTCCGACGAGCCTACCTTAAGATACCATGGCTGCAACTAACTATTATTTCCAGTATTAATTAATCTGCTGGTTGTTTTCTTGATTAATCATTAAGTCTATCAGTGTCAGAAAATACGGAAAAAATGTCCATCACAGTTTTAAACAACAGTCCAAATCTTAAAATATTCAGTTTACAATGATATAAAACAGAGAAAAGCAGCAGATCCTCGTGTTGAAGAATCTGCAACCAGAGAACGGTTATTAGTTTTGCTTAAATAATAACTTAAATAATCAATTGATTGTCAAGATAGAGGCCTATTCATTTTCTGCCTATTGACTAATCAATTATATGACCAATCGTTGCAGCTCTAATTTATTGTGTTGCTGAGGCAGTTGTATTAGCCTAGAAAACTACTGCAAATAGCAAAAAATATACTTTGGCAATGGAAAACATAATATAATATACAGTTTAATACATACTGTAATATAGTAAGTTCATAGAGGGCAATACAAATTGTATGCCATATGGGTGTATTTCTTGAATTAATATAAGAAAGTGCTACTATTATCAGCAATCTCCTTTTGCTTTTTGGGGGGTTAATTGTTATAAGTTGTTTGCCAGTTAACCAGAGGCAATAAAAACAGATGCATCATCCAAAACCCCTGCTTGTCTTGGATGCCATAAACTACACAATAAAACATATAAGTCTTCCTATTTTTGAGGTTTTATCAGTATTGCGGTGCTAAAAAAAAAGTTACGGTTGTCCTGCGGTAGGCACTGAAGAAAAGGTCAGAGAGGATCGTAAAAACCAAAAAGGGTTTTCCCCTTGATATCCAAAATGTGCAAATGGCAATCTGCCAACTAGGTTATGAGAATACAAGTGCTAGGAGCATTAATTAAGAAACAAAAATCTATGGAAATATGCTGTTTGACAGACAGACCTACTGACCGATAATGTCATCCTTATGCTCCACTTCAGCAGATCACAAACATCATTCATTGATTCATATCAGTGTTAATTCAATACTTTGGATAATACATTCTAAGACTTTGTGTTCCTGGAATATGGGAGGGCATTTAACACTACGTTTTTACTGTTTTACAGTTTTGGACAATAATCAATGATGAAAATACTCGTTAGTTGCAGCTATAACCTCTGGAATCTGGATGAACTAAAAGATAATTACCAGCTACAGTCCCTCCAACTTCACCAACAGAAAAACCAACACTGCTTTCTGGGAAATGCAGTGGAAAAAAAACACCACAACAATGGCTGCTGCTTAGCATCAAAGATGACACCAAAATAAAACCCAAACACATCAACCAGCTTCCGGTCTGCCACCCACACACACGCACACAAACACAAACACCCAAACACAATGCCCCCATCTCCTGTGTCTCAAGCAGTCAAGACAGCGAGCCAAAACGGTTATTTTTAAGACTTTATCTCTCCATCTCGCTGCTCATTGTTATCCATATTTCTGCACTGATCCAAGAGTAAAGAGTAAACATCTCTGTGTGCTCTGCTGCCGCCACAGGGAGAGAAAAGTTACAGGGTGGAGCCTCGTGAGTCATGAATACTTTTGTGTCATTACGCACGGATCAATAACTGATGTGTGGTGCTGAATCAAGACGGTATGATGCTGCGACAACTTTTTTCTCCCCCCCCTTTCTTTGCCCCTCCAGATGACTCAGAGAACAGTGTGGGTCAACTCACTCCCTCAGGTTACAGCATTAAACATTCAAGCTGTACCTTTGCATAATTTACCTTGTCAACATACCGAGGAAATGACTTGGAGAGAGAGAAAAAAAAAGGGATGACTGCTTTAAGTTTGAGGACAGGAACTCGGAGCTCAGCAGAAACCCGGGACATTTTAAACAAACTCCTCTTCAGGCAAAGTGACGCTGAAGGCAGTTTTCCTTCACTGCAGCAGCTCTTTTGGGTGTATGATGCAAGTGAGTCCTTGCATGTCTACGCAGGGATCAAACAGGGTTGCTAATTTTTATAAACCAGACACTAATCCAACGGTATTCTTAGCCTGCGTCTGATGGGTGTATCCCAGTTTGAGGCTGACTATCCTCCCTGAAAAGTATCAGGGGGAATCTCGCCTTTGTTTAAACACTGAAGAGCATGTTGCCTGCTCTTTGGTACCAGCATAATGGTCTTCCTTGTCATGTGATCTCTGCAAAAAAAAAAAAAAAATTCCAGAGCGGCTACTGAAGCCCAGCGCACATGGCGGCCCTTTCTAACAGATGTTTTTCATTTGTGCTGCTGCAGTCTCTCTCGGTTCAGAGGCACAGAGCCAGAGAGGTGATTCATGATGCGAGAGCCTTTTCCTTGTTACAGTCAGCAGACACAGTGTGCTCCGGGTTGAGAGTAAACATGGCCCTGGTTCTGTTTTGGTAGATTTTCTATTATTATGTTATAATACGCTTGTAAAGGATTGAAGTTAAAAGTGATGGATAGTCGACTGTGTGCTGTAGTAGCTGTTGAAGAGAGGCCTGTGTTTTTTCCTTTAAACAAACCATCTCTGGTTACTGTCCTGCTCATCTTAATGTTTACATGTTATTTAATTACAAATAAACCCAGTTTGGTCACTTTAAAGCAGCATAAATGAAAAAGCTGGGTATCATGTTCAATGTTTCTGCTTTACATGACAGGTTACACTAAATACTGTGGGTGAAGTCATTCACATCTGCAGCTAAATGTGTTTTAAAGTGGGAAATGAGGTCACATCTTGGCCTAAACGGACAACAGTGAAGGTGTGCACTCCCCTGGTTTGATGCTCTATTTAATCATAGCAGGAAGGATGCCAGTGGAGGGTGATGGTGGGGGTGGGGAGGTGGAAAACACACACATATACACACAGCTAGCATAGCAACCCACCTGCCTGGTCTGATTACACGCACTACATGATCAAAGGTGACACACCATCATAGTGTGACTTTGGGTGTGTTTCTGCGCAGCATTTCACTTTTGAGAAGAAATCTATCATTTTTAAATGCAATCTGGCCTATCTCTATAATCCATAAAGTTAAATCCAGATCTGACTGCCAGTCTCTCTCTCTCTCTCTCTCTCTCTCACACACACACACACACTGCTAAAGCCTGGCAGAATGCTCTGAAGCTCTGAGTTATGTAATAGTGAACACAGAGCTGCAGGCCTGAGTGCACATCCTCCTATTCCCTACACTCTTCTACCAAAGCCACCCACCCCCTCTTTTGTTACTCTACATATCTGGCAGGAAAGAAGCAGCAGATTCACAAACACACAAGATGAAAGTTCACCTACACACACCAGCTCTGCATCAACTATCTGTATGTGAGGGGAAACGTCCATTTTTGCATCACGTAGTGAACTAGAATAAGTGCAAAATCAAATACATGCACTTTCACTGCAACTGCAGCTCAACAGGTGCAATTATTTTCTTTTCTGAGGGGGCGGATGTGCAGCATAATAATGCATTTGCGCCTCTCATGGGATTTTGAAATGCTGTCAAATATCACCAGTTGAATTTAGGATTGATTGCATGTCGTCCTGGCTGTATATAAACTGCATTCCACCATTAAAACCTGTTTTGTTTAAATATGATAATGTAATCTCTTTAGTTGTGTTTGATTAGGCATCTTCAATCATCCATCCATCCATCATGCGTGCAGCTTGCAGGCGGGCTGACACCATGGCCTTACCTCCTCCAGCACATTCACGGTGTTCCTGCAGCTCTGCAGTCGGGTGGTGAAGCTGGATGTTGTCGGGGAATTGTAATCCTCTGTTGTCTCCGAGAGAAACTCGGACACCGATATTTGATCCGGCATCCTTTAACGGGGAAAATGCCCACAGGAGGGTTGGCGATGAATGATCAGAAAGACAAAACCATGTAAGATTTAAAAATAGAGAGAAAGTAGGGGGAGTCTGGTGCGACCGCGAGCGGATAGAAGGGAAAGCCGATTTTCCTCGCAAAACTGTAAAACTATCGAGATGATTAAGACGTGTCTTCCTCTCCGGTGACTTCTCAAATGACTTCACTGTTCCCCAGGGGCCATGGGAGGAGGGAATTAACTAAATTTCTGCAGGCTATCCTCTCGGTGGGTCTATTCCTTGAGAGGATGTCTAAAAGCGACGCATTTATAAATAGTGTCACTCTGCGTCTAACTAAACCTCGGAGGAAAAACCACCGTAAAGAATAGCGGATGCCCTCATTATGCTCTACAGATGTTCAATAAGCCGCTTGTCGTCAAAACAGCCCACCGTTACCAGCCTCTGTTTAAAATTTATCATAGTCCATGGTCTGCCGAGGTCGTCTCCAACTGCAGCGGGGTTTGGTCCTCTCTTCTTCAGCCGTAGTTTATGTTTTTTAATGCTAAACGCTGCCGCAGACACGTTCACTGCCACTCTCTCCTGCTCGGCCGCGCTCAAGCTTCTCAGAGCCACTGTCAAGCTCGCTGGAAGGAAAGACGTGATTTCCGGTCACTGTTATCAAAATAAAACCCCGGGGGGGTGACTTTTTTTGTTAATACCAAAATGAATGCTTGAATTATTGTTTCGAAGTTAGAGATAGTAAATGAAAAAAATGTTATTTGAACGTCCTTGTCACATACAGTGACGAGTCTTATTGTATTGATATTTTCTAAAATAGCTGCCACTTTTTGTTAAATGGCAAGTGTGTTCAAACTTGAGTGAACCATATGACTCCACAAAGTAGGGAAAAGTTCATTTTAGACTGATGCACATGATGTGTAGGATGACATGATACGAGGCACTGATTTATGCTTCCTGTGTAGGCTGGGAGGTAAAAGGTACTTGTATTACTATGAGTAGCAGCCAGTTTCAAATACAAATGATGCATGTATGTATTGTAAATAATTGTAGTATAAGAGCAATTAATCATTTATGAATGAGAGTTAAAAACAAAACACGTTACGACGCGATAGTGATATAAGATCTAATTGTTATAATAATGCACACACAAAGTTGCGCTACAGCTGCTTTTCTACAAAAAGCAGGCTTTCAATGGTAAAATTTTACTATTTTATTTTGAAAACAAAATTACTCGCATTCCGGTATTTTGTTCCCATTGGTGGCAACTTGACGCAACGCTCTCCCACCTCTCGCCTGGTTGACGGGGCCGAGGAGCCACTCTGCGCATGCGTGATCTGGAATCTGTGACTGCGGGGACGGAGAACCCAGTTCGAGTGTAGGCCTGCAACAGAAAACAACGATTTACAGGAAAAAAAACATGTTTCGTTTGTTTGACTTGAAGCGACAATTAGCCGGATATTTACAGCCATGAGTATCATTAGAAGAATAGGGCCCCACCTAAATATTGTCAGTTGGACCTAGCTGCCTTCAAAAGCAAGAACATTCAACGTAAAGCTATTTTTAATCTCCAAGCTAACGGTTGAAAATCGTCCGTTAGGTCTTCTACGTTTTAACGTAACGACACAAAACTTTGAGAATCGCTGCCTTAACAAACAATTTCACCACATTGTTTCGTATGTATTTATATGATATTATTTTTTTTGGTGGTGTCCAAACGGCCTTTTTTTGAGTTAGTGTAAAAGTTATTCATGGCTAACCAAATGAGTCATGGTGGTGTTACTGGTCATTACATTCATTTTCCTAGGCTAACATGCGGGCATGGGCTGATAAAAGAGAACAGTTGGTTGTAATGAGTTTGCACTAGTGTCCCCTACTGTCAGATGAGTTTATTTCAGTTTAGTTCAGCTGACTGTCACTTTGTGTCAAAAATTGTGACATTTTACAATAGGTTTGATGGGAATTGAGTGAGTGTTAATATATTAATGTCATATAGGTGTCCAAAGAAACATTTTATGAGTTTACCAACATTGTCAACAGATTGAAAGATTTGGCTTTTAATGGATCTCTGAAATAACAGGTTCTCATGTTTCTGGCTCTGAGGGAGTGTGTATAAGCTAATTGACCTCTTGAATAAATTCAGTTCAGTACATTTAAAACTTAATTTTCCCCAAGGGAATCTGGTTTACAGCTAGACAGCCACCCATCTAAAATATGTAATTCAATATGTATATGTATAATACAAAAAGAGATTGCCACAAAGTAACATAAGCTACTTCCTTTTTTAAACCAACTTCACAACTGCCTGTCATAATATCTACAAATTTGTTAGAGACAATGAGCCTTATTCTCAACCCAGAGGTCATGACCTTCACCTGACCAGCTAAACTTGTTCAGATAGGGCAGGACCATGTGTTAGGACTTCAGTTTTTAGATTGTTCATTTCAAAGTTAGATATCTCAGAGATTTGTTAAATTATGTTCACACAAAGAACAGCCTGGTAACACCCTGATAGTAGTTTTTTTTAAATATCCTCTTTTTAAACTGTTGAAAAGTGCATAAACAATGTAAAACCATGATGCATGTTGCACAGGTATACAATCTAATAATTGTGTCCTTTCCCCAATCTCAATCATATAGCCTCTACATTCCCTGTGTACTAATCCTAACATGGAGCGCCACCTTGTGGCCTTTCTATAATATTATTATAAAATGTAAAATGTCTTTTTATACCCAGGGATCCTTGAATGGGTTGTCCTCAGCTCAGCAAATGATTAATAGCTAATAATTGTTATACCTGTTAGTTTGGCTCCTTCATTATCCAAACTATATTTTTAAAACTATAATGTTATCAGATGGGAGTTCTGTAGAGGGAAAGTATTTTCTGGTAGGTCCATTTCAATTCTGTTGACATGCAATCGTTTGCGTTTTATTTTAAAAATACTGGCCGGAAGTTCCGCTTTTGAGTCCCGCTAGCTTAACAAAGCTTGTGCTAGCTGTAAGCTAGTGTTGATAAGGTGAGTTGAAGGAGGAGATTGTTGCCGCTTTTAAGGGAGTTCGTCTCAGTTTTAACAACCAGAACACAGGTGTTAAAGAGTGTCTCTCGCCGCTGAGTACCTGGATACGCTTGTCATCTCTCACAAAACAGCCTGTTGTCCTCAAACTTGTGGCGTGGGAGAAGCAACAAGAGTTCAAACTGAATGGCTGAGGGCTCCTCAGGTAACTAACATGCTGTCTAAATTGCAGTGAGCTTGTGCCTGTACAAAAACAAGTTCCAGATATCAAAATTGAACAGAATTTGTCTGTAACACTAGGCTGCCTATTTAAACTTGCTTGCTTTACACATTCTGTCCATGTGGTCAGTTAGCTAGTGTAGTTCCATAGCTAATGTTAGCTAACATTAGCGAGCTGATTTTACATTTATGATACACGTTTGGCTTGACTAAGGGTGGCTAACGTTAACTTTCCATCTCAGTGTGATCAGGCTATTCGTAGCTGACGTGACAACATGTGACAGTGAACTTTGAAAGCCAACACTAATCTGAGACACAGTACCAGGAGCTAATAAACATGTAACTAGCCTGTTAGCTCGTAGTAGCACCAATGTGTTCGTCTGTTCTTTTTACATTATGAAACTTGTATATTCAATTCAGTAAAACTTTATAGACATAGCTCCATATCAGTTGCCGGTATTGATTATTGCATCATCTATATTGTGTTGAAGCTAGTTAGCTAACTAGCTACCGAATAGCTATATTATAATTGCAGGCTACATAATGAATGTGAGTTGTTTATAAAGGAGTATTAAATCGATAGAAAAATGCTGAATGAATAGATATGTTATATCCAAATCATTTGATCATTTATAATGATTTTATAATTGTATTTATAATTGTATTTTTAAGTAGGCCTAGTAAGAACAACAAACATTTGCTGTTTTCGGTTTCTTGCTCTTCTCCTCTCATACCATCAATAAATAAATAAGTATACGTTTTAAGACATTACTTTTTGGCTCTGGTAGCTTTTGATTATTATCAAAATATTATTTGACATGTCATAGACTGATTAAAGACACTGTAATTGAGATGTGAATCAGTGATTACTGAATTAAATTACTGAGTCATTGCCTTTCCTCCTATTAAACATATTTACTGTAGTTATATTACCGACACAGCTTCAGGCTTTTAACACTTTTCTGCTTGCAGACCCACCTGACCTCAATCCAGATGAGGCATCACATCAAAAACAGTATCAGCACAAATCCAGAAGAGGCCGGCCCAGACACAACAATGACAGAAACCTGAGTAGTAATAGTTATGATCCTTCGCAACAATATGGACACTTTCATCAGGGCTTCAACCCCCCATTTAGTCATGATAATTCAAATTATGCATTGCATCAGCATCCTCCCTACCAAGGAGAGGATGGAGCCAGAGGGCGAGGCAGAGGTAGAGGGAGGAGAGAAGGGAATAGAGGTATAAATGGGAATTTTGGTGGCTCCAGCTCCTGGTGGCAAAGACCTGGAGGTGACTTTGGCCCGTACAGTGGTAACAACAGAGGTGTGGGGGGTTTTCACTCGGGGGCACATCCCATGGATGGACCTGATGGACCCAACTGGCGAAGAGAAGATGCGAGCAGGAATTTGGAACAAACCAATGAAGACCAGGATGCCTGGGCTAAAAAACCCAGGAAGTTTAGCCAGGAGCAGAGGAGAGGACAACAAAATGAAAAGGGCACTCACTTAAAAGAGAACAACACTGCAGTAGGGGGTCAGAGGTCAAAAGACACCAAAGGAGAAAACCCCCCTTCAGACTTCAGGGACAGAACTCAGAGGAGCAGGACAGGTCCAGACTTTCAACATAATGATCATCAGAGGAAACACACTGAGGCAAAGCGACGGCAAGGGCCAATCAAACCGCCCAAGCCACCATCTCAAGAAGAAACGGGCTCAGAGAGGGGGGCCTGTGTCCAAGATGACTCTGGCCATGGCAGACCATCTCAGGATCTTGCCTGTAAAGCTGGACGAGGCTCAGGACGACACACGCCCCTTCAGGCCAGAGGGGGGAGAAGAACACATCATCAAAACCACAGGCCAGGCCAGAGGAGCTGGGACAAGATGCCAGAGAGCAAGGAGACGCAGACAGGTTAGACTGTAACTCTCTGTAAACTCTAACATAGAGACCAAAGAGTCAGTGATAGTTTTGTTTTTAGAAAAAAAAAATCGCTTTCACTATTTCACCATAGTTTCAATACTACAGGATGTCAATAAATCTACCAACCACCGTAGACATTGCAATCATTTGGCAGGTGTTTATATCTATCTAACTTGCTCACGATCCAAAATTACATTTGTTTGGAGGCTTGACACCTTGTATAATTAACCACTTAACCACTCTCCTCCTGATATTGCCCTAACCATATATTTGGTATTTTAAGAAACAGTTTGATAATATTCTGTGGGTTTGAACAGGGCTTGTCAGGACATCATTATTCTCTGACACAGCTGCCTTAAGGGCTCTTTAGGTTGAAGAAGTTAATTGTGGGTTGTCTGTCTGAATCTCTCTGATCTCTTCCCACCACAGGCTGTCTAATTGAGCAGCTGTCTGAGGAGAAGTATGAGTGCATGGTTTGCTGTGACGTCATCCGGCTCATGGCCCCGGTGTGGAGCTGCCAGAGCTGCTTCCACGTCTTCCACCTGAACTGCATCAAGAAGTGGGCTCGATCCCCGGCCTCTCAGGCAGACGGTACAACCCTTAAACAACATCTGGATGTTTGCTATCCAGTCTTTTAACCAGTTTAAGCATCACTGACCTACTCTCCACCCAGTGTGGCTATCTCTGTGAGGCCACACAACAACAGGACCTCAGCATAATACACTGTAATGCATAATACTGTTGTGTAGATGGACAATACCTCGTCACTGTGGCCCCATTAACAAAAAAAAACAAAACACAGCTCTGAGGCTTTGAATTTCCTGCTGCATCAACAGTTTATTGTGTTGCATTGCAGTTTGATGCCAGTGTGAATATCTGCTGTTCTCTTTATATAAAAAAATGTATTTACACTAAAACACTGTTTTTTTAGAGTCAGCTGAAGGTTGGCGTTGTCCGGCCTGCCAGAATGTTGCACTGAAACAGCCGGCCACCTACACCTGCTTCTGTGGTGAGTGACCGTTTCATTCATGCTTTTAAAGACATATTATAAGTAGTAATCTATTTGTTGTCTGGTTAGATCATTTAATGTGTAATTTGGTCCGGTTAAGATTCCTGTAACGTATTAAGTCTGTCACCGAAAGTGGGTGAAACAAGGTCATCGCTTTTTTTTTTTTTTTTTTGTTCCACATTTGATTGGCAGGTAAAGTGACAAACCCAGAGTGGCAGCGCAGTGAAATTCCCCACAGCTGTGGTGACATGTGTGGGAAGAAAAGGAGCGGAGTGGACTGCAACCACCCCTGTAACATGTGAGCCTTGAAAATCACAGGAAAACAAAGCATCAAAGCATTTTGATGGTGTCTTTCTTTTTTTAATTTTGAGAAAAAGCAATGTGTTTGGCCTTTTTTAAAAATTAATTAATCCCAAGTTGTGAAGTTATGATTACCTGACGAGTGAGGAGAAGTTAGACATTGTTAAAAATCTGTAATCGTATCGTAGGTGGGAGTTTAAGTTCACCAATGATGCAATAAGAATCTGTAAAATATGCGGTGAAAAATTCTATGATTTAAAAAAACTTGCGATAATTACAATGTAGTACAGGTTTTGCACGTATTGTTTAATAGTTGCACATGATTTTTTTTTTTAATATTACTGTGTCTTTAAATGTCCTCAATCCAAAATTCTTCAGAAGAGTATTTGTGTTAAACAGTATCCTCTGTGTCTCACTTCAGCTTATGTCACCCTGGACCTTGTCCACAATGTCCTGCCTTTGTAACAAAATCCTGTATCTGTGGGAAGACCAGGTACTCTACATGTTAATCATGTTGCCTCTCTCTCTCTCTCTCTCTCTCTCTCTCTCTCTCTCTCTCTCTCTCTCTCTCTCTCTCTCTGTCTGTCTGTCTGTCTGTCTGTCTGTCTGTGTGTGCCCTCTGTATTGGACATTGTATGTTTTATGTTTTTAAGATCTTTATCTGAGGTTTGGACACCGCAATATTAATAGAACCATATCTTTGCAGTCAACCAGTGCGCTGTGGCCAGGGCACAGTGCTCCAGTGTGACAAGGTGTGTGGTGCCCTACACAACTGTGCTGAACACACCTGCGCCCAGGTGTGCCACAGTGGAGCATGTCAACCCTGCCAGCTGCAAGTGCAGCAGGGTGAGTCTCGCTTTGCCAGCTCAGCTCATTACAATGTTCTGACAGATAAAAATGTGTCCTGCAGTGGTCTTTTCTTGGCAACTTGGTCTTAGAATCAATTGATAATATATTTTTTCTGTTTTTATTTTCTTTAGTGTGCTACTGTAGCGTGACCACTCGTAAAGTCCTGTGTGGCACAGATAAAGAAGGATTCGATGGTTCGGGGCATTTCTCCTGTCAAAAAATATGTGGGAAGTAAGTCAGCAGTCATGATGGCCATCATCCATTAATAATGAATCTTATTATTATTTCAGTTAGACACTTCCCACCACTGCCTGACACTCAGTTTCCTCCATTCAGGATGTTAAACTGTGAAGCTCACCGGTGCCAGCAGGTGTGCCACCGCGGCCCGTGCCAGCCATGCCCACGCTCCCCGAGCCTGGTGAAGACGTGTCCCTGCAGCCAGACACCGCTGACCAAACTCCTGGAACTGGGCTATTCTGAACGACGAAGCTGCTCTGATCCCATCCCCTCCTGTGGAAAGACCTGCAACAGACCCCTGGCCTGCGGCTCCAGCGGTAAGGAAGGAGGGACAAAGTGTGTCTTAGCTAGAAAAAGTACAGGTTTGTGTTTCTCAAAAGATGGCTACTGCCTTGTCGACATGCTCAGACTCTGAGACACTAGATTCTGACAACCTGCCTCATAACAGGTTAAGGGTGGGAAGTGGAGCTATCTTCACAAAGATCTAAAACTGACCAGCTATAGGATATGAAAACATGTGACAGGTCTGAAAGCTTTTTAATGTGGAAAATTTCTAGTAGCAAAACAGCTCAAAAAGCTAAAGAGTATTTGGGTCCAACAAGTTCTATATTCAAAACTATCTTGTTAAGCTCTTCGTTTAATAAAATTATATGGTAATGAGATGATTTTGAGTGAGTGTGGTGGATCTAATCTCTCTAATCTTTTCCATCAAACGTCATGATGTCAGGCTTCATCTGTCCAAATTCAAAGACATTGTTAAGACTTAGGTTTTTATATTTGCTTGCATATTCTGAGGTTGTTTTTATTCACAATGTTTGTACTCTATGATGAAATAATAAATGTGTTTCTGATTTTCGGCATGATTCCTGTAACTTGTTGTGTGAGCATGTAATCCCATGTGTATCTCTTTTTAAAATGTTAAAAAACTGAAGATGAAGCAATTTCTTAAGAAATCTATCTAATGTAACATCTCTTTTATTTGTCCTCCACCATTTTCCGTCTGTTTTCAGTCCTACGACAATGAAACTTTTTCATTTTGTGTGTTCAGGCAGGATGTACATTATGTTGAGCTTGCAGGCGTTCTTCTCACAGTTTGTCAGGACTGACTGAATTAATGAACTTGTGTTATTTCAGACACCATCCATCTGTGTGAGAACCTGTGCCACGAGGGCAGCTGCGGGCCCTGCTCCCTGACCTCTACTGTCAGATGCAGATGTGGCTCTAAGATGAAGGTAGGCAGAAACACCAGCAGAGCATTTGTCTACAGTTTATTTATGATGCAAAAGAGTTAAAGTAGACCTTTTGTTTTTCAGGAGGTCCCATGTGCAACAATCCAAAAAGAGAGTGAGATTTAAGCAAATTCAGATGAAATTAAACAAATATCAGATCACCTACCTACCTACCTACATATGTTGTCTGGTATTTCATGTCTGACTCTTTCTATCCCAGATGAGCTTGTCTTCACTTGTGAGAAGCGCTGCAACAAGAAACGCTCCTGTGGCCGACACAAGTGTGGCGAGCTTTGTTGTGTGGTGAGTATTCCAGTGACTCTGTGTCTGTGTTGTGTAGTTTGTACTGCCTAAAAACGACACGTAGAATTAAACAAACTGATGTTAAAAGTGGCAAAAGAGCTGAGACAATGCTGCTGTTGTAATGTTAGCAAAGGTTTGACTTGTGGTACTAAGTTTAATAATATAAAAAGGTTTTATACTACTGAACATGTGGCGAACAAACACTCAAACGGTGTCACAAAACAACTTTTGTGCTTTAGTTTTTCATGCAACTGAAACACAAAGAGGCTAGACAGCAGCTTATTTATTGAATTCAAGGTCTTACAATTAATCAGAGTAGTAATTAAGGGTTATTGGGACGATGCTAGACTATAGGAGGTGGTATCACTGGTTTCTGTCTGTCCGTCCAGAATGTGGAGCACAAGTGCCCCTTGATCTGCGGCTACAAGCTCAACTGTGGCCTCCACCGCTGCCAGGAGCCTTGTCACCGTGGAAACTGTGAGCCCTGTTGGCAGTCCAGTGAGTCCTGCAGTCATTTTTCTCCGGTCCAACAGCGCAGTGCTTATTGAGTCTCAGAAGTACCACATAATTATTCTGCCATAAAAAAACAAACTAATTTGAGGTTTTACATCATCTTTGTGTTTTGCTTTTTTTTACTTTGTGGTATTTTGTTTGGCATTCATGTGCCATAATGCTGCCACACAGCTCATACCCTATGTGGTGTCATGATTCCTTCGGTTTGTAGGTTTCGACGAGCTGACGTGTCACTGTGGGCTCACTGTCTTGTACCCGCCCATCCCCTGTGGCACAAAGCCACCAGAGTGCAAAAACATGTGTACAAGACGACACGAGTGCGACCACCCAGGTGAGATAAAACAATGTGTTCACACTGCAGTTATAAACTGTAAATGAGAATACTCTCCTGACATCTATCTCTCATTTAGTGTTTCACAACTGCCACAGTGAAGAGAAGTGTCCACCCTGCACATACCTCACTCAGAAATGGTGCATGGGAAAGCACGAGGTAACTTCCCGTGAGCTCACAATTATGCATAACTCGTTTTCTTTCTTTCTTTTATTCTGGTGCATAAAGTGACACTCTTTTCTTCGGGCCCACAGCAACGCAGCAACATCCCATGTCATCTGCAAGACATTTCCTGTGGCCTGACATGTAATAACACGCTGCCATGTGAAATGCACCGCTGCAGACGGATCTGCCACCGGGGCGAGTGTTTGGCAGAGGGCAGCTGCCAGCAGCCCTGCATGCTGCCTCGTCCAGACTGTGGCCACTCGTGCTCCGCTCCCTGTCATAAAGGCGGCAGCTGCCCACGCACCACCTGCACTGCCAAGGTACAACACACAGCCACTGAGAGCAGCTGGACTTCCAGTAGCTGAAATATGGCTTACAAAGTTTGTGCAGATGGTCTTTGTTACATCAGTTTCTCCTCATTGTAATAACTTATTACCCTGATGAAAAATGTTTTTTAGTCAATAAATGTGTCACATCTCCTAATTATCGAAGGTTATGTTCAACAGTCCAGCTATGTATTCTTTCTCTTCCTTTGGGGCTACCAGCAGTTGATGAAATCTGCTTTAATAGTGTGTTACTGTCATAAATTGTTAACTAGGATGAAATAATAACATTTCTGTGGCAGTCCTCCAAACACAAGAGCTCAACAAACAATGAGACCTTTCACAGCTGCAGAAATTCCTCACGATCCGCATCAAACTTTTAAAAAAAAGCAACATATTTGTCTGCTTAAAAAAACCTTTTGGGGGCGCCATGGTAACCTTAAAGTTAACGCGTGTACCACATAACCGCAACGCAACCTCTCCCGGTGTCTCTCTGCTGAGTCTGATTCTTCATGCTTTTCACAGGTAGCTGTAAAGTGTGATTGTGGTCGAAGAAAAGAAACGGTGGCCTGCACGGAGGCAGCCAGTTCATATCAGAGGTCAGTTTAAACTGTTTCCGTATTAATTTCATTTGAATTTTTGAATATGAAGTTGTTTGAAACATCCTTCAATCTCTATGCTGCAGGTATGCAGCCATTGCCATGGCCAGCAAGCTGTCTGACATGCAGCTCGGTGACTCTATGGACATCGGCCCGTTCCTCACTAAGAAGGAGCTGAAACAGACCAGGTGCAGTAATGGAGGAAGCCAATGATTTCCTGTTGTCCTTCTTTGCAGTGATTCTAGCACCGTTAAGAGGTGTTGCGAGGCCTGGCACGATGCAGTTACTTTCAATCAATGACGAAACATTATTTAAATGTTCTTCCGCATAGAAATGGATTTCCTGTTAACTATGAGTGATGACCTTTTGTTTGTGCATTAATATTTAGATAAATCAATCAATCAAAGGGATGCATTTAATGGATTACAGCAGCTGCAGCAGCCACTCAGAGATGAGGACCAGACTATCCGTTTCATAAGAATCATTTTAGTGCAGCAAGTTGAAACAAATGAGGTGTGAGTCCACATCCAACTAAAAGATTTAATGTAAAATTTGCCAACATGTTTGTTTTCTCAGGCTTGAATGTGATCAAGACTGTGCTACTTTGGAGAGGAACAGGCGTTTGGCAGAGGCGTTGCAGATAGACTCATCTTCTGACCCCTTCAGCATCCGCTCCACCTCTGTATACAGCGACAGCCTCAAAGAGGATGCCAGGTCCGTCCTTTACAACCCTGGTTCTTTTTACCACATTTATTAATGGCCATTTATTAATTGCACAAGTTGGTTGATGTTGTCTGTGCAGTTTGCTGCCACAGCAAACAAATGCAGATGATCCAACTCACCCAGAAACGCCTCTCTGCTCTTCCTCTCTTTCAGAAAAGACCTGAAATTTGTCACAGAGGTAGAAGAGGAGATCAAGAATCTCGTTGAGCTTGCTAATAAGGTAAGATGAAACCATGAATTCCTTGTGCCAGTATGGCGCTATTAACAGTGTTTGGGTATGATGTGGTGCTCCCTCTGGTGGCTGTGTCGGCCACTGCTCATGGGCAACAATGAAGACAGAAAAAAGAAAAAGAAAAACTGATGAAATGTTTAATCTTGCACGTTGATAACCTTCTGTGCAGAACATTGAAATACTGAAGCATCTTCCTGATTTTGCATTTACATAATAAACATTTTCTTAGCCGTCTATTATGCACTCAAGTTAATGCAGCATGACTAATACCTGGTTGATGATACCTTTTTATTTTCCCCAAATAAATTCATTGCATGTCCCAGGCTGTCAGTTCACATCCAGCACTGTGAGGCAGAGTTGGAACAGCAGGTGCACCATCAAGTAAAGCAAAACATAAGTCAGAATGAGCTCCTAACACAACAAGATGCACAGAGATACAGTAATGAACTATGCAATGTGTGTAACGCTACAGCACCCAGTACCACGTACCTGACGGCAGCAGTTTGTATTTGCTGTTAGGTTACTCTTAAATGCGTTCCTCAAAGCTACCATGGAGTTCAGATGCATCCCAGTGATTTTTGTCGTTTGCTGTTGGGGAAGAAAAGACAGAATGTTACACTTCTAACAGATGATTGATAAAATAAAACCATTACTATCTACAGTATTTTAACATTAAATTGCGTCAGCTTCTGCATAAAGTGCAGCTGTTTCATGACTTCTGTATTCAGGTCAAAGTTAATTTATGATCTGTTGTTCCTCAGTCAGTATCTATACCATTACAAAGGTTACCTGTTTGCCCCTGTTATAAACACTTGCATGAGCTGCTTAGGACTAGTGTCAATTAAGACACCTATGTGATTAGACTACCTACTTTTACACCATTTTAATGTTATTTTCTGACCCAGTTGTTGTATATTCAGCTATTTTTGAGCTCGGTCAATTCTCCAGTGGTCCTCCAAGATATGGAACCAGCTGTGGTTGCTTGTAGATTTCTGACAGGGCGGCGAAGCCTCTTTAGTAACTGTTTCTAAGTCAGAATAAATTAGTAGGTACCTCAAGCCTCCGTGTTCTTTTTTCAGCTTTGTGCGATGCATTTAATCAGGAGCGAGGCCGTCAAGGTCGCTGTTGCTTTGGTTTCTTTGCCAAATGTAAAGGATTGTTTCTCACCAGCTGAATCTCGTTTTGGAACAATGAACCACTGGGGTAAAGTCTGCTTATGAAAGTTTTTATCATATTTTCTCACATTTTAAATTTGCTGCCTTTACTGACTCCATTTTCTACTCTTGGCCTTCTTGTGTGGGCTTCTACTTTCCCAAAACCGACATTATTAAATCGTATTCTCTGTCAAAATATTGCTGTAATACTTTCTAACTAGCTTCTGGCACAAAAAGTGGACCAGTTTTATGGCAGTTGTTGTTTTCCTAACCTCTCCGTGTGTAGTACACTACAATAAAATGTCAGGTCAAACATGCTTACTGGGAAAAAAAGGCCACACTGGTCTAATATGCCCAAATGTATGTGGACACCCTCACATTACACCCATATGTGATTGCTGAACGTCTCATATCAAAACCATGGGCGGTAATCTGCTGCTATAACAGCCTCCACTCCTCTGGGAAGAATTAAGACCAGATTTTGGAACCTATCTGCAGGGATTTGTTACCACAAGAGCATTAGTGAGGTTGGGCACTGATGTTGGGCGATAAGGTCTGGCTCGCAGTCAGCGTTCCAGTTCATCCCAAAGGTGTTGGATGGGATTGAGGTCAGGACTGTGTGCAAGGCCAGCCACGTTCGTCCACACCAGACTGGGAAAACCATTTCTTTATGGAGCTGGCTTTGTGCACGGGGGCATTGTCATGTTGAAACAGGAAAGGGCCAAACACAAACTGTTGCCTCAAAGTTGGAATTGGAGGTCAGTGAAAAGGCTCATATTGATACAAACTTTTATATGGGTTGTAATTTGTATGTGTTTGTGTCCAACATTTGCACCTGTGTATGTAGTTTGGAGGAAAGAGACAGAAGAGTGCGAAACACTGCTAACAGATTAGAGCAGTGGTTCCCAGCCTTTCTGGCTTGTGACCCCTTAAAACGAAGCAATGCTGTTGTTTCCAGTTCAATAAAAGGGTGATTATTCATCATCAGATTTATTTATTCATTTGAATACTTTTTAGAGGTTGAAGGGGTAAAATTATCTTGTAATTCACAAGGAAAGAGCAACAATTTGTGAGAGTCTGAAAAAATAAATCAGATTTTATGCAGCAGAAAATCTAACTTTCCTGTCCTGTTAATCATCTTGCGACCCCTCAGATTTGTGTTGCATCCAGTGGTTCCCGTGGTCCTGACCTCCCAAATTGTTCAAAAATAAATTTTAAATGTAGTTCAGTGATAGGAAACAAAATAAACAAAAATATGCTGATGCAAAGTCCATAAGAGCCACATATTTAACATGACATCTGTTGCTTTGGCTTGTTAACTTCTGGCTCGTTAGCTCACCAACAAAGCTGATTTTTGCTGTAAGAATTGCTTCTCAGTATGAATCCCTAATGGCCATGCATTACTCGTGTCTGCAGGGAAAACAGTCAAAGAGGAGCCACTGTTTCCCGCCCATGAACAGAGAACACCGGAAGATCATCCACGAGCTGGCCGAGGTCTACGTCGTGGAGAGCGTGAGCTATGACAGCGAACCCAAACGCAACGTGGTCATCACAGCCCAAAAGTAAGACTTCACTCAAACCAGTAACATACATGAATGTGTTTGCAAAGACACGCAGCCTGGATTAACTTCATGACAAATATCAAGTGTTGATTGTGGATTTGACGATGCGTGCTCACTCTCAGGGGGAAGTCGGCCTGTCCAAACTCAACGCTCACATCACTGATAGAGCGAGAGACGGCTGCGAGGGCCCCTCCTCCCATCGCTCATATCAAACAGCACAGCAGCAAGTAAGTCTTCTTCTGTGGTTAAAGACACTGTTCTGTAACAAGAGGGTCACAAACCTAAATGTCCTTAAACATCACATTGAATTATCAACTTTTTATCATACGTTTGTCCTTATCGTTCTTGTTTCAGATTTTACTGCCTGCTTTTGACTCACCTTTGTGTCGATTCTCCTCCTAGGCCCGCCAGTGGAAGCACCTGGTCGAAGATGGTTAAGGAAGAGCCTGTGATAGATTATTTTGATGTCCAGGACTAAAATGAGGCCAAAAAAAAAAAAAAAGAGAGAAAACCTCAGGATCTACTCATAAACATCAATCTACACCTGCCAAAAAAGCCAGAATAACCTTTTTCCATTTGTGTTCATCAAAGTTCAGCAAGAATTCCTCTGATAAATCCTCAAATAAAATTGTGTTTGGAAATATCTCTTAAGACGTGATTGCCTCCTGGGAATACCCTAATTTGGTATATCTAGGAGGAGGAATTGAATGAGTGCTGAGTGTTCCCCATGAATTTAGGTATTAAAGTTGGTCGAGCCTTGCACAGATTCTGAAGGTGGATCATTTTGAAAAGCTCCTGATTGTTTTCTTTGCCTCCTTTGTATGCAGCCTGTCCCTCACTGAACCCAACTTAATAAAAATTAAATTCTTCCTTATATTAAAGGACACAATTGTTGATGTGATTTTAATACATGAGCTGTAATATCCGGTCACTCCTCATAAGAACAGCTCATATCTCAACAGCAGGTGCTTCTTCAGATTGAGCTCTCTGGTTTAAGATTCTCAAACTGTGCCAGGAAAAGAAATGTTTCAGCCATGGGATATCTTTTGTTCTTTCTGCTGGTGCTGAGCCAAGGCTTCAGTAGTAAACCTCTGCTGATTGAGTTTGTGGGTGGGTACGAGTGGGCTGCACTGCGGAAAGAAAGCTTTGTTTGAAACACAGCTATGACCCAGATGTTGTGCTGCACTTTCTGAAAACTATTTCTTGGTTTTAAAAAAAAAAAAAAAAAAAAAAAAGGAATTTCAAGGTCAGTTTCTCAGAACTTCTGGACCTGATAGGGATTCGTGTGTCATTCAAGGACGCTTAAACAGGGAGGATATCGGTCAGCTTGACAGTGTTGAACCTGACGGACAGTTTCAGCGCCGTCCCTGCAGCCGGAGAGGTTAAAAGAGTTTAGATGCTGACTCAGATTTGAGTCACAAATATGCTGAAATGACAGACTGTCCTGCACCGACTTGACACTTCCAGATGTTTAGTTTGTGTTCACATATGAAGCAAGCACTTTTTTCCTGTTATTAAACCATTACAGTACACTACTCAGATATTTTGAGCTCTGCAGTTTGTGTGTTTTTGCTGATTTCAAGAGACTAATAATAATAAGTAATATAAAGGCACAGAATTTCCTTTGTTTTTCTTTTGTGCAATTTTTCAAGAAACGTATGCATATGAACTGGATGTCTTCAAGTTCACCTACAAATGACAAATTTCCTAAAATCCCTTATACTGTACATCCTGAACTAATTTGCTCATATATTATTGTGGTTAAATGATATAATCTTTCATGCTGTGAAAGTAAAGTAAAATAGTATGTTTCTCTCTAGTCTTAAATATTCCTTCAGTGTTGATAATATTTTCATGCTTGTTTTCAATTCCTCTTGGTATCAGTATATTTCTGCAGCATTCCTACATGGACATATTTTAATGAAATAATTTTCCAAATCCCAAATGTCACATTCCCCTGTTAGATACCACTATCTGATCAGACATCCTTTATAAAGAGTTGTAACTAATGGCTTCATTAATGGTTAATATATCATTTACTCATGCTTTATAGATAAGTTATAAATATAAGTCAGTAATAGGAACAGATTTTGGGTTGCCAGATTGTGAAAAAAATCCCTTTGGCTGGTGTTCATCCTTTAAATTTGGTAATAACACCAGAATCAGAATCGTCAGAGTACGTTGACACATTCAAGGGATTTGAAATAGGACAGTACATATACAAATAGCTAAACAAATATAAGCAAACTTATAAAAATATAAAAATATAGCTAGCTGGACAACAAACTATCTATACAGTATACACTAATGTTGGTAATCAGTTAATAGATTAGATAGATAGCCCTTTTCCAGAAGGTAAGTGACCAAGGGGATTTTTCACAATCTGGCTACCCAAAGTTATCCTTAATTATGGCTTATAACTGCATTAAAAAGCATCAGTAAATTATTAATTAAACGGTTTATAGTTACAACTTACAAACTCTTTTATATAAAGGGTGCCTTATTACAAAGTGCTACAGTTCTCTTGGATAGGGATCTGCTCCTCTAGTAAAGAGGTTTTATTCAGTGCATCACTGGGACCAGTGTTGGTTCTTGCAGTGCGCATATAATTACAACCTTTACTAAACGGACAATAACCTGTAGTCATCATTTCACACTCCTTTTGTTCAATCTTTCATCGGACAGCAGCTCCCTAAAAACCCGCTCATGACGATAATTTGATGACACTCCCTACCTCTGGTGATTTTTCATTATATCGGCTCTCCGGCAGAGACCGCGCCTGCGCTCCAGCTCCCTTCCGAACAAGGCTTCACCAATCCTGGCTCTGGCTCCATCCCCGGCTCGGCGTCTCACAGGCCAGTGCTAATAAGTCGCCTAGCTGTCCAGTAATGGGGAAGTGATAGGGAGACGCTGCTGTCTGAAAGCCGTGAGGAAGTTGAGGAGTGAAGGGAAGCTCCGCGCTGCGCCGGACCGGACACAGAGACACATCCTACAGTTGCTGTTGTTGAGTAGCCTAAAAAAGCGCATAGTGATGGAGCGAAAGGTATGGATGCTTATGCTACCTTGTGTTACATTAGCACATTTGTTTTATTCCACATCACTTTGCCTCGCTGAGTCTGCGTTGCTCAGTATCCGCATCCACCATTAAAACTAGTCTTTATATTTGTTCTTTATCCTGTAGGCGCGTTGCCAGCCGGATTAGTGCGCACCGGAGTTTTTTCCTCGTCTGGCTGTAATTTATTGTGCATCTAAAAAAAAAAGGATTAATTTCCACCTCATGGTGTAGGCTATTTGGGCTTATTCCGAGGCGTACAGTCGCATGGTGCACAATGTTTTAGAGAATATTGGGCAGGGATTGGGGATGTGGTTGGGAATATTTAAGGGGACTGTAGTCTACAGTAGCTGTGTCTGCATCATCACACAGCACACTGTATAGTTGCAGCACCTCACCCCTCCACCTCCACCTCCCACCCCTCCCCGTTTTCCAGCCGACGCAGACACCAGCGCGGCTTGTTAACCTTGACTCGTGTGGGAAACAGACACTTGAGGAGTAATACGAGGGGATGCACGCACGGTGAAGCCCCACCGAGTGTGCGGACCATCCACTTACCTCTTTACGCATGCCTTTAATTCAATCCCCGTCACCCCTCTCTCTCTCTTCCCTCCCCTCCCTCCCCCTACACAGTAATATAATGGTGCTTCATGTCGGGCTGTTAGTGCCCCCACAAGTCTGCAAGTGTGTTTTGGATTCTTGCAGGAAAAGTTTCAGTTTCACTGTGTTAATCTGCTGGCAGGCTGTGGGTACACATAGCAGCAGGAGAGGAATTTGGGGTGTACAGTTAGAGCCAGATCAACTTTTGCTGATCCAAAGGAAAATCTAATTTTTATATTCCAGCTGTAGCCTGCAATATATTCACTTCTGCTGGAACTAAATCTCCTTTTTGACTGTTTATAGAGCCTTAAAGTCCACATAGAGAAGCCTGAACTCTGTATTAAAGGAATAGTTTGACATTTTGCAGCCAGTTAGCCTAGTTTAGCATAAAAACAGGAAAACGGGGAATAGCTAGCCTAGCTAACCTCTAGCTAAATCTCACTAACACCTTCAATTCATTTGTATGATCTCTACTAAAACCAACAACAGTCTATATCGTTATGGGGTTATGTGCCAGTCAATGCGCCCGGCCATGATAGCTGTTTCCATCTGCTTCTAGTCTTTAAGCTAAGTTAAGCTAACTGGCTGCTAGCTGTAGCTTCATATTTAGCATACAGACATGAGAGTGCTATTGACCTTCTCATCCAACTCTCGGCAAGAAAGCTAAAAAGTGTATTTCGCAAAATGTCAAACAAATTCATAAAGAGTTTATAGTGGATTCTCCATATGGGCTCTATAAACAGTCGAAAAAGCCAGCCATGATACCACTCTAATGTCTGTACGCTAACTATGAAGCTACAGCTAGCAACTGGTTAGCTTAGCTAGCTTTACATGTGACCGAGAAGTAGTCCGGCCCTTTAACACCCAATAAAACCAAAAAGTGTAGTTTCTATACTTCCGTTTTTGTACTAATCGAACAAACAAGATATAACATGTTGATTAATGAACTTAAGATGTGCTGGTAGGTGGATTTTGTTACCTTTGGACAGAGCCAGGCTAGCTGTTTCCCTCTATTTCCGCTCTTTATGCTAAGCTAATCTAACCGGCTGCTGGCTGTAGCTTTATATTTACTGTACCTATATGAGAGTGGTATCAATCTTATTGTCTAACTCTGGGTAAGACTGCGAAAAAGAATATTTTCCTAAAATGTTGAACTGTTTCTTTGAAAATATATTGAATATTGAGCATTTCTCATGAATCATATGTAGGTTTAGTGACTGCACGGCTTTTTTTGCTTATGATTTCTGCCTCCCAAGGACCCACAACTGTTGCTCTGTTTAACGTATTTACTGTATTACATTAGGAAAAGTACATTTTGTGCATGTCAGTAAAACTAAAACCTTAGAGAAGCTGGAGAATGCTGAAGACTTTCATTCAACATGTGTTTGGGTTTTATTTGACGAGGCATTCATGCTCGTATAATAACTGAAAATGTGTTGTCACTGAATTCATTTCACATTTTAAAGTTTTTCTCAGATTTCTCGCCTCTCTTTCTCTATTTTCCCTGCTCTGGTTTCATGTACTGAGTGCTCATGTACTGTTGAGTTATGGAGGACTTGGTGACTCAGCTGCCTGCTGATTTCAAAGAGCACCATCACATGCACTTCAGTTTGATGCTCTCCTATGAAAAAAAAAACACAGACACAGGCATTTGGGTGCAATTAGTCAACAAAGAATATTGCATAACCACTCCACATAAGAAAATTGCTGCCTGAGTGTTGGTTTTCCATAGATGTAGTCCCTCAGAAGTCATTCCATTCATTTTTTCCTGTGTGCAAAGACTTTTTCCAGATAGGATATACATTAAATTTCCATGCAATGGTGCAGGAATGTCCTACTTCTTCTGCTTTCTATCTGTTCAGTGTTACTCTGCATTATAGCCTGTATAGAAAGCTTGAGAGCTGCTCTACACTTGAGTTATTTTGTGATTTCTTTTCAATTGTGGCATGAATACTGAGATGCTTTTTCAACTTAATGTTTGCTGTAGAAGTGGAACCTTTTCGGGGATACAGGCGCGCTCTCTCTACGAAAAGAATAGGACTAAAATAGCTAAATTTCAAACCGCAGTCTTCCCTGACCCAGCTGCTGGCACAGATATTCCCTTCAGTATAAAGGAAAGGAGAACAGTCCCATTAGTATGCAAGGTGCCGTCACAGCTCCTGAGGTCTGATAGAGGATCAGAGGATCAGCTCCTTTTACAGTCTGCTGAATGCTTGACCTGGCTTTTTAAGGAAAGCCGCACAGGAACCCCCCTCGCTCCCCTCACACACACACACACACACACACACACACACACCCCGGTCAATCTGTTCAGTCATGTTTGAAATTTAGTTTGGGAGACTCATCAAGGTCAATCAATGTTTCACTGAGTGTACGGTTTCAGCTCCAGAGTTTCTCATAAGTTTGTCAGTCTTTATTTTTTCACACCGTGTCTGTGATGTATTGATTAGACTGACTGGAAGTTGCACACATTTGGCTCGGTTTCCTAAATAGCAGGTCGCCCAATTAGATGTCCCCTAGCTTTGTGTTTTGTGTTATTTGCAGGGATAAATGGACAATGGAGCACTTCCTTTTTTGGCGGGTGAGGAATGTGCTGGGCTCGATGGTGGAAACAAATGAGCTTACAGGAAAACGATTTATTTCACTAAATATCGGAGCTGAAACGTTTAGCGATTAAATGAGTGGTCAGTCGACAGTAAATTAATCAGCAACAATTTTGATAATCGAGTAATCATTTCAAAACATTTTTCATGGCAAAAATTCCCAAAAAATGTGAAGATTTGCTGCTTTTTTTAATCTTATATGATATTAAATTAGATATATTTGAGTTTTGGACAGTGTGTCAGACAAAACAAGCTACCTGAAGACATGTTCTTTAGCTCTGGGAGAATTTAATGTCCGTTTTTCACAATAATACATAATAAATTCTTAGAAAATGTCTGCATTATTCATCAATAATGAAAATATGAATTAGTTGCAGCCCTACTAACTTAATATTATGCAGGTTTATTATCATTTTTTACCATTACTACCATTATAATATCTAAAATACTGCAGTAAAGCAATGCATCCTTTGACCGGGACACAATGCAACATGTACTGTGCAGCTCTGGCATGTTTTACACAGACATACAGTATACTTACAGCTGCAATACTGAAGATGAATTTTATACAATTTACAACCTTTAAACACCACTTTTCACACAACCCTCTGAACCTCCACTGTGTCATTTCCAGAGTGAGATTATAGATTTTTATGGTTTTAAGTCGAGCGCTTTGTAACCTACTAATCATGTCGCCCTCCCTGCCTACCACCAGATTATAACAGTGTTTTTTTAATCACTGTTATCTTACCTAAAGCACTAGCTGTGGTAGGGTGTTTTTCTCAGTTGCATATTACTCCCATTCATAATGTAGAGTTAGCTGTCTAATGAGATTGTGCGCTCGACTCAGAGACAAACTGTCTGGGTCCTAATGGTGCTACAGTTCACCGAGCGGCTGGTTGACCCATTTAGATGTTAACGCTCAATACTGCACCATTCTCTGTTGTGGAGTCAGTATAACCCAATATAACACATGCAGCAATATTGCATTCGTGTGTATGTTGATGTCACGGCTGGCACAAATATATGCGCCTTCCCTTTCAGTTGCAAAAGCTTCTAATGATTTATAAAAAGGTGCACAATCACAGAATGATTTCAAAGAGATTAATGAACGTTTTTTTTAAATTTTCTAATCTGGATCAAGCTTTAATGAATGTCTGTATCATTGGTTTTTCCAGAAACACAATATGTTTCAGGGCTGCAACCAACAATTATTTTCGTTATCAATTCATCTGCTGATTATTTTCTCAATAATCAGCCCAGGAAATAATCAAGCCCAAGGTGAAATCTTTAAATTGCTTGTTTTATCTGATCATCTGGGCAAAGATAATAAATGTACAGTCACATAAAACAAAGAAAAGCAGCAAATCCTCACATTTAAGAAGATCGATTAACAAAATAGTCTGTTGGTTGACTAATTGATTCATGGGCTAATCGTTTCAGCTCTTGTGTGTGTTTCTTACCACAACATACACAGGGAAGATCAGAAATTCAACCGTTACGTGTTGGAACAGGTAGCTACCGTGGGATTGAGGAATATGAACATTTGTGTGGTTGTTCATGAAACCGAAAGTGGATTTTATTTGGTTTTATATTGTCCTTTATACCATAACCCGTGTGTGTGAAGTTGTTAAAGGGAACTGAAGAGATGGTTATAATTTACTTCACTGGCTGGAGTGAGCTAAAATGGCTGCCTCACTTGGGTTTCATCTTGTTGTCTCCTGTTTTTATTTATTGTGCAGCACCTGGAAATTGTTACAGTGAGGTGACACGTGGTAAAAGTAGTTGTTGTTTATTGTGTCGTCCACACACAAATACCCAGATCACATGGACTTTAAAGACACAAAAAACACTGTTGCAGTGGTGAGAGGAACTTCTTACATACATGATTACATTGCAAAAACAAAGAACTTAGTCTCCTCTCTCAGTAAAAGACATAAAACAGTCTCATAAGACACAAAGCCTTTTCTCTTCTCTCCATTTAACCTACCTGTCTCTATCATGGTAATGCACCTGAACGTAACTGTGCACATGACTTTTGGTTATATAACATACATTCCTACACTTTAGTTAGAGACAATATATGTATGTGTATTGGTTTAGGTGTATGTGAAAGTACAGCACATGTGCATACACAGTGTTAGCACCAATTTGTGCCTCTCATGTATTACCATTATGGTCGAGTCTCAGAGCTAATCATCCAATTAAAAAAATAGATAGCAATGTTTTTGGACATTTTGGACTGAACCACTGTTCTGAAGGTATTTCCAAAATCCTTAAAGAGTCTTCTAACCATCTGGATGGAAAATATTCCATCTGTTGCACAACAAGAATGATTTTTAAAAAAACCTGTTTCCTAAATTGCGACTCTGTTTTCTAATCCAAATGAAAATGGTAGCCGTAAACAACATATGTCTTTGCTCAATTTGTACGTAAACCAAAATGTTACTTTTTATTATTAGTATATATTGATGTTCAGGCTACCTGGATGAGGAAGACAGTGTCTGATTTTGTAAGTTTTGTAAGGTTTTTCAAAGTTCGCCGGGTATTCATTTTTATGAAACTCCAATCCTTGGCTCTGTGACTCACATGTAATAGTAATACACGAGAGGCACAAACTGGGGTTAATACAGTATGTGTGTACTTATAGATGAATATCTCTAATTACTACCTGGATCCTGAGGGTGTGGATCTCCTTTTTGACATAAAAACGTATTCATTTCGTTCATTTCTTGTGCAGACACGGTAGCAGCTGATTTTTCGGGCCACCCCTCCGCCTCCTCTGTATGCCTCTCCCCTTTGTGTCTGATTTTCATCTGTTGGATTTGGAAGTCGTCTCGATATGGCCCTGCACATACCAATCCTGCCCTCGTTCTGTCGCCTCTCTCTCCCATCCTGCACGGGCAGAGTGGTGCTGAAAGATCAGGGCTAATACTTGGATGCAGAGTAGGAGAGAGGAGTGAGCGGAGGGGAGGGGGAGAGGGAATTTATAGTGGAGGAATTATTCTGCCAGTTTTATTTTTCATCCCGTGGTAGTTGGGTCGGGTTTATTCATGGAAAGTGACTGTTTTTCTCTGTATATTTGTGTCAAAGTTGACCCTGGTGACCTCGGCGCTGACTAACACGGCGAACTGAAGCCTTTTCTGTCTCCAAAAAAAAAAAACCAAACAGGGATTTCTTTTTAGTTTTGCACTCTGGAATAGTTCCTTGCTCAGTTCACCAGCTGCTGCTCCAGTTTTGAAGTCACTGCGGTCGGCGTTGCTCTCAACCGATTGGCTGTTAGCTTTGGGGCACAAGGCAGATTATCCCGTTGTCATGGCTACAGCAAACAGGAAATGCCCCGAAGCAGGTAACGCTTCAGGCCTTGTTCCGGTGTGTTGTTCGTTGCTTGCGGGGAAACTCGAAACTCGGCTCATTACTGTCTTTCCATCTGCTCCCACAATGCCTCCTTCTCTTTTTTTTTTCAGGGCGGTGGGAGCAGCCCAGGAGCTGAACCATAAACGCTGTCTGGATAAAGATGCTTTGTCCCAAACAAGCCCTGAAATCCAAGGTCGACCCTAAACGTCTTATCTGCGGCTTCTTAGGTTAGGTGCTTAACATAGCGCTGCCGCTTTGTGCAACCTCATTCGCCTATTTCCTCGCAGTATATTGTACCAAATCACTTTGATCACAAAATATCAGCAGATGCCCTATTGTTTTCAGCCACCATGGGAGACCCCTCTTTCTCTCCGTAGGTTCCTCTTCATTACACATGCCTGGCTGCAAGAAATCGCCCCTGAAATGTACTTCTCCACTCCTTAATCCCCCTCAGTGAAGGTGCAGGTCTGCGTGCTTTTGTACAGTCCCTTTGATGGTGGCTGATGGCCATTGAGTAGCTTTCCGAGAGCTCTGGCCTTTAAGCAGCTTGAGCTGGGTTTTGTGTGCAGCTCTTAAACTGAAGAAAG
This sequence comes from Macquaria ambigua, assembly GCA_008360985.2. Lineage (NCBI taxonomy): Eukaryota > Metazoa > Chordata > Actinopteri > Centrarchiformes > Percichthyidae > Macquaria > Macquaria ambigua. The sequence continues at coordinate 277,670 of VMKM01000149.1, forward strand.
AGAAAAAGAGAGGGGCCCAGCAGTGGGAGGGAATCAGACTTTACTCCATGCCCTCAGTAAAGTCCATATTCCCCCCTAGTGCACCCCATCTGTCTGTGACAATAACGTTGACGAGGGCAGGTTCGTGGTTTCTGGTATGTAAACGTTGTCACTGGGAACTGTGCGTTATAAATCAGCACCGGTATACGTTTTTATTCCTTGTATACTCCCTCTCTTTCTCTTTTTCCTCCCTCTCTGGGCTTAATTGCTAATAGATTGCAGAAAAAGTGGCCCAAACCATCACTGTATGGATTTCTCTTCCTTCCTTTCTTGCTCTCTGCTCAGCTTATTGTTGTCGCACATCGCCATCATCGACTCAACAGAGCAAAGCAATCAAATTAATTTACCTTCACCGAGCTTTTCTTACCAATAACGAACTTCATATTGTGTGTCTATTTTAGAAAAGATGAAAGAGATTGATTGATTTACGGGTAATTAACTCTGATATTTCAACCACTTCAGGATCTTTGATTGAATGCAGCACTTTTCATGTAACTATGATTATATACACCAGCAGTTTTTGGCTTGAGATTCCTTAAAGACCCTGAAAATCTGTTTTCTCGAACAGCATCTTAATATGAGTGATGCTGTCCTACATTAACACACACTTTATGCCAAAGTTAGAGCAGTTTTTGGTTATTTCACATGAGAGATTTTTGCGTTTCTGTTTTCATCCTCGCTTTTCTCGCTGGTTTAAAGTGGGCGGGGTTAAATTGGAAAAAGGTGATGTCACGTACGTGTGCACCAATCAGAGTTTAGCAACATTTGAATCAAAATCTGATGACAGTTGTTTGCTCGTGTTGCCTGCACTGTCAGTACAATCTGTTTAACTTTTAATAAATAATACCAAGGATGTTTTTTTCTGAACTTTAACTTTGATTTTTGCTTATTTATTAATGAATATTTAATGTTATAGAGAAAAAAAAGATTTTTCAGGGGCTTTAAAATGCAGCAAAGTCTACCTGTGATTTTAACCTTCACAGTAGAGGTGCAATGATTAGTCGAAGAATTGATTAGTTGATCAACAGCAAAATAATCGGCAACTACTTTGATAATCGATTAATTCTTCACTTTTACATGCAAAACTGCCAAACATTACTTTAGTTCCAGCATACTTATAATATATACTGTATATTTACTATATACATATGTACATATATGTAATTTGTGAGTATTTGTCTGTTTTATATCACTGTAAACTTAATATTTTGGGGTTTTGGACTATTGGTCAGACAAAACAAGTCAGTTGAAGATGTCACCCTGGGTTTCTGGAGTACTCTGATCGGCATTTTTCACTTTTTTCTGTCATTTTATAGATCAGACGATAATTTGATAATGAAAGTAACTGTTAGTTGAAGCCCTGCTCCACAGATTGTGTCATTTTGAAGGGTTTTATAGAGGCTTGAAGAGGTGAAAGTGTCCAGTATTTCACACTTGGGGGGTCCTTTGTTAGGATCCAATTCTATACACTGTAAAAGTGTAGGAGTTATTTGTCTCCCTCTTGTGGCCAAATAAGGAAGTGAAGAATTAAAAAAAAAAACATTAAAAGGTGCTTAGAAAATTAAATTGGTTGAGCAGTGATTAGAGTTTGGTTCCTGCAAAAAACTACTTTTACGTTTTCATGCTTTATGATGCCTTATGTTCATCTATTTGTGCAACCAGGCCCTGAACATGGATCCCTCCTTCCCTTCAAACAGTCAGCACCCCCCTCCCTGGTTTGCTCCCTCTGTTGGTCATCAATAATACTACTGCTGCTCCCTTACCCCCTGTTAGCCCCCCTCTACCCCCCTGTCTGCTACACACTGGGACATTACCATTTGGTGAGACTGACTGGCTTTGGTGAGGGAGATGGTGGGGGTCCGGCAGGGGGTACTCCTGCGCTCAAGGCTCCCTTTTTCATCGACCGAGCTCCTGGATCTCTTTGTTATCGTTGAACCCACGTGCCGTTGCTGGAGAGACGGGAGATTGGCACAATCTCAGAATCTGCGTGGATAACCTCGCCGGGTTGAGCTTTTTTGACCTCGCAGGAAATTGAGACACACACCTTGTGCGCCTGTACGATTAATATATTTAAAGCTTGCGTCACATGTTATGTAATACAAGGTTAATCTAATGCATAGCGTCAATGTGGACAGATGTCGTTGCAGTAGGTGTCTGCAGGGAGGACACAGATGGATTGAGGCAGCAGTGAGAGATTTTGCTGAGGAGGTTTGGGTTCTTTATGTTCCTCAAAGCCTCCCAGACTGGATTAATGACAGCAGCAGTACGTTCATATCAACAGCAGGTGTCGCCACCAAGCAAAGCAATGCTGCAAGCTGTCAGCAACACATGGGAGGGCCAGCTTTTGTCTATCGATACGTCGATTCCAATAATCAGGGGTGTGAAGGTCATATATTTTGATCCTGAATTGCTTCTCTTCCAGCTGCTCCTTTAGGTATTAATCCTCACTTTTCTGTCAGTAATGGTGTCTTTATGTCACGTGTGCTGGATAATATGCGTGCATAAAAACGGCTTGGGTGCCTTTAGACGTCTCTGAGGGATGGTGCATCCTCCAGAAGGTCATGACCCCTGGCCTAGAGGTCACAGACCCACTAACCAGCTGTCCACACAACAACAGCAGAGCTTTCCTCTCAACTGTTGTTCAGAACTGGAGCAACACTCCCTTTCCTAACGTATATATATATATATATGCCTTGTGCTATTTTTAAGGAGCAAGCCTGTCAGAATGTGGTGATAATTGAAGGGCAGATTTTTGTGCTGCTTTGCGTCAAAGCTTTCTATCAACTGCTAAAACTGTAAGGGTAATCTTCTTTCTACTCTGACACCTGGTTCAACACTTTCCTGACGTTTTCACACCGGCAGAACAGAGGAAGAGGAGACAACAACGGTGACAATACGCCGTCATGTGTCACAAGCCAAGCCCCCTTTGAATCTGCCCCACTTCACCTCCTTTGTCATTCAAATAACCTCATGAATATTTCACTCCCCTGATCTGACGACTGGAAGAAAGAAGGGAGGGAGAGACAGAGGGGCTGGGGCACAGGGAGACATGAAAGAGTCATAATCTTCAACGTGGCGCGGTTTTAGCCAGAGTAATGACCTGTGTGGCGACGGGCGAAGCTCGGGCTTGTGTGTAATTGGAGTGTGAGACGGCATCACAACCTAAAAATGACACCACACACAGAAACAGTCAGTGTGTGTACTTCTGCTGTGCCTCAATAAGTCTTCTGTCTAGCAAGGGATGGTGGAGGGTTTTTCACCCTTTTTTTTTTGTGGCTTTCTGCATTTTGAGAAGAAATCTTTAAGAAAAGCAGCCTGCAAGAAATCACAACAGAGTCTTATTACACGTGTCAAGTGACACAGTCACCTTGCTGTTCAGACCAGCCTGCTTGTTTGCCATTACACTGTAGCCACAGCCTGAATGTAGCCTCTGAGGCGACTACTGGGTGAAAGGTAAAGCTAATAAGGCGAGTGGAGGAAATACTCCTAACCTATGAATGCACTCTGACAAAGGCCAGCCCAGAAACACAGGAAGTGAAGGTGCTCTTGACGCGGCCTTCTCCCTTTGTGAAGTGTCTGTAGAGCACATTAGCTCGCCTGTTGTGAGAAATGCTTTGCCCTCGAAGGCAAACAGACGAGTATAATTCCCCCTGACTTTGCTTCCTTCCAGTTGAGAAAATAACACCACCCTCCTCCTCCTCCTCCTCGTCATCATCACCACCACGTCATGGCTCCATCATATATGGCAGTTTATGTGTGTACACATGTGTTAATGATATGCAGCAGTGGCCCCTTTAAGAGCCCAATGTCCTTTTTTTTTTTTTTTTTGAGACTGAGCCCAGGACTCTGAGCTCTGTGTGTGCTGACCGTGGCCTCTGGGTTGGTCACCAGGGGGAGGCTGCAGCAGAGGAATGGCTAACTGACTCTAACCTCCCCAGCCTCCGTTCAGACCAAACGGCAGCCTCGCCGCGCCGCATGCCCTTATCTACCAATGGAATGCAACAGCTGTGCGGGGGAGCGGCAGGGTGGGCTGGCTGAAACCCCCCTGCCAGACCCCCGCACAGCTCTCCCCCTCCACCTCCAAGCGACGTGCCGGGCTCCTGAAAGGCAGCTCAACTAAAAAGTGAGCTAGACACAGTGAGAGACTCGGCAGGGCTGCTGCACATTCAAAATAGAGTCAGAGGGAGGGAAGAGAGAGAGAGAGAGAGAGAGAGAGGGAGAGAGAAGGAGAGTCAGGGACAGGCAGTGCTGAAAAGGAGAGCACAAAGAGAAGGAAAGTGGAGCAGGGGAGGGGAACAGGAGGCTGGGTGAAGGGAGAGGGAAAGACAAAAGAAGGAGAGGGGAGACATAGCAGGGTGAACGGAGGGGACTGAGCAAATGGCTACGGAGGAGACGGCGGGGGGAGCCAGGAAAGCCACCAAGAGCAAACTGTTTGAGTTCCTGGTCCATGGAGTGGTGAGTGGCGCTGTCCGTCATTCCCGTGAAGGGAGCTGGGCTCTGGCATGCATCTGTGTGTGTGTGTGTGTGTGTGTGTGGTTGTGCGTGAGTCGGCGCAGCAGCAGCAGCAGCAGCAGCAGCGGTCTGTGTGTGTGAGATAGCTGGGTAAAGCTGGCCATGTGAAGGTTATTTCCAGCCCCCACCCTCCCACCCCCCCCTCTAGATCCCAGCCTGTTAGGAGATGACTTGAGAGAACAAGAAGTGGAGCAGCATGGATGGATGGAGCTGAGCAGGAGAAGGATGGGGAGCAGAGCATTTCTTAAGACAAAAAAAAAAAAAAAAGAAAAGAAAGGATAATTGTAGGAATAGAAGCTAAGCAGCAGCAGAAAGCAGCCAGCTCCCCCTTTGGCTAACAGAGCAGCACAGTGAAGAACGCTTCCCTGGGAGTCACAGACGAGGGGGGAAATGACGAGTCCACTCACAACAACACAGTCAGAGTAGCCTTCCAGGCAGCGTGTTGTTGCTTGGTGGAAGGATTTGAACCTGTAAGGTCACGAGACGAAACGGACGTAGTAGCGTAGACGGAGCCGAGGCAGACGGCCAATCCTGGAAATCATGCAGAACAATCAGTCCATTCATGTGAAGCTAGCACGAAATGTCAAGTCAAGTGTTGCTCACGGTTAGAGGTTAGGCAACTGTTACCATGAGCCTCATACTTTACATTAATACCAGAACATGGAGTGCAGTTTGTTTTGGTAATGAGCTGAATGAATTAGAGGGGTGAGGATGATGCAAAAGTCTCGGTCAGTCAGTCGGTGGCACTTTTCCTGTTGAAAGTTTTAGCAGATGTGGCTTTGACATTGACTCAAGTGTGTAAATAAACTGGTCCTTTCTTTCCTTGTGATCTATTAATACGATCGGTCTACTTGTGACCTCTCGTCACAGGTTTCATGTCCATGAGTTCAGTTTCAGATTTTTTAAATTTGAATATATATATATATATATATATATATATATATATATTTTTTTTTTTTAGGGCTGCAACAACAATTATTATTATAATTAGTCTGCCAATTATTCTTTTGATTAGTCATTTACAGTGTTCAAAAATTGTGGAAAAATACCCATCACAACTTCCTAAAGCTCAAGGTGACATTTTTAAATGTTTTGTTTTGTTTCTTTTACTATCTCCTACACCGTTATTCATCTGGCGACCATTTAGATTAATCACGCCCCGAGTTTGGAAAGTATTATTTCGTCATAAATGTCCATCTCATTCTGGAGATACCTTGAGATTAAATTGAACGTCTTAATCCTCAAGTACATCGGGAAGGTCAAAAACACTGTCTGGTATTTATTTGTTCCGTCGAAGAAGGATTTTCCGTTCTCAGATTGTTTCATTTGAATAAGTGTATATTTTGGGGCATTTTACGCCTTCAGTAGAGAATTGATAGCAGAGGGATGACAGGTAGTGAGGGGATGGACAAATGGGGAACGATCAGACTCGAACCCGGGGACGCCGTGGGTCATGGTTGGTGCTAGGGAGCCTTTTTCAATAATTTTTAGAGGCCTGAAGAGGTAAAAGTACACAAGCAAAACGTAAAGTTTAGAGAAAAGTCCAAAAAAAGAATCTGAATTTAGTTTTTATTATTTTCTACCTCAAAAATCAACTGGCGACCCCTTAAAATTATCTTACGGCCCCCTGTGGGGTCCCGGCCCTCAGGTTGGAAAGTAGTTTCTAGAGCTGAAACAATTTGTAGAGTTAACAGATCATTAGTCTGCAATTATTTTGATAATGCATGAGTCATTTTCTATTCACTGGTTGTGGCTTCTCAAATGTGAATATATATTCTGGTTATTTGGGTTTTGGGCTGTTGATCAAACAAAACAAACAATTTGGGTTTTGGGGAATTGTGTTGGGCATTTTTCACAATTTTCTGACAGTTTATAGACCTGACAAATAACAGAGAAAGTGATCAATGATGACGTAATTCCTGCATCATAAAGGTCGTCTCATTCTGGATGTGGTTTTTAGTTTCCGCTGAACTGAATTTCACCTTTGCACAGATCCTGAAATTTGGCATTGCTTCCTAATCCTCAAGTACACAGAGAAGGTCAAAAAGACTTGGTGGTATTTGTTTGTCAAATCCTTTTATGTCTTTAAATAACAGAACCAGCTTGACTAAGTTCTGATTTTAGGGTGAAAGCCTGTTTTAATCAGTGTTGATGTTGGACGTAGTGACACCACATAGATTTCTACACTGGAACAAGATGAGGTATTGTCTTTTTGACAGGAGTGGTCATTACAGGGGCTTTGGTGCTGAAGCCCTGCGCACAGAGACAGACTTTAGGAAACAATGGACCAGGTGATTGATGAGCCAGATGAGTGTGTCCTCTCAACAGACCAATTAACCTTGATGAGACTCTGGCTGCTCCAAGCCAAATATTTCCCTCTGCTTATTTTCTCTCATGCCTGCCCCCCCCCCCCTTCCTCTTTCCTCTATCTCTCCCCCACATTTTAAGATGGAAAAGTCTTGTTATAATAGTTGCGGCAGGTTCCTCGCTGTGTGTACTGCAGAATGAAGAAATATTTATACTATGGGATATGGGGATGAGGGATGACGTTTCCTTTCCCCTCGTGGGACGAATGAAGCAAGAAAGCTTTTATGCACACAGAAACATACAATGTACAGATGCATTTACACACTCAAGATTATATATATAAAAGCACACTATATGCAAACATTGTTGTGGTTACCGAAGGTCGTAGTGTTCCCGCCTCCCAGCAGCAGTGTGTGTGTTGTGGGGGAGAGCGTTTGGCCGAGGTCTCGTTCTAGGACTGATGGGTGGGCTGAAGGCCTGGCTGAGGTCTCTTCCTCTTTCTCTCTCATTATCTGCCCTTACCTCCCCCCCTGCTGTGTTACTTTTCTGGCTCATGTGTGTGTGTGGAGGTCAGCGAGGGCCGTGGTGATGAGAAAAGCCTTCCAGCGCTCTGCGTGGGAAACCCCGATAAGCCAAAACATAATACGACACACTGTAGCTTTGTCATCTGTAAATTGTGTGTGTTTGTGTGAGGGCAAGTGATGTGGCCTTTGAACATAAACTTCACCTTTACTCTCAAATCTGCACTGTCATTAAAACTAAATGACTTGCTTAAAATGTTGTAGTTCAACCTGTGGTATCTATCCATGCGGATAGTTTTGGTGAGATATCTTGAGTTTTCTGCCTCCACCGCAGCACAATGGAAATGAAAGAAATTTCGTCTGTCAGCATTGAAAAGTGAAAATTTAAAACATTCAACAGCCACTTGTCTTTTCAAAACACAATGTCCCGGTTACTCTGGATAATCCACAGACCTTGCCATGATCGGTTCTCATTGAAATTACTTTTTACCAAAGAAATAGTCGCTATGAAAACTGTCCAAAAATGTGTTCTTTGGATCCGGAGTGAAAGGGACGCTGTTTTTGGAAAGAGAAGCTGCTGTTGAACTCATTAAATGTCGTTTTTCAATGTTTTGAGCATCGCAAATGAGATTCCGTTTACCTCTTTTGTATTGGGGTGAAGGCAGAGAGGTGGATATCTCAAAATCTCACCACATAAAACCACAACTACCTGGTTAGAGAAACCAATCAGCCTGTATTTGATAGTAGTGGTGGGCAATATGGTTGAAATCCTCTATCACAGATCATGTAATTTTATATTGTTATATGCCTGTAGTTACGTTTCTGGAAAATCTAAATACTGTTGATAGAAGAACCAGACAGTAATGTGTGTTTTTGGCTAATCCAGTGAGTTAAATACCTTACAAATAAAGGCGCATCATCTGCATAAATATAAACATCCAATATTTCCATCAAGCAGTCCTGCTCATTGACTGCCACCATTACCTAACACACCAAGGGATATTAAAGGGATGAATAACACATGTATATACCAGAAGGTAAAATGACTAATTGATTTCATCCCATGGTATAATCTGTACATTCAATATGTCCCAACCCTATTTGTGGGGCTGGGCGATACGGTTGAAATCAAGATTACCATATTAATATGATTATATTTCCGATATTCATATCAGCAAAATCACATGTAGAATTCATGTAAATTTGATCAAATTGATGTTGAGTCCCATGAACTGTGTTCCACGTAGGACTACAAGGTCCCAGAGCCAAAGGATGACGTCTTCAAAAGCCAAAAACCCAGATACTCTCGTATAAATCAGAGATGATCTATCAGTAGATCGAAGGCTTCTCCTTGATCTGCTGTGGATTGGATTTCAACTCATTTGTACGTCGCTTTGGACAGCAGCGTCTGCCAAATCAATAAATGGAAAATGAAAAAAATGCTCACAATATAGAAGCTGAAACCAGAGGATGATTGAAAAAAATTTCGGAAAAAAATTTCGGAAAAATTAACCGAAACACTTGATCAATTGTCAGAATAGCTGCCTATTAATTTTCTGCCAATTCAACTAATCAGTCAGTAGACAAATAGTTCCAGCTCTAATCAATATCAGCAAATGTATGCATGTAATCAAATGCAATAACTGTCATGCTTTACATTAGTCAAAATTGTTCGCGTGTAAAATTAAATCTTCAATAACTCATTTTATTGCTCGAGAGGATCAACAGAATTTTATAAAACAATAAAACAAATATGTCCAAATCGTCACGATACGATTCCACTGAAAGTCATCGAACACTGATATTGAATTATTGCACAGATCTCGCTTTGATACACAATATTATCTCCATTATTACAGGGGTATTATTAAAATCTGAAAACATTATTTAAACAAAGTTGTCGATTATGATGAAAATGATTCTAATAAAAACTAATGAGATATATACATGAGTTACATTGTTAATTAAATCTAAAATAACATACAGTAACACAATAAAAATAATTAAGGATTCATTTCTCCTGTGATAGTAAACTGAATATCTTATAAAACAAGCATTTTGAGTTAACTTGTGTTTTTGGACATTTTTCACTCTTTTCGGACACTTGATATACCAAACGACAAACGGATAATGAAAAGAAAAAGATCTTAACCTCATCTTCAGTTTTTAATAGATTGCAGGGCTCCAGTCGAAGCCTTTATAGGGGCCGTCCATGTTACAACCCACAGATTCATATGTTTAGTAGAGTGTGGGTTAAGTTTGGCCTCTTCAAATCCCTCCAGAGATGCCAGCACACTTCTCAGATATCCATCCACATGGCAGATTCGATTGCTGGCTGGCTGGCAGAGCTCCGGGCAGAGTGTTGGAGTCAGTTCAGCAGGTCAGATTATAGAGTACTGCTCATTGTGTGTGTGGATTTAGGGGAAATTCATCTTACACTTTATGTATCTGTTATCTGAAAGGCTCAAATTCCCCAGACAGACGCTTGTAACAGAAGTCTCTGTCTGGCTGCTGGAAGTCTGGTCTGATGCCTGTTTGGGTTTTATTGTCCGGCTTAGGTAGGAAGCAGACAGAATTTTAAAAAAAAGGGGGGTCTGTTAAAGGCTCCACAAGGTGACAACATTCGAGCAGGAGGCCCCCAGACCATATGTTGTCTTATCCTTCTCAGTTGCTCTCAGTTACCCCCAACATCCCCTCCCCCCTCGCCGACCAAACTCCCAGCCAGAGTGACAGCAACGCCTGCTCGGGCTTCTTATCACAGGATCTCTGCTTGTTCATTTCAAAGGGCACATAAATACGTCAGTCGTGTGTTCTCATAATCTGTTTTTTGCCACTAAATCTACCAGTGTGAACATGCATTTACATTTGGACCCAGTTTGATTGTTAGTTTTCTTATTGCGCCCTCCCTGCTGTTTATCTAATATTCTTCTTTGTTTGTTTTCTGGGTTTTTTTTCCCGTGTGTTTGTGGACGGTCTAAAGATCAGATCTGACATGTGTATGTACGTGTAGTAATCCACATTTAGAGGTGACAAACAGTGTGAAATGTTGGGAAATAACGTGATCGTATGAGAGGTTATGAAACTCCTGATTTGTATCCTTCGGCTGTCCTCTCTCTCTCTCCAACATTTAGCAATTGTGTTTCAAAATGTAGCCGGCAGTTTCTGTGACCATTTGAAAGAGGACTTGCAAGGTGATGGTTAAACATTTAGGTCTATAAAGTCACGACTCTGTCAAACAACAAGGTTCAGATGTTCTTTTGAATAATAGAGAGGCAGAGGGAAGAATAGACTCTCACCGTCTTTCATGGTTTAAAATGTCCATGGAGAGACAAGTTGTCTGTCCTTTGTAGAGTATTTATAGTTTGATATTAACTGAGAAACAATCAATCATATTTTTGGATCAATTCGTGCTCATGATGCATTTCCTTGGTGACTAAGTACCTTTACTCACTGTATTTAAGTTTTGTCGTACTTGCACTCCACTGAAGTTCATCCATTTTATGCTCCTTTATACTTTTTACTTCACAACATTCATCTGAAAGCTATAGTTACTTTGCAGATTAACATTTTATATGCAAACCCTGTAATGAGCATATGAAATATGCATTGTTATAGATCAAACCATACAACAGTCGGGGCCGGATTAACTTGCTAGGTGGCCCCAGGGCAAAAGTAAGCCATGGGCTCCCTAATCAGACCCCCTACCCTCCCTCTCTACCCTTTGATTAAATGCAAAATTATTTAAAAACATGCAGCATGTAAGTATAATATCAACCAGGGCTGGGTGATATATCAAAATAAATTAATTAATTTGAATTTTTTTGTTTTTGGACAATGTGTAAAATGTCTACATTGGGAAAATCAAGTTACTACAACGTACACAGAAAGGTTATTTTTAGGCAAAAGGTAACACGAATGATAGAGGGCTACGTTAGCTGTCTTGAGTCATGATGTCCTGTAAACTGTGGCTACACTATAGTGTACTATATATACACACACACACACATATATATATATATATAGTTTAACAGTTGCATTTACAAGTGGACTTTTTTAGACTGAAACAAGACTCGATCTGAGCTCTCGGTTTGTGTTTGTTGACGAGGTGCTATCTGTTGTTATGAGAGGTGGAGTTAGCAGTATTCAGTCTGTCCTTACCTGCGCTGTAGCTAACGCTAGCTAGAGAGTAGGCTGCAGATATCAAACTTAATTTCTTGTCAAAACACAAACAGCAGGAACAGATAAATTAGTGTGCAGACTTTTTGCTCTGTCTGTAATGAAGTTAATGTCCGTGCTCTGCTTAGTTATCTGGTAGTGACCGTGGTAGTCTGTGGCTGTGTGAGATAACATGAGGTGGTGCAGGTCTTTTATTATTCTTGCTCAACTCTCTTGTTTCTGTCATGTTTTAGTTCTCCTGAGTTTTGCAGGGAAAAAAAATTGATTCAAATTGTGAATTGTCCCCAAACTTTAAAAAAAAATTGAGATTTTATTTTTGGGCCGTATCTCCCAACCCTCGTATCAACTGACATATTAAAGGTATTAAAGTCATAGTAAAGCGGTTAGAGTGTCTTTAGCTTCACTAATGTGACGTATTTCCAACGGTATATGTCTGCAAGGTTTAGTTACAAGAGTGGTTTAAATCAAATCCTTGAAATTTAATTGGATTATGAAAAAAGTACACATGGCTTAGCCAATATAGCACGATACTTCCACCTCCACCCACACCTCCCTCACCTGTATTCACCCTCACTGTGTCTTTAAAAACAAGATTTTGATATTGGGCCCTTCTTCAAGACTGGGCCTCAAAATTTAGAAATAATGCAGGAGCGTTTTAGTTTAGATTGTGCACTATTGGTGCATATTACCAACTAAATGTGGAATGAATTAAATTACTACAAAGTGGTTGCCACACAGTTAGCCTGGGGCCTTTGTGTCCCTGAGGGTTTGGGGATAGTTGTTCATTTGGTAATCCTTGTCAACAGTATGCAAATTAGTTAAAGTGTTGCTTACATGTTAATTCACTAGTATAAGGACTTTTAATACTTTAAGTGCACTTTGCTGCTAATACGTAGTACTTTTACTCAAGTAAGATTTTGCTTTTTACATTGTAGTATTGCTACTTTTACTTAAATAAATACGTAAATTATCTGAATTTTATACATTATTGTAATTAGAGGACTGCTTATTCTCTGTAGATGTGTTTCCCCTTCTGGGGGGGGTTCCTTACATACAGTAGGTGGTCTGTGCTCTGGTTCAAAGGAGTCAAAGGTTTTCTTTCTATCACACAAACCCTAATTTGGTCTCAGACAATAAACTGAGGCGGGAGGCAGCTGTTGCCATGGGAGTGACAAGCACAGGTGAGAGTCCCCCAGTTGTTCCCAGGCGTCAAGACGGGAGTGTGGGACTGTGGACTCTGACACTGTTTGCATTGTCTAGGAGGAGTGTGTGTGTGTGTGTGTGTGACAGTGTTTGAACACTGCAACAAAATCTTCATTTTTCAGCCGTTTCTGTTTAAATCAGACAATAGAACAAGAAAGAAAATAAGAGAGAAACAAAACAGTACATTTGTTTTTGTTTCTGGCATTTTCTGCATATCATTGTCTCACACCTCTGGCAGACTGATTCCACTGACGCTTTCAGGGCTCAAAAGTTGCCTAAAGTGCATTCTCCATACTTCATGTTGGTCTCTAATGTCAACTATCTAACAAAACCAAATCCCCTGTTGGATGGCGCTTCTTTTAAAGCTTTACTAGACCCTTTCTTTCATGTTTGATGCAGAAGATGGAAAAGATTCAAAACACAGAAAACCCCTAAATTGACATCACAGAATTGCTTAATGTGTGTGCGTGTTTACCAGCTTAGCTGTTGTTTGATTACTGAAAGTTTACCTAAGGTTGCAAAAGGTAGCAGACGCTCCAGTTTTAAACTGTTAGTTCCTGTTGGAAGAGAAATTTGCTGAAAACGTATTGCTGTAACCAGAACAGACACCAGAATTTAATTTTAAATTGGAAAAATCTGTGAGATCTGGACTCGGAGCTGATGTGACACTCTTTGTTGCAGCTCTGCTTCATGATTTTGTCAGATAAGATGAGTGTGTTTACAAAAAAAACACAATGCATAAAAGTTACAATTGATCTAGTGTTTCCTTTGTTGTATTTTTAGAAACACTAATTTGTGATTATAATTCACCAGAAAACACAGTGGAGAATGTTTTCTACATATATGTGACCCGTCTTTTCTCCTGCTTCCTCTCCCCAGCGTCCTGGCATGCCGTCTGGAGCGAGGATGCCCCACCAGGGAGCTCCCATGGGCCCCCCCGGCCCACCGTACGGAGGGAGCCCGGCGGTGCGGCCCGGCCTGCCCTCCCCGGTGATGGAGCCCAGTCGTAAGAGGCCTGCCCCCTCCCAGCAGGTCCAGCAGCAGCAGCAGCAGCAACAGCAGCAGCAGGCCGTCCAGAACCGGACCAGAAAGTGAGTCTGAATCCAGTCAACCTCCAACTTCTACTGTACCTACATACTGCATGGCTTGAATATTAGCAACTCCTTATTTGTCTGCTTTTGTGTGTAGTGGTTGAGATCATGTAGACTACAACGGCCATGGTTACACACAAAAAGTATCTGAGTTTGCTCATACTGGCAGCAACCTTGAAAACCAAACATGGAAATGGTCATGAATCATGTGCAGGCAATGTAGTAAGAGCTGGGCATCGAACCACAATATTTTAATATATTTATTTCTTTGTCAGATTCTTAGTGGTTTTTACTTATTTTGAACTAAACTAAACTCATAATTTTGCAAATTTTAGACTTTATGTCATTCAGGAAATAAATTCTCATATGGCTGCTTGTGTTAAAACAACATTGAACACAAAGCATTTGAGAAGTTTGAATTATTTTGTTAAATGATAAAAAGGGCTTTGGAGAAAAATAAATGTATATTCCTGAAAGTAGGAAGTGGGAAAAGTAAAGCTTTAACTACTGGCACCAGTATCAAAACATATCTAACAATACACAGTCCTGCTGTTAATATGTATAGATTATTCAACAATAGTGCTTTAACGAGGAGTAGGTTAATCAGACATCAGTTTTAATAATTGATAAACAATCAGTCATAAAGTGATTTATCAAGTAACAAGACAGAGTCTACAGCCATGCTAGCAGCCCTGTGTGGCTCTGTATTAGCTAAATGCTAGCAGGTACAATGTTGACCATGTTCACCATCTCATTTTAAAGCGTTAGCATGCTAACATTTGCTAATTAGCACTAAACACAAACTACAACTGAGGCTGGTGGGAATGTCATTAGTTTCACAGGTAAAGGACAAACCTTTGACCTGATGATGGTGTTAGATGAAACGTTAAGTTATTACACTTCATCCTGGGGGGAACATGAATGTCTGTACAAAAGTTTATGGCAATCCATCTAATAGTTGTCGAGATATTTCAGTCTGGACCAAAGTGGTGGACCGGGCAACCCATCCCATCCTTAACATGGCTTTTCTCTGTTTTATATCCTTGTAAATTGAATATCTTTGGGTTTTAGACTGTTGATCAGACAAAACAAGCAAAATCTAAAATATGACCTTCTGAATCAGATCTCAGAAATCACACTGATTGAGAAGTGAAACCATGACCTTTGTGTGTCTCTGTTCGGCTTTCAGTTCTTGTTTAGACTCTCTCCCTCTGCTCCACTTTTTGCATCTTTTGCCTCGCTCACTGCCCTGTGCATCCACTTGTCACCATCCCAATCGCTGCCATGACTGAATGTTTCTCCTCTGTTCACCCTTTATGTGTCTTTGTCGTCTGGTTTGTCCCGTGGTCATATCTCTGTCGCATCCACACTGCTGTCTGCGGGTGTTCAGGCTCTGGTACTTTTGTGCTTCGGCTTATTGTTACACTTTCTATTGTCTGCTATTTGACTACCATGTACAAAAGTTCTGAACATCAGTATCCCGGGCACACACACAAAGTGGACGGATGTCTATTAGGAGACAAGTGTGTGGCAGGTATGGTCATTAGAAAGGAGATCAATACGCGCACTCGGTGGACCGCTGTCTCTCTTGGTTTCATTCTCTCAGTATCTGCAGCACGATTGATCCACTGACAATTAAGCAGGCTTGTCGAACAGGTCAGGGGAAATGTTGTCCTACGTCGGGGCCTCAACCCCCAGGAGCGGCCCGGCTGGCTGCGGAGGGTCTGATCGATGGTGCAGGGTGACCCGTCCAGGTGTCTCTCTGGCTCTCTGTTGCTTTGCGAGAGCGTGTGTCCTCTGATGCTCCAGCTCCCCGCTCTACTCCATCCAGCTCAGACCCCACACAGCTGCCAGCTGAGGGCGGGCCACCTGTGTTTGCAGTGTCATTGAGACCTTATGGTCCCAGCTACTCTCGCTCTGCAGAACAAACGCTGTCCTACGCAAAGCTGCTGCTAAAAATAGGATTTAATTCCGGTTTGCTTTGCATAAAGTGTCATGAATACGCAACCCTGCGTCCTAGAAATTACATTTATATACTGCTAATTTGTTTCCCCAAATACGTTCTGTGGGGAAACATTTTGTGTACTGTAGGAAGCACGACATTTATATAGCGCACATATCTCACAGGCAGATGGTCAGTGTGGGTGGCGGGCGCAGGACTTTGACACCAGAGACCAAGGTTCGGATCCCGAGTCCCACGTGTGGTTACGTGACTTGGCATTATCTTATGTTAATAGAAAACATATTTGCTGTTGCAAATTAGTAGTATATGAGTGTAATTTCTAAGAGACAAGGTTGGGAAACCTTTGTATCACCCAAAACACAATGAGGTAAAAGTGTAGATTTTAATATAGAGGCTTTTACCTCTGTGTGTCTCGTAGCGGGGAATACTGGAGACCGTGATTCTTAAAAACTTTGTTCTGAACTTTGGTTTTTGCTGTGAATTGTCCCATAAGGTTGCTGCGGAACATTGCTAGCTTCATGTGATAAAGAAACAGGTTTCTTGGTGATGGATCGAAGTTTTCTGGTCAAGAGCTCATTTTTTGGCGTGGAAATGCTTAGAAAGGTTTGAGACTTGGTTTGGGGGAAATGGGCTAAAAGGTGTGAGTAGCGTGCATGTAGTCTTCACCTGCACCTGCACATTACTCCATCAATGCAAAATCCATATTTGCAATTCAGAGCCGAACAAAAGCGCTAAACTGGCGCACTGCTTGTTTACGCCCTTCCCTGTGATACACAAGTTCACAGTGTGTCCATTGTCAGTGTATTGTCTGTCTGTGTGTGTGAAGCATGATTGTTTTGGTTCACAGAGAAACTTTGTTGAATGAGCGTGTCCCTCAGATGAGCAGGACGCCTCCCAGGTCCTCCTCTGCTGCACTTTGTGCGTGCATGGACACAGTTACACGCCCATCCTTGTGCCTGCCCTTGTCTGAGTTTTAGAGTGTGCACCTACTAACAGACCCTTGAACTTAACACACATCCAACACATAAACAGCCAGAACCACCAGGTGTTTCCCCTCTGACATCGTACTTGCTGCCACTGAGTGTGTGTCTCGCCACAACTCTAATCGGACAACCTTCGAATCCTCACCAATTCTTAGGAAGCCAGTCGGATTCCCTGGAGCCAATGAGATGCCGGCGAGGCAGATGGACATGAGAGAGCCCCAATCAGATCCCACGCTCGGATCAAAGTAGGAGTTTATTCTGCTGCATGTCCGTTTTCTTACATTTGATAAGTCTGGCCTATTTAGCCTTTCACCTGAGCCCAGCACTCCCTGAATGAGTTGTTTTGGCCAACCATACGTACGGGCCTAGAAGTTGACCCCTAAAATGTAGTGGTGCATGCTTTGGACTGGAGCATGGCATGATGGGAACAGTTTTTTTTTTCAGCTACAACAGAAAAATAAAGTAGAATCCAATATCAGACCCCTTTTTGAAACAGTTTAAAATGGCGGATTGTTGTGATGCAGGTTTGTGTTTTCCTTTGCAATGCACCCCCGGATCTTTCAATTCTCCTTGCAGCAGGCTTGTTTCAGTATTTGGCATGCTGATGTAACATACTGCTGCACAGACCGTTGCAGTGCTCTGTGGTAGAAAATTTCTCTACACTGCAAAAAAATCCCCCTTCTATGAACAAGAAGAAATATATAGTAATCTAAAGAAATTTTCTACCATCAAATAGGGTTGGGCGATATGACGATATATACCAAGAGATGATAGAAATGTACAGATTTTTCTGTATTGTTTGTACCATGTTATCTATCTCTGTAATAGCTCTAGTCATATTTGGTCACTGTGGGCAATGTTATTAAGCAACGTGCACCTTTATTAGCCAAAAACAGACATTCCCCTTTGGTTATTTTATCTTTCTCTTTCCAGAAAATGTACAGACTATTTGAATTTAAAATTTAATCACAATATATATTGATATCGCAATATAAAATTACCTACACTGAAGATTTTATCCATATCGCCCACCCCTAGTAACAAACAAAAAATCAGGTAAGCAAAAGATTTTGAACTAGCGTAGAAAGACTATCTACCCTTGAGGAATTGTTCGCCTTTTTGCGAAATGCGCTTTTTCACTTTGCTGCTGAGAGTCACATGAGGAGATTATCACATGACATGTTATCGTGCCCGTATGCTAAATATGAAGCCAGTTAGCCTAGCTTAGCACAAAGACTGGAAACAGGGGGAAGCAGCTAGCCTGGCTCTGTTGGAGGGTAACAAAATCTGCCTACCGGCACCTCTGAAGCTCGCTTATTAACACTTTATAACTTGTTTGTTAAATCTGTACAAAAAGTGTAATTTTTACACTTTGTACACTAGCAAAGCTAGCTGTTTCCCCCTGTTTACATTCTTTGCGCTAAGCTAAGCTAACCGCCTGCTGGATGTTGCCTTATATTTAGCAGACAAATATGAGAGTGGTATCTTCTCATCTAACTCTCAGCATAACAACTTGATGAAAGCAGTGAAACTTGACAAATTCACGGTAAAGGTGCTTGAAAGTAGATTGTCTTTTGATGTTGCTCAATTTAAGAGTTTATATCCTAAAACAGGACCACAGAGAGTAATCGGAAATCTTTGAAATAAGGCATGAATTCCTTTGCTCCGTTGCTTCTTTCCACATTTCGGAGCTTTGCCAGGAGGATGTGACGCCCACAAGGCAAGATTATTGATCTTTGATGAGAAAATTACGATTAAATCATCCTAAAATTGCTCTTTTTGCAGTGTAGTGCCATCTAGGTGTTTTTAGGCTGTGTCCTTCTGCAGGCACCAAGAACAGAACACTTGCATGCATTTACTGTACGTGGGCGCTCCACATAACACAGGTGTCCACAGACTGAATATTTAAGGAAACTTGAATAGAAGAAGAGAAGGGAACTGTAGTGTTGTTTTTGAGTCACCTAGTGAGAAAGTTCTGACAAAGGCACCAACTTGGCACAGATTGTCTTATTGTTCTTGGTCTCTCCTTGGTAAGTATTAAAAAAACATGGCATTAGTAAACAAATGTTGTTCTCACACAGCAGGAAATGCCAGGAATTCATGAATGAAAATATCTCACACACATACATTCTCCTGATCTTGAAGACTCTGCATTCCTAAAAGCTCTTGAACACAGATCCTGTCACCACCCGAGTCCTGTTGCAACGACCCCAGTGATTCTGCAGAGTGTGTGTGTGTGTGTGTGCGTGTGCGTGTGCGTGTGCGTGTGCGTGTGCGTGTGTGTGTGTGCGGCGAATACATGTCAAGCAAGAGATGTGTGATGTGACACTTTTTTGGCTGTTGGAGGCTCTCACTCTCCAGGTGGACCACTGCATTTCACACAAACACATGAGCACAAACACACACACACACACACACACACAGCTGGGATGCTGAGGTGCTGGATATGGCCCAGCATTTTAGCAGATGGCCTGGGTGCTACGCTATCAGTCACCATAGTAACATGCTCTCTTTTTCCTCTTTCTCTCTGTCTTTCTCTCCCTCTCTCTAGTGCTAAGAGAAGGAAAATGGCAGACAAGATTCTTCCGCAAAGGGTGAGGCTGCATATTTTTTACCTTTGTTGCTCTGTTTTTGCTGTGCGTGTGTGTGTGTTATTATATTTTGTGTGCAGAACAGAAAAATCCTGGTCGGTTTTTGCTGTCAGGGGTTCTTGGAAGGCGCAGAGGGCCAGATGATTATGTGTTATTTCCAAATGAGAAGAGAGAGGATGAAGGGGAGCGATCAGGAGGTTTTAGGTTTTTTTTCTTTTCTTTGGGGTTTCATTCTGTTATTTGGATGGTGGCTCATTTCAATTGAAAGACTCAGCGGGATATGGCAGAGCCGCAACCACAAGTAGAGCCGTAAGAGGCGGCAGAATCACTGCGTTGCCACAGGTGAGTCTGTGCCGGTTGTGATTCTCATCCCGTGGTCTCAGGTTTCGGCCCTGTGCCACGCCATCACCTCACCACGTCCTGGCCGGCACACAGAAGGCTTTTACACTGAGACTGTGGAGGTCTGGAGACTGTGAGCGTCTTGGCTCAGGTCTTATCCCCCTAACATAACCCAGACGCAGAGATAGCAGTAGGCATCGCCGGGGCGCCACTCCACAGTAATGACTCAGGGACAGGGAATGTCTGCCACACTCCTCCGTCTGCTCGGCACATCAGCCCGGTGAAAGGCAGCGAGATGGAGATAGAGAAGGAATGAGAGGGAACAATGAAGGCAGCCATTTAGAAAGAAACATGAAAGAGGAAAGGCGAGGGAGGGAGGAGAAGGAGCGAACTGTAGGAGTGTGTGTGCATAGTTTGGTAAGTAAGCAGCAGCCCTTGATGCTCTGAGGACTTTCATCGGTATGGTAATGTCTTGAGTCCTGGCTGGTTGCACACTCTGCATCTCATTTTGATCCCCCGGTGTCCCCGGGATGGTGTGGACCACCGTATTAATGGTGGACTGGGCAGCAGCAAAGGGACCTTTCTACTCCTGTCAGCTTTCAATATGTTAAAGAATAAAAAAGCTATACTGTAATATGTTTTTTTATGGGATCACAAGGTATTAAGTCCTTAGTCTACACAAACTCAGAACATTGCAGGTTTATTTCCAGCAGGAGCCAATAGTTAAACCTCTCTAATTTTGTATTTAAGTATTTTTGGGTGTTAGTTGGATGATACTGGAGCGATGAGGGGAGAGAGAGATGGGGAACGGCATGCAACATAAGTCCCTAGCTGGAGTCGAACCGGTGGGTCAGACAGCACAAACTTTGTTCAAACCCTCTGAACTTTATTTCAAATTGTAGCGGAGATCCCAAACTTTCTAAAAATATCAAATATGTCAGGCTGAAGTTTGGAGAAATTAGCATAAGATGATGCACAAGACATCAAGGCAATTTCCATTTGATGGAAGTCTTGGGTTTGATGAAGACCTGGGACAAAATACACAGATACAGAATATATTTGTGTGGAATTTTTCCAACTTTAAAGGAGAAATTAAAGAAATAGTTTGACATTTTGGGAAATTCACTCATTTGCTTTCTTGCAGAGTTCGATGAGAAGATCGATACCACTCTCATATGTGTTCGTTCAGTATGGAGCTACTGCTAGCAGCTGGTTAGCTTAAAACTAGAATGTGTCATTTTAACATTTCGGTTTGTGTACAGATTAAACAAATGAGACATAACATGTTAGTTAGTGAGCTTTAGAGGTGCTGGTAGGTGGATTTTGATACCTTTGAACAGAGCCAGGCTAGCTGTTTCCCCCTGTTTCCAGTCTTTATGCTAAGCTAAGCTAACCAGCTGCTGGCTGTAGTTTACAGATAGATCTCAACAAAAAGTTGAACTATTCTTTTCCTGTTATTCTATATAATATAGCAGGAAACTATATGTTATGGGCCTCAGTGTCCTTGAAACTGCACCACAGGCAGGGCAGACAGCTAATCTGCTTAAGCCTTTTAGTGATATTCAGATAGTAGATGTGAAGGAAATCTGACTTCTTAATCTTGTGTGTGTGTGAACTGTTGCGGTTGATGTGATCTAAAGATTTTAACGTCAGATTGTCTCCCCTCTGAGCAGATCCGTGAGCTGGTCCCCGAGTCTCAGGCCTACATGGATCTGCTGGCGTTTGAGCGCAAGCTGGACCAGACCATCATGCGCAAACGTGTGGACATCCAGGAAGCACTGAAGAGACCGATGAAGGTAAGGACAAGAAAACGAGACTACTGAGGAGCCAGTGTGCCCCGCTGTCCTCAAGGTCTAAAACGCCAATTATCCATTTCTGGACATATAAAAATGTTATTTAAAGTAATTTTTGCACCTGAACACGTATTGAAAGGTCTTAAAATTACTAATGTCTCATCTTAAATCACAAAAAAACGTCTTTTCAAGACTGAAGACTCATTTGCTTTCAGTTCAGACAGAGCACCTGCAGCATGACATTTCAATTTAAATGTGACCTGTCCGTTTAAACTGTGCTATTTTATGTGCCCTTGTGTCAGCAGCAAAAGCGTAAACTGAGACTTTACATATCCAACACCTTCAACCCTGCCAGACCTGACGCTGATGACTCAGATGGCAGCATTGCATCCTGGGAACTGCGAGTAGAGGGGAAGTTGCTGGATGACGTGAGTTCTGTTAATCTAAAATACACAGTATTTTTCTTTTCAGTAGTAAAAGTGAAATAACTTTACAGTTTCCGTGATGCTGATCCGCCGCAGGGTGTTGTATTATGTCATCTCTGGCGGATGAATTCAGCGTGAGTCAAATAGCTGCTTGTCCTCTAAAAAATAACTGAGATCATAATCTTCCCATTTAGTATGAAAGTGTGCCGCTCCGGGTCATTTTTGGCCAGCAGTCACGCTCGATAACGATGTGCACAAAATACTTCAGACAGAAAAATATCGGCTGGCTCGGAATATAAAATGAATGATTGATGTTATGAAGAGTGTTTTGAGAGAGACTGTAAATGCAGCATGAAAAGCAGACTGATCTTACGTTTGTTTTTTGCGCCGTAAGCTTCCCTTCAAAAAGCTCTGATGTTCTCAGCAGTCCGGGGCAAGGCCATCATTTCACAGCGGTAGGAAGCATTTAGGTTTCACAAACCACAAATATTTCTGGTTGAGCTCGGAGGAAGTGGACCCTGAGAATGTCTAGTGTCTCACTCTTGTGGGTTTTTGATGAGTAAGGTTGCTATAAGCAAAGACATGCGACACGTGTTTGCGTGTGTGTGTGTGTGTGTTTGATGTGTCTGATTTTAGACATTAATTGACCACCTCTCTCTCTCTGTCTGTTTCACAGCCAGGCAAGCAGAAGAAGAAGTTCTCTTCGTTTTTTAAGAGCCTGGTGATCGAGCTGGACAAAGACCTCTACGGTCCTGACAACCACCTGGTTGAGGTCAGTTCAAACATGGCTGCTGCACTGTGCACAGAGGAAGAGGTTAATTTAAGAACTTCACACCCACCATCTGATCAACCTGCTCTTACAGACTTTGTTTGTCACAATGATCAGTGTTTTTGAAATGAATGAATGTCAGCTAGCACATGGTTAAACAGCAGCTTCAAATGTCACCAGTGGTAGTATCACTACATGCTCTGGCTCTCATTTCTTTGCATTTAATTTTATACTTTTAGCTGCAAATAACAAATATGATAACATTTTGCTGCAGCACAGTACATTTTAAATGAAACTAAGAACATGAGGGTAAAACTCTGACATCCAACAAAGTAATGCTCAAGCTAAATTATGTCTTTTGAGTAATAAAAACTCAACCTTGTGGTCTTGAAAGGTGACTCTAAAAAGTTTGTTTTGCGACTTCTGTCTTCATGGAGGAATTAAGGCAGCTGTAGTGAAGAGGTGATAGCAGGAAGGAGAGGAAACAAGATATAAGATAAGATATAAGCAACATATTGTCACTTAGTAAGTTGATATGGTGAGCATGTTAGCAAACAGTTGCTTATTTTTACATCCAGCAGTTACGTAGCAACGTTATCATCCATTTGGAGTCATATTTGTGGGAAATATTTGTCTCTCTAGCTGCTAAATGCTCCACTATGTTAACCAGGTAGTCTCTAACTGCAGGTAGAGTACACTGGGTTTTTAGAGCAGTTTTTAGAGCAGCTGCCTGCAGCCTAAAACGACGCTATTAGAGCGGAGAGAGTGAACCAAAACAGTAAAGAGGTGGGCCGGACAGATAAACAATGAGCTGAAGCTCTATAGAGCTCCAGAGATGCAGATTCAGGTAATAATTCTCCGTAGGTTCATCACTACGAGCGACCTCTTTGACATTGTCACATTTTTTTTTTTTTTCCAAGAGTATATTTATTGATTTTCAAAGGGTCAAACAATTAAGGATGGAAGGGCATGAAAAAAAATATACCCCTTTTTCAAACTTACCCTCAACACCAAACATATTCTCCACATATACAAAAAAACAAAACAAAAAACAGAGGGTTTATACAATTTTCATACAGTTGTATATGACAAGGGCAATCAGGCATAATGGAGGGATAATGGCACATTAAACACTAAGACCTACATGGAAATGTACCTCGAGATGTCACATTGTTTTAATATTGTCATTTGATCAATTGTTATTACAAAAATATCCTTATAGCCGCTTTAAGAAAAGGTCTAATCAGGCAACATAAGTACAAACACCTGTGTGGGTGTGTAGGGGCTTTAATGGAACGGAGACATCGTTAACGAAATCAGCGTCACCTGTGCTTTTCCTTCTGCGGCAAGTCTGCTGTGAAAAGGGTCTGTTAAAGCTGAAACTCAGCACTTTACCCCAATAATCATTGTGTCTTTTCAAATCCAGTGAGTTGGAGCACAGAGACAAAACAACAAAAAAATGTGTCGCTGTCCAAATACTTAAAAGAATAGTTCAACATTTTTGGAAATGCGGTTATTTTTGTTCTTGAGACCGATACCACTCTCATATCTGTACGTTAAATATGAAGCTAGCTTAGCTGCTAGACTGCAAACTGATGTAAATGTTGCCCAAACTTGCCTGTTGGTCACTTCGTAAATCGGTGCTTTAATTTGAGATCATATCCATTAGTGATAAAGAGCCTTTGTATGCTGCACAAATCAGTGAATCAGACTGTTCAGCCATGCAGTCAGGGTCAGTGACGACCTTTTCATCATGCGGAGGAGAGACGTTCACTGAAAATTGTTATTTTGTGATGTCTGGTTTAGTCTGGAGCTACTATCACCCCAACTAACCTGCTCCTTTTTTACATCCCCACTGGATAAATACAAAATAAAACAGACGGAGATACTGGACTGCCCTCTCTCTTTTTTAATAAATTGATTTTCTATTACAACATAAAGGAGAGGGTTTTTTATTTCAATTTCAACATTGCAAGGTTGCTTTTACATGCAGGTGTGAGAGCTGGAGAAAACAAGTGCTTACTTATTAAAAAACAATCATTAGCTGCCCTTCACTCTGTATCTTCACAGAATGTATTGACTTTAAAAAATCCACCTTAAGAGTTCCAGAGTGAACATTATGACTTCTCAAGGTTCCTCCTTTTAAGAGGGTATTTTAGC
Source organism: Macquaria ambigua (assembly GCA_008360985.2). Classification (NCBI taxonomy): domain Eukaryota; kingdom Metazoa; phylum Chordata; class Actinopteri; order Centrarchiformes; family Percichthyidae; genus Macquaria; species Macquaria ambigua. The sequence continues at coordinate 302,542 of VMKM01000149.1, forward strand.
AAGGCACTCAGGTGCTCCGCTTTGAATGATTTTCCATCAAAAGAAAATTTTCCCTACCTTGAGGTACAATCAGCACTTAATCTGTTCTGAGTCAGCCAGTGGTTGGAGGAAAACATTACTCTGTATTGCATGCCAAGTTACTGCAATCCAGTGTAGTGAAGACGGTGTTTAAAGTGCTTTTTCTTTTCAGTTTCTGAGCAGTTAAGATAAAATGGAGATGTAAATAGAATTTCATCTGCGGTTAAATACAGAGGAGGTTCTGATATGTGTAAACACAAAGACTAAAATACAGAATCTTTTGGAGATCGTTGACGTCAAGTCTCCGCTGATAGTTTGATAACATTCATGTGTTGTTTCCCACTGCACAGCCACATGGTTAACCTTTTGCTATCTTGGTTTCTCAGCACACTCTGCATGGCTAGTTTGCAGACATTTAATCTCTCACCAAACCACATACTTAGCACTCTAGGACAAGATTAAGGCTGCTAGATATACAGGTGACATCTTTGTTTTCCTTAAAGCCCCTGAAAACTCTCTGACATTCAATATTTAGCAACAGTCAAAGTTAAAGTTCAGGTATAAACATCCTTACGTATTATTTATTAAGAGTTTTACACTCTTTAGCACGCTAACATCCTCATAATAACAATGGTGTAATATTTACCATGTTCACCATCTTAGTTTAGCATGCTAACATTTGCTAATTAGCACTAAACACTAAGGAGGAGATGTAATTAGTTTTAGTATTACATAAGTATTGAACAAATTAAAGTTTTGATGGCTAGATGAAAAGCTAAGGGATCACCAAAGTTGTTATAGTTAATCTTGAGGGCGACATTTATGTCTGAACCAAATTTTACAGCAATCCACCCAACAGCTGTTGAGACATTTCACTCAAAACCACAGATGTGAACCTCTAGTGGTGCTAAGAGGTAAAGTCAGGGGATCAACAAAGTCATTGAGATCCATCGTCTAGAAACCATGAATGTCTTTTACCAAACTTCATGGAAATCCATCCAATAGTTGTTTAAATATTTTCGTCTTGTCCAATATGGTGAATCGACTGACGGACAGACATCGTCGTTACTAGAGCCGCTAGCGTGGTTAAAAGACTTAATCTGCTTCATCAGGACTGGTCTGGGTGTGGTTTGACCACATTTGACTCAGACTGCTGGCAACATAAGTAAAGAACCACACAAATGTCATCACATTTTGATTAATGTATCGTTAAAACTGCAGGAAATATGTGACATCACCTCTTTCCAACTGAGAAATCTGTCATGTAAAATAAAAACTTTTAATTTTGGCAGAAAAAAAGTGTGTTTTATGTAGGATCCCATCAAGAAAATGTTTTCAGGTCTTTTAAAACAGGAGTTAATTAGTGATTCTGATTAATAAAGTGTTTTTCACTATCCAGTCTGATAAACCGGCTAAGCTTGGGGTGTGTAGTCAATATGTGGTGGTTTGCTGTTTCAGTGGCACCGCACGCCGACCACCCAGGAGACGGACGGCTTCCAGGTGAAACGGCCGGGAGACGTGAGCGTGCGCTGCACTCTGCTGCTGATGCTGGACTACCAGGTGAGGGGGGCCACACGGTCTCACAACTCCGTCCAGAAATAGACTCTCCTCTGTTACAACCCTGTGACTAATGCGTGCCATGAAATCAGCTGTTGTAGCGACAACCTGCAGGCCTCACGTCACTGATACAGATACTCTACAGAAACATTACAGAGTGCATTTAAGAGTCCATTTTCCAACCTGACATCCGTTTCCAAGCCGGGGGGAAATATGATAAGGATGTCAGACGCGACGATGTAAAGGCTCTGAGGTGGGCGGTTGTAAAAAGTGTTTTAATGCGATTATATCGTTTCCACAGCCTCCCCAGTTTAAGCTGGACCCTCGCCTGGCTCGCCTGCTTGGCATTCACACTCAGACTCGCTCCTGCATCATCCAGGCCCTCTGGCAGTACGTCAAGACCAACAAGCTGCAGGACTCCCATGACAAGGAGTACATCAACTGTGACAAGTACTTCCAACAGGTATGGGACTCTCTGTGTGCTATAAATCACACTTGCTGTTACTGGGACAGCATGAGCAAGTTCCATTTCAGTCAAACTCTGAAAGTGAAACTCTGCTCTTCCACCCTACATTTTTGAAATTCTGTGTCATGAATACATCCTAGTAAAATGTGTTTTAATAACTGTGGCCTGCACTTTATTTTATTTTTACCCTCCTCTACAGATTTTTGACTGCCCTCGGCTGAAGTTCTCTGAGATCCCCCAGCGCCTCACCAACCTCCTCTTACCCCCTGACCCTATCGTCATCAACCATGTTATCAGGTAGATTTCTGTTTTACTGCATATAAACCCTATTTATTCAGGAAGGCCTCACTGGGATTAAAATCTCTTTTTTGAGATGACGTATGAAGAGTTTCTATTATTTGTGTTGTGCTGAGTGTGAGGTTCTCTTTGATATTTGTGCCACGATGTATTTGTAGCGTTTGTCCCTGCAATTGTAGAAAAATTTAAAAGACATTTTATTAAAATAGCTCTAAAGGTTTTCTTTGTTTTCTTAGTGTGGCCTCAGGAGTTAGATAATGTGTCTTCAATGTTTTTCTAAATAGTTTTAAAGTAGTGCTTTTCTTGCATTTTCAATTCACTTTTTTATTGTACAGTCAAAACCTAATTAATGCTTTTTGTATGTTTGTAACAGACTTGCTATTACTCAGGACTGTTATTATTCACTATACAAAAGAAAACAAAAATTAAAAGAAACATCTAATATGGGAACCGAAGTGTTTCATGGATGCAGTAATCCTGCAGGCACCGAGAGATGATTTGCTTTGAAGGAGTTATTGAGAGATCTCTCTCTCTTGAGGTTCTGTAATGATTTGTCTCACTTCTGCATAAATTAACGTTTTGCTCCGTGTCAGCGTGGATCCCAACGACCAGAAGAAGACGGCCTGCTACGACATCGACGTGGAGGTGGAAGACCCCCTGAAGAGCCAGATGAGCAGCTTCCTCCTCTCCACCGCCAACCAGCAGGAAATCGCCTCGCTCGACAACAAGGTGAGACCACCAGCATCACAGAAGACGTACTCCGGATTGATTCTACTTTACCTTTGATGCTGTAAATCACACTGACGTGATAAGTGAGCTGCCTCATGGGGACAACCAGTTTTATTGCATGTGTTTTTTAACAGGAGCTTTTGTTTTATTGCCGTGGATTTCACGCCCTACTGTTTTAAACGTGGGAGCTATTATTAATGTTTGACCCAAGATTTATGGTTAACAGACACATTTTAACTTTTAAACTGACATTTTTGTCAAGAACAGGTTGCTGTGGGTGAACAGGAAGGACGGGTGGGACTAAAAGCATACACTGACAACGCATAGGACTGCTTTTATTAAATGTGTGGACGCAGAATTTCCTGTTCTGCTTTGTGGCAGATCCATGTGTTGCCAGTTTATTGCCATTTTACATTTGCCTGATGGCAGAGGTGCACCTGTTTCTGTGTGATACACTCTTTTATCTCTTTCACCATACTTTCAACACAATACTACGGGGTAAGACAGGCAAAAAATCTGCTTTGCACACTCCCAGGTCCAATTCAAGTTTTTAATGAGTCACTAAATCTTCATCGGGGCAAATGTCTGTACAGTAAATTGCAGGTTAGAAGACTCTATATTCACCAGTTCAGTCACCTTTTCTTCCTTTGTTCCTCCTAATGTTAACATCTCTAAACCCATCATTTCCTGAGGAACTGTGTGTTTGCTTTTTGTAAATGTGAGGGTTTTTAGATTTTAGTTCTGAGAGTTGATACAGAATCAATTTTACTAGATGTGTAAAATGTCTAATGTGGATATTTTTATCAGGGTACATAGATTATTCAGCTGCAGTTGTTGCAGTTGTACCTTCTCTCTTTTTCTTTAGTTACAGTTAAAGACACTGAGGTTCCTGCATCTTCCTGTTCCTCTTTCAGATCCATGAGACCATCGAGTCCATCAACCAGCTGAAGATCCAGAGGGACTTCATGCTCAGTTTCTCCAGAGATCCCAAGGGCTACATCCAGGACTGGCTCAAATCCCAGAGCCGGGACCTGAAGGTTCGATACTACTATTTATATGCACACGCGCACTCGTGACGCTGCCTTTCGTAACTTAAAGTCACATTGAAACAACTCGCTGCCTTTATGTTCTGGATGTTGGGGCAGAACATAAAATGCAGAAGATGTAAACCAATTAAACCATTTTTGAAACCAATGAAGACATTTTTATCTACACCTCCGAGTAGAGCATGAGGTACCCAACAAAGATACACAAAGTCAGGCTTTTTAATCCAATCCAAATACAATTTGTTGTTCAAGAGGGAAGTTTGACCTGACAGTGATGTTACATGAAAGGTCACCAAAATAATAAAACAGAAAAACAATAAATTGGTTTGAAATGCTGCTTTCTGCAAATTAAATGCAATACTTTGTCCATAAAAAAACAAAAATATGTCTGCCAGCAATTTCCTTCCTAACTCCTGTATCATACTGCACATTTGTAACATATAATATAAATGATGGTTATTATTTAGTCCTGTCATTCATGATTGTACCTTCTCATTGGCTGTAGTTGATGACAGACGTGGTGGGGAACCCTGAAGAGGAGAGGAGGGCGGCGTTCTACCACGAACCCTGGTCCCAGGAGGCCGTCAGCCGCTATTTCTACTGCAAGGTGAGGAAACGGCGTCCAATTATCTTTCACACAACAACGCTCCGTCTCCGCCTCTAGATGCTCACGTGACGCATTCATGTTTTTTTATGTCTTCTCCTCTTTCCTCGACAGATCCAGCAGAGGAGACAGGAGCTGGAACAGGCCTTAGCTGTGCGCAACACCTAAACCAAGGCCCTCCTGAATCTCTGCATCCGATTTCAGAGCTGTGTGTGTGTGTTTGGATGTGTGTGAGGCCATCGCTGTAGTCTGGTGAAACCTTACACCTCTAAAAAAGTCGGTAACTAAAAAAAAAAAAAAAAAAAAGACAATTTTCAGAGGTTTTTCCAGTGTTTTTAAATCAGAGGAGGAGGTTTTTCTTCACGACGGCAGCGACGTGCTCGTATGGAAGCCCAGATCTCTGCAAACATACGCGTAAACTGCGTGTTTGTTCCGTTTTGTGCAGGACTGTGAGGACATCATCATTAACCGCATGTATTCACCCCCAGGGGTCAAGGCCTCAGACCACAGGCATCCTCAAGACTCACTGCCCAAGACCTCCTCTTCATCCTCTGCTGTCTGCTTTGTAAATACGTCAAGACAAACTCTGAACCGGCTGCTCGCACACACACACACACACACACACACACACACACACACCACTGTGTTTTTGGATTCTCATCTCAAAGAGTTTTGACGCTGCGTCCGACAGAGATGTAACCCGGTGTCACAGTCGATCCTCACAGCGCTCTGGATGAGTCTTCACATTTTATGTTTTCCAACTCTTCTTAGTTTTTTTTTATTTTAGGGGGTGTGATTGTAAGCGTGACTGTGTGTGTTTTCATTTGTTCTCATTTAGAAAGTGTTTTTTTTGTTTTTTTCTTCGAAAGATTTATTAATTACACCAGCAAAGTCGAGCTTACAGTGTGGCACATTGGGTTGCAGGGAATCAATGTTATCTTTAAACCTGAGGTGTGGTTTTCATTCATGTTCAGGTTTCAGTGAATTAATTGGAAAACCTCCAGTGTGTCTCATTTCAGTCTCATTCGCCAGTAAACAGACTTCTTTTTACAGTAATTCCTACAACAGTATTAGTTATCTGAACTAAAGTATTATCACATTAACAGCTCCATGTGTGTTTATACAAAGAATAGTGTTTTAATGAAGGAGTAACATGTATTGATCATCATAATAAGAGCTTTTTTCTTCCCTTAATCATAGCAAAATGACAAATATGCCTATACGTGTTGGGACTTGTCGACTTTTTTGACTGTTTTGTCAAAGTCGCTCGCTGCCTCTTTCTTGTGTAGTAGTTTGCCAGTTAAAGTCCTGAAGGTGTTACCAAAGGTTGCAACAAGAAGAAGAGAACATGATCACTGAAAAAAGAAGTGGGCAAAAAAAAAGAAAATCCTCACCTGGGTTTAACAGAAATTGGAAATTGTTCCTTGTCTTAACAAATCTGAACAATTTGGGTTGTTTCAGAGAGAATTTACTCCCAAATGTTTGCATTTTTCTTTAGCCAATTAGGCCTCGAGTTTTTGTAAACAAACCTTAAAACTGTTACTGCAGTGAACACTTGAGCCCAGGTCTGGAGAATGTTGTCCATTTCTACACTTTGTATGTTACATGAAGAAGAAAAATGAAGTTTTTTCTTTTCTAGAGATGTGAATGTAAATATGTTTTTTTTTCTTCCCCTTAAGAGGGCCAACTGTACAGTATACGACAGACTATCTGTGTGTTTGTTTTGGGGAGGGGGTTGGAGGGGCTGAGTTACATGGTGCTTGTATGGGAGCTCCATGAGTTTTGAATTAGTAGGGCAGGAATGTTAGTGTTCCTCTGTGTACTATCTGGGGTTGGGGTGGTTTATTTTAGGTCCATCCCGTAACTATCGTGGGAGCTAGAAGCTGCAACAAAGAAAATCTCAGTAGCTGTAACACATGATATAATCTGCACCGATCTCATTTTACACTTTTTTTTTAATGACACTTGACTTGTATGTATATGTTGTAATGTCTGATGGAGGATTTATTTTTTGTCAGTTTCTAGCTGGAACATTTTTCTGGGTTTCTTTGCACTGTGCTGTAATTCTTTGTCGGGACTCTCTTCGTCATGGGTGAGACCCTCTCTTATTATCCCAGGATACACGAGAAGTGATTGGATGATTTCACGATGACCTATGCATGCTCCGTGGACATGAGTTAATACATCTGATGAGACAGTATGTGTAAATACAAAAAGCTGGCATAGCAGTCTGCGTGACGAGCAAAAGACTTGTTGAAATGCCTTCTGGACACTTTTTTGCCAAAAATGATAAGCCCTACCAGCAACTAACTGTAGGTGTGATTTTTCTGAACTGTGTTTTTGTTACTAAGTTATATTAACTGCACTCATTAGAGGAGAAACAGTAGTCATTGGTAGTATCTTAGTCCTGTGTCTGACCTGGAGTGATTTGTCTTTGTATGGCTGGGGCATTCACATTGTTGTCATACAGTCACTGATTCACTAGCACCCTCTTGTGGAGGAAACTAAAAGCTGCAACTCCGGGGTGACCACAGTATCAGAATATCTGCCAACATGTTAACAGACTACTGTGTCTGCTGTTATTAAACATACTGTTGACATGTTTGTCCCACTCCCTGCATGTGTTTCTAAAGAGTGGGAACTGCTCTTTCTCTCTGTTTACACTGTTGTCAGAGCGTCACCAACAGGGAGGTAATAGTATACATAATACTGTGTATCTGTAAAGAGCAAACTCGTTTGGTGATTACATTCTACAAAAAAGAAAAAGAGAAAAAAAAAAAGGGAAAACAGCTGTGACATCTGCGAGACAGCCTGGATGTAAATAAAGAAGCGCTTGCCAAAGTTTGTAAATGCCATGATATCTTAAAGTGTCTTTTTTTCACCTTCATGACCACGACATGTTGATGTGTAGCCACGGTTTTGTGCACATAATTAAACATTAAAGCTACATCTAAATGTTTTACAGGGAAATGCTGGTAATACGCTTCAAAAATATCATTTCAAATAAACGTCAGGATGTTTTTTGGGGGGGAAAGAAATAATTTCATACTCATTCCTAAAAAAGCTAAAACTGGAGAATTGACCCTTCCGTATGTGATGTTTCTGACGTGGCTCCATACGTAGACAAAAGACCAAGAACATAACATTTAAATAAGGCCTGAATGGCTGTATAACTGGTTTATATCTGGTTTAGCGATGCTAGATTGTCATTTTCATTTTGAAGTTTAGAAATATGATCAGTGATAGTATGCATACACAGTAAATGTCAATGGAATTAAGGCAAGATATTAGATTAGATATTAATTATATTTTCAATTTAAGTGCCTCGTTTCCACATCTAAAGGTTATAAGAGATACATTTTGCAAAGTTTATCGCAAAATGAACTATATACATATAATATGTATGTAATAATATTATATAGTGTAAGTTATGTTTATTGAGTTGAATCAAATTCATTTTTTAAAATTTGCTAGCTATTCAATAGGCAAAAGGAGTAATATAAGAGCTATCTATCAATCTTTTAACTTTCAATATTCAGTGTAACATTATGTAGATATTATACAGGTCTTGCTCTGTGTAAAACAAGCTACTTCTTTACTGTATGAGCTGACTGAAGAATAAGATGAGCACACATACTGGTATTCCAGTTGTGCAGACAGTTGTGCTTTTACCCCTGCCAATCAAAACAACATATTCTTAACCTGTCTGCAATAACAGATACCTGTGGTCACACTGTGGAGACTCACCTACCTGGACTCTGTCATTATGGGTAAATTATAAAACTGATTAAAAAAAAAAAAAAATACTGTGACTTTATTATTCTCAAACATTTAAGGGGCAAAATGACTCAAATGCACCCTTTGATATCCACACCTTTAATATTTTCAACCACAGCAGAACTCCACTCTATAAATGACAGAAAATTAAGTGATATTTTTCCATTATGCAAATAATTGTGCAGCCCTGCTAAATTACCCGTCACTAAAAGAACACTCTCATACTCTGCATCGGTAAAGTGTTTGTATTGTGCTCAAGCTCATTGGCGGGTTAGTTTTCCTGCATGAGCGAGGCGTTCCTCAGAGGTGGCAGACAGGCATTTTATTGTTCACTGACCTCACCACAAGGAAGCAGGTGGAGGCCTTTCCACAGCGTAATGCAGCAGTGCTGTAAAGCCGACTGCAGCCCTGCTCCCACCTCAGAAAGAGCCTCTTTCACTCTGCTGCTCCACCACTACGGGCCGACAACCCTCGCATGGAGAAGTTTTGTGGGTGGGGGAGGTTAGGGGGCCTCGGTGCGATCGTCTCACCCCTTCAGAGAGGAGGAGGAGGAGGAGGAGGAGGGAGGGAGGGAGGGAGAGGAGGTTGTGTGAAGTAAGCCATTCAGCTTGTTCAACCATCTCGCTGTGAAGGTTAACCACCCGCGCCATGGCAGATCTTGGCTAGGAGAGACACGACCCTCCCTCTGGGCACTGGGTTCACTTCTCTCCCCAAAGACATATGTGTACAGAATACTCGCCAAAAACCCAGGGAGGCCCGGGCCGGGGTGGAGAATTACTGACTTAATGTGAGCAGACGAGGAGGGGCAGGCTGCTTGAGAACAAACTGTTCACTGCCTCCAGGCGCTGCAGTAAAGCTTTTAGGCAAACCAGGAAGACTACAAGAAATATTCTTCTGAATATGAGCACGACTGATTTTTCTGCCATATTGCCTTTTCTTCAGTTCTGCGAAGCAGATAACAGATACCTCCAGGAGTAACTGTTCAAGCATGCTGCACACAGATCCTACAAACAGTTGTCTTTGTGTCTAATGAGACTGAAACAATCATTTTTACACACTCTGAACAGTGGGAATGAAGAAACAGCTCTCAGCGGACATATCACTCTTTAATACCTCTTAGAAAAAGAACATATCTTAAAGAAAAGGCAGCCAATGACTCCAGCTTGTTTCCAGTATAAGTTTGAATCATCTTCACTAAGGAAGACGTATGGCTCAACAAAGGCCTTTGTTCATTTATTATTTATTAAGACACAACCTCCTGTTTTTAAAAAAAAATTGGAGTATAAATACTGTTGCTCTGCTCCTGTGAGAACACGTCAGTGGTAGGAATACAAGTAGTCCACGTCCAGGGAGTTGTGTGAGAAGACACCTCCTTGACTCATAATTCGTCTAGACATGACAGATTCAAAGTTATAGACTCATAAGCATGAGCAGAGAGATTTTCAGCTGGAGGATACAACTTGGAACTTACGCATCAGCACACGTTTGCTCTGTCAAAGTGTCCATGAGCAAGACGGTGCAGTTCTGCTAAATACATAAGGTGAGAGTTTCAGTGTATGGATCACAAAAGAGCCATATTACAATTCACATTATTCTGCGTGAGAATCCTTTAGTCCAGGCAGTATGTTCGAGGCCCCAACGCTCTGAGGAAGTCCGGGCTTCTAGGTGCTGTTGGCCTGCTCTTGTTCAAAAAGAGCCATGGCTAGATGTGAGCGAGACCCCAGACCCTGCAGGTTGCTGAGGACACAGCGGTGGTAGATATCCTCACTGAACCGTGGGTTGCACGCTCTCCGCACGTACTTCTGGATCAGGGCGGGCTCTACGGCTCTGAACACATGCAGGCCCGAGTAACGGACAAATATGTCGTACACGTCCATGCTTTCCAGCAGCTCCTCGTTGTCCAAGATGTCAGCAGCCATCTTGGTCCGAGCGGTCATGTAGTCCGCATTGTAAAAGCAAGCCTCATCAAAGACGTGGCGGTCAAAGTGGCCGTCTCGCAGTGACTCCGAAGAAAAAGAGGAGGAGGCAGCAGAGGGCTGCTGGTCGCGGTAGACGACAGCAGGACTGTACTCTTGGAAGTGGATGGGGAAGAAGACCTGCCAGTTGCTGATGGCATTCATTCTGCAGCGGTTCAGGAAGTCAGCATTGATCTCTGTCCACACGCTGGCCAGGAAAAACAGCGTGTCCACTGGGTGCTTCTTAGAGATGATGTCCATCAGCTTGACCTGCGAGGGCACCTCCGTCTTCACGCTGATCCAGGGGATCTTCACGTCTCCGTAGCGCTTCTCCACCTCCCCAATCATGGCCTTAATGCCAGCGAACACATCAGTCTGGCTGACTCGCTGGGCATCAAAGGGATCATAGATGAACAGGAACGTGAGTAAAACATTGTCATGGGTGTCCAAAGTGTTCATCACGTACATGTCGAGGAAGTTACCAACATAGTCCTGATCCTGGGCAGTGACAGGTAGGATGACCTGCACCCGTGTTGCCTCTGTCACATAGGGCATGGGAATAATCTCAACTGCACTTAAAGGTCGCAACAAGTTAACGCGTTTGGCAATGACTTGACTGTGGCCTTTCTGGGTATAGGCCTCCAGCGCAAGGTCCAGCACATACTCCATACCACGTGTGGGATCAAAGCGCCGGTAACCGTTGAGTAGACGCCGCTTGCGGAAGCGTAGCTGCGGCTGGTAGCGTTCGTTCAGACGCTCCACCGCAATCTCCAGAACTGCATTTACATCCGCGCGGTCAGCCCCTCTCATCTCACACTTGGGGGAGCTGTCAATGCACGAGTAAATGTGCTCTTCGGTAAAGTACTCCCAGTTTATAACCTCAAAACGGGTTCTTGGCTTGAAGGGAGGGTTGATTCCAATAGGCCACGTGACTCCAGCCTTACCCTCTGGTGTCAGGTCGCTCAGGTTGTTGATCTGCATCTGATGAGTACACACAAAAATCTGTCAAATGTAAAATCAAAGCTAAAAAGGAACGCACTGTGTAAACATTTGCCTTCATGACATATTTGATTGCTCTGTGGTGTAGGGTGTATTTAAAATTAAGTCAAAACAGCACTAATGAACTATCATTAGCAGCTACTTTAATTACATAATGAGGCTTCTCAGGCAGGATGATGACACTGGAATGTAACACTTCATGCCCCAGCAAAACACCCAATCCCTTGTCTTGGCTTTCTGACATGTTTAAATATTGTATTAGTCAGGAATTTCTGCCTTGGCTCAAAAAGTGGGTGTGGTGGAGAGGAAAACAAACAGTATACTTTCACACAGAACTCATCACCAAAGCAGCCCACTGATGCAGTCCCATCAGATAAGAGTCAGACAAACAAACTTATTGTTTATAGTCAAGTATTACAAACCTGCAGCTGTTGAATCTGTAGGTAAGTCTGTTCCAGCTCAATCTGGCTGAAGCGTTTGTGTAGGCGGTACATGAGATTCGGTTCTGATATAGGATGGACCGTGAAGGCATTTTTAAACTGCACGCTATCTTCGCGCTCTGGATCTGCGTTTTTCCCGAGCTCAAAGTAACGATAGGTCATCTCCTGTGAGCCACACAAACATTGACAGAGAGAAGAAATGTTAGAATTGATATTTTGCCAATAAAACTATATCAAATGTGCATTAAATTGATAAAACTACCATTTCTATTGGTGTCCATGCATTAGTCTGAGTTTTTTTACCTGGTGCACCTCCACACAACTGAGACCCAGATAGTCAATAATGCAGCGGCCCAGCCACTCATCAGGTCTCACACTAAGGATGTCATTACGGCAGGTGTCGAGGTGGGGCTGCAGACGGGCCAGCAGACTGCGGGACAGCAGGTAGCCGTAGCCCCCGTGGCAGTAACGTGCCTTCTCCTCTCCACCTATAAACTCCTCCGCCCTGCCCATATACAGGTCCTGACCTGCACTGAGGTGGCCCACCAGCTCTGACAGACGATCGGCTTGCATGTAAGTGTCATCCTGGGCCAAGAGGAACCAGTCGTAGTCTGAGCCGTAGTGCTGATGGAGGTGACGCACTGTCTCGTACATCAGCCACACCGGGCGGTCGTCACCGTGGGCAACCACAGTCATGCCGTGGGGCACCTTAGGGCTGCGCAGGCCTGTGAAGAAAAAGGTGCGGTGGAAGTGGTGGGCAACTGTGCGATTCACCGCCACGGCCAGCGTGTTGAGGGTGGCCCGAGAGGTCAGTACGCCCACCAGCAGTCGCTCTCTGATGCCCAGTTCAGTGTGAATATACCGAGTTCTGGAGAGGTGGACGAGCAAAGACAAACGATTAGAGGACATCAAAGCACAAACAGAAGAAAGGTGACAATTTCCCATAACAGTCAACTTGTTTCCATCACAAGAAATATAGATTTCAGCAGACACAAACTCATTTACATTAAGTTTTAAAACTATTTTAAGACAAACATTAAAAATGTTAAAAGATAAAAGATTCCGATTATGTCAAGCTTTTTCTGCCAATAATCAGAACAGAATTTGAAATACGACATGAAAAGGAGGATGACATCTGTGGATCAACAGATCTACTCTCCACATGTGAGCTACGGTATATCTGAACAAAGAGATTTGACTGATGTAATCTCTAATCTATAGGCCACCTATACGGTATATCTCAATGAGTGCATTCAGATTATTGCAGGGGAGATTTAAATGCAAGCCTATTAAACAGAGAATTAACAAATGTAAGTCCCCTGGATTCAAATTGTGTCCAGTTTCTTAAAAACAAATCCAGTAAAATGTAAAAATATAAAGTCATGTGATGTTGTCATGTCTTGATTTGAAATGTGTTAAATAATAAATTAACGGCTACGCATGTATGTTCTCACAGAAAGCCCCTTCTATACCACGGACACAGACTTTTCACACAATTCTTTATACCATCTACCTCGGATAATATGGAGAGCATTGCTATGCACATTATTGTGGTGTTTTCACTTCTTTCGGCATCTGCGAACATGACAAAGACAGGACTTCCACACTCACCTGAGGACTTTCTTGTGTGGCTTGTTTGGGTCCTTGTGATAGGGCACGATACGTGGCTGGAAGTCTTCATCACCTCCATCCCTCAAGTCTCTCTGGGCATCTCCCCTGCCCATGTAAAGCCTCCCATTGCCCAGTTCATCTCTACAGGAGTCATCGGTATCCCCTTGTGTCCAGGACACCATCAAAAGGCTCAGACTACATCCCAGAGACAGCCCGAGGATAAGGGGTAAAGCAGGCCTGAACACGGCCAAAAAGGAGGAAAGACGCATATTGGCAGTTATGAGCTACACTTGATGGAGCTGTTCTGGAAAAAATTACTCGCTCCAGAGCATTTGAAATGTGCCAACTCTCCTGCCCTAGCTTAACACATTTTCGCTAAAAACAAAACCTATTTCTGAAAAACTGATTTTTTGACACTAACAGGAGATGGCCCTAAATGTCACATAATGTGTCTTCTTTCCTCAGTCCCATCCGGTGAGGTAGTCGTTATAAAGTTTCTAATCAACCTATCAAGCAAAGATTATATTTGCATGTTACCTCGTAGAGCAACAACTTACTGATTTTGCAAATGTAAGAAATGCTGTATTATCTTTTACTTCATAACTGAAGATGCCCACATTATAAACATGAAGATAACCAGGTGTAAACTAGTGTGTCCTTTTTTTAAGATCAAATAATTGCAAATGGCTTAAAACCATTGACCTGTATTGCGGCTTTAATGCTGTCTAACAAACCAAGCTGGTTATGTTAGTGACTGTCGCGTTAACTATGTAACGGTTACTCTGGGTATCCATTGCCCTTTGAGCTAACGTTATGTTAATTAGCGTAACTAATTTTGGCTAGCGTTAACGCTAATAGCAACTTCTAAAGTCAGCTAACTAATGTAGCAAGACGCTAAATGTCACCTGGTAAAGTTGACCGTTTGAGTTTAACCTGGTTAGTCTTAAGTTTAAAAATCGAAGCAAGAGGACTCAAAAGTTTTGATCGCCGTATCCGAAATTATAACCTCAACAGTAGCCTAACGTTATGTATCGGAGGAGCAAACATCAAAGAGTAAGCTAGCAAGCTAGCATCGCGTCCGTTGTTTTAGTGCAGATATGTCGCTCCTCAATCCATCTCCACGAGCACTGACTTGAAGGCATAGATCCAATTTTTACAAACTGATACAAATAAAAAGCCATCAGGCATAGCCATTCACATGTCGTCCATTTTCTTCAGTTTCTCGACTTCCTCAAAAATTGAGTGCCACACACACAGAGTAGAAATAACGTCCCTCTCACGTCGGGTTTACCCTACTCATCACTGACTGAACGTATGCTGCTGCAGCATCCCCCTGTGACTGACTCAAGGGACCTGTGCCTTTGCGATAAGGATTACTTAAAACACAATACCGAAGACCACAAGAAGAGATGTTATAATTTTACGAGGGCATGATTAGTGTAGCCCTGTGTCAAGATATGGATCTTTGTGATGGCATGAAAAAGGTGCATTTAGAAACCTTATCAGTATGGTTACACCTTAGTAAGATGATGATCTATCCATCACACCAGCCTGTCATTTTAGTGTCAGGTTTACGAACGTAGCCTCTTTCTAGTTAGTCCCAGCCATTAATTACATTATTTACCGATTTATAAATTAAATCTGCTACTAATTTAGGAGGAAAGGGTTATTTTACTGCAGTCCCACGAGAAGGGGAGGGTACATCCATACTCACCGCCCTTTTTGACCATATATGGTCCGTCTGGCGGTTTGGTGATCGGCTACATCCACCCGGCGAAAAGTGGACACGAGACGTCGGTGTGCTCCCGAGACCAGTAATTCGTAATCTAGGTAAGAGAGATATTTACGGTGCCTGACAACTATGGCTCAAATGGATAACATACACATGTTCATGTTAAAATAAATGTAGGCTTGAGAAACACTCATTTACTGCCGAATTAGCCGCCTTCAGACCTTGTAGCTAGTTGGGCCTTTCGTCAAGTTAGCTTTAGCGGCTCAGGCCTGTCAGTTGGAGTTAGCTAGCTACCGTTGTTAGCTTAGCTAGAGAGCTAACGCAGTCAACGGTTAGTTTATCAAAATTGATATGATCGTCTGTCTTTGTATGACATTCTGTCTTAATCATCAAACGCAATTGTTTGGGTACTGTCGTCGGCTAATTCACTGTGAAGTGACAAATCTGCCGCTAACATTAGCGGCATCAGCTACCGTTAGCAACAGCTGGGCTATCAGGCTTTATAATGTTAAGAGCACAACGTGCAAGCAGGTGGGACTGGAAGGGACCAAAATGCGGTCCTCGTTAGCATTACGACCATCATCACCGCTCTTCAGGCCGAACCGTTGACCATGTTAGGCCTTTTCTAGTAACGGTAGTCCTTCCTTAAAATCAGCTGTAAGTTGTAGTTATCCCGTGAGTTAAATTACCGGCACATTTTTGGCAGTCGTTAATCGGCGAGTGTTCTACTCCTAACGCCACTTTCTGTAAGCGATTAGTCACTTCTACCCAGATTCATACTATGATATCTGACTGGTATAATGAACGTATTCCCAAAATGAAATGAAATCCTCGAACAACTGATAATCTGGGCATGGTGATATGTTTTTCCTGACATAACTTGGTACTATTAAAGAATAAGAATGTTGATCTATATGTCCTTTTTTTTTCTCTTTTCTTTTCTGCTGTTGAATAGCCTTGCACAACCATGCCATCCGACTTAGCCAAGAAGAAAGCAGCAAAGAAGAAGGAAGCCGCTAAAGCTCGCCAGCGTACCAAAAAAACTGATGAGGAGGGCGAACAACCAGAGACCCAGTATAACGGAGCAGAGAGCAATGGTGAGAGGAGGACTCATTTGATAAAATGTTTTGGGCTTGGTTGTGATTTACTAGGCCTGTATCATCCCCAAGATCAATTCTGGCATTGGCTTGACTTGTATATTTTGCTTGTTACCATACTACACTTCATGTCTAGCTTGAAATGTGAGCAAAAATAGTTAACAGGATTTCGTTTTGATAGGTATTGTCAGTTTGACAAAGGAGCTGGATGAATTTGAGCTGGCGAAGACAGAGGCACGGGCAGTGACAGGCGTTCTGGCCTCGCACCCCAACAGCACTGATGTCCACATTAGCAGCCTGTCGCTCACCTTCCATGGCCAAGAGCTTCTAGCAGACACCAGCCTGGAGCTCAACTCGGGCAGACGCTATGGGCTCATTGGCCTTAACGGCACAGGTAAAAGGTCTCTCCTGGCACATGATTTTAAATCGGTGGCCTGTACATTTCCCAGTAGCTAATGCCATTTTCCATTTTGCTGTTTTGGGAACTTGGACAACCTAAAAACTACACTCCTTCAACACAAAGAACAGCACCTATGTACACTATTCAATCGCCACACTTACGCCTGTTTCAAAACATTACACATTTGCTCATTTACAGCAGTTCCCCTAAGTAGAAGTGGGATGAATGTTGCACAGAATGGATTTTTGATGTCTCATACTGTGACGAGCAAAATTAATTTTCTTATCTACTTATATCTGCCAGGAAAATCCATGCTGTTGTCAGCCATCGGGCATCGTGAGATTCCCATTCCAGAGCACATCGATATTTACCACTTGACCCGGGAGATGGCCCCCAGTGACAAGACAGCTCTGCAGTGTGTCATGGAGGTGGATGAACAGAGGATTATGCTGGAGAAGGAGGCAGAGAGACTTGCCCATGAGGACTGTGAGTTACATACTTGTGATGTATTCAATAAGGGCAACTGCAGAGGGGAAGATTATTGTCACACAGGCAAAACAGAACACTGAAATAAACTTAACAAAACACACCCAGTTACACACAAGGAAAACTCTCTCATATAGTTGTTCTATAGCTGTATTGAGAATTAATTTACTATTATTGAAATTAATACTAAATGCCCTTTTCTCATCCCTGCATAGCCGAGTGTGAGAAGCTGATGGAGCTGTATGAGCGTCTGGAGGAGCTGGATGCAGACAAGGCAGAGGTGCGAGCCTCTCGGATCCTCCACGGTTTGGGTTTCACCGCTGCTATGCAGCAAAAGAAACTGAAGGACTTCAGTGGAGGATGGAGGATGCGTGTTGCTCTGGCCAGGTAAAGACAAAGTGCTCACTATTACACCATTCAGTGACATGATGCGACATATCTTTCCTCTGTCAGCGTAGATTTGAATTTGAACAGTCCAGTTCTTGAATAGCGGTGCTTGTCCTGTGTAGAGTTTAGGTTTTTTATTTTTTTTTTGGGGGGGGGGTTTCTGAATGATGAATAAAAGCAAACAATGTAACATAGCCTTGCCTGCTATCTTACAGCTTCCACGTATGAAACCATGCCAGGCATGACTTTAACTTTGTATAACCCACTTGGTGCCAAGTTCAGCTAAATGTGCTGATTGCAGGACCTCCTCTTGTACCAAATTCATCTGGTTCAGAAAGTTCATGTTTTGCTGTCAGATTAAGACATTTACTAAGACTATGCTCTATTTGTCCAGAGCCCTGTTCATCAAGCCCTTCATGCTGTTGCTGGATGAGCCCACTAACCACTTGGATCTGGATGCTTGTGTGTGGTTGGAGGAGGAGCTCAAGTCGTAAGTTCACATCCAACTTCATTGCTTGAAATGAGTCCAAACAGTTGATATTACGTATTGGCTCACCCTGCTTGTTGTTGACAGGTTCAAGCGAATCCTTGTGCTCATCTCACACTCTCAAGACTTCCTGAACGGCGTGTGCACCAACATCATCCACCTGCATCAGAGAAAACTGAAATACTACACGGTGAGAACACTTGGCTGAAACCACTGCTGGTGCCTTTAAAGCAAAATTAAGAAGCACTGTGCCAGAAAGGAAAACCGCCTTAGCATCCCTTGGAAGGTCTTTTAAAAGTATCTTGAATGGACTCTGCCATATGTGAGCTCATAATGCTAAATAAGGAAAGTGGGGGTAGGCTGTTACTAATTATGTGCCGCCCCGTTGGATGACCATGCAAATCTATTTTTGCTTCAAGGGTAACTATGACCAGTATGTGAAGACCAGAGAGGAGCTGGAAGAGAACCAAATGAAGCGCTTCAACTGGGAACAGGACCAGATAGCACACATGAAGGTAAATGAGAGAGACCATGTGGTGGAACGCTTTCACTGCACAGACTCGTTAAAACAAGTCCATGACCAGGGGCCCCCCAATCAGAAATGTGTCATACCATAAACCCCCATCTAGACAAGTTTTCGCCAAGCAAACCCATCTCAGGTTTGCTTTGGACAAGAATTAGTACTCTTAATGTACATTTAGTATCCATCCTTAGGGTTTCTGTGACCATGGTGGAAAAAATGCCACAAAATGCATTCTCTGATGCTAGGAAGTTGTTAAATAGGGAAGAATACTTCCAATATAAAAAAAAAAGATCACCTCTGCTAATATTAAACAAATACATTTTTATAAAATATAACATTAACCTTTGAGGGAAGAAAAAAGAGTTGTTAGGTGCAAGTTCACACAGGAAATGCTGTTCTGTTTTAGTGTTGCTACCTAACCAAATTTATCACATCAGGATCTGGGTGGCTTACCACCTCGGCTAAACTCTAAAAGTGTACACATTTTTTATTAAAGCAGTCGCATGCTTTTTAAGTTTTAGAAACATTCATTATTCTGTTTCTCATTAGCTGAATCAAAACTCATTGTTCTGTTTACATCCCTCTCCTCTAGAATTACATAGCCAGGTTTGGTCACGGCTCTGCAAAGCTGGCACGACAGGCACAGAGCAAAGAGAAGACTCTGCAGAAGATGGTGGCCTCAGGCTTGACTGAGAAAGTTGTGAATGACAAGGTACTGTAATGACGTGGGTCACTGATGTGGTTGAAATGGTGGTTTGGAAACTACTTAGCTTTAGCAGTTTTTGTGAGCAGATTCCAGTGAGGAATTGTGGCCAGTGGCACATGTATATTGTTGTGGTACTAATGCCTGCTTCTGTCTCCCACAGACTCTGTCATTTTATTTTCCTCCCTGTGGGAAGATTCCTCCTCCTGTTATCATGGTTCAGAATGTGAGCTTCAAGTACAGTGACAACACAGTGAGTACAGTTAATATTACAGCATGGGCAGGGCTTTGTTCACTGAAATATGGATTAATTTCTGAAACTCACTCGTCTGTTAATGTTTCCTATAGCCGTACATATATCATAACCTGGAGTTTGGTATTGACTTGGATACACGAGTGGCTCTGGTGGGGCCCAATGGAGCAGGGAAGTCCACACTGCTGAAGCTGCTGATGGGAGAGGTAGGTGCAGTGTATTTCCACATTATGCCGCAACAACCTGCAGTTGTCTTCCCGAGTGTTCAAGTTCATTCTCCTTTTCTCTTCGTAGCTCCTACCCACCGATGGCATGATCCGTAAACATTCTCACGTCAAGATTGGCAGGTATCACCAGGTAAAACACAGAGCCTGTTGATGGCACACTAATGTATGCATGTTTGGATAGTACTATAAAGGGCGCCATCTGATTCAGGGCAAAACCCATGCTATGCCAGACCTGGGAGACCTTCCATAGAAAGTATATTTACAATAAAATTAAATGTCTCCTATGTATCTGCTTATGTTACAGCATCTCACAGAGCAGCTGGAGCTGGACCTGTCTCCTTTGGAGTACATGATGAAGTGTTACCCTGAGATCAAAGAAAAAGAGGAGATGAGGAAGATCATTGGTCGCTACGGGCTGACAGGAAAACAGCAGGTAGGTTTGGGATACTCTTCCAGACGATAGAAAATGGGGGGGAAAGTACAACATTTATTTCGTTTTCTGTCTTTGCCTGCAACTGTGTATACATTTACACCTGAAATTTCTTCCAGGTCAGTCCGATCAGGAACTTGTCAGATGGTCAGAAGTGCCGGGTGTGTTTTGCCTGGCTGGCCTGGCAGAACCCTCACATGTTGTTCCTTGACGAGCCCACCAATCACCTGGATATTGAGACTATTGATGCATTGGCAGACGCCGTCAATGAGTTTGATGGCGGCATGATGCTAGTTAGCCACGACTTCAGGCTGATTCAACAGGTATATAATTACCGTTTGATAGATTCATTAAACATTTGGTTGGAAATGGCACTGTAAACCGGAGGATTTTAACTTAACCAGTTGTAGCTAACGCCATTATAACCATCTCTTTCTCCAGGTGGCTCAGGAGATCTGGGTGTGTGAGAATCAAACCATCACAAAGTGGAACAGGGACATCCTGGCATACAAGGAGCACTTGAAATCAAAGATCGAAAAGCAAGCGCATGACATCTAAAGAAACATCACACTCTGAGCCACTCCTTTATCTTGCATCATGGAATTGACCTGCAAGCTCCTGAGGGGGGTGAGCAGGGTTTGCATTGAAGGAAATGTCCTAAGTAGAACTGAAACGATCTCTTATGCATCTTATTGGACACGTCTCTTGTACATGTTGTACTGTATTTCCATCTCGGTTTGACAGTGCCGCACCGTGCTGAACCCGACCCAACCCCCCCCAACCCCCCTCTCCCTTCACCTCAGGCTGCACTCTGGCTGATTCACCTGAAGCGTCTCAGTGCATTTTGGAATGCATTCCATTGTGCTGTCTTCATAGAAAAGTTTTATTTTTCCAAATGTTCTGTTTTATCCCAACATGTATGCAGCAGCTTTTAGGTCATATTTTATGATATTTAAAAGTTGACTTTTTTTTTTTTTGTGTAAAAGAGCAGTTCTGCCTTATTTAACAATGTAATGCAATAAAGGTTTGTCTGAATAAACGGAACATAAAAACAGCATATTTAGATTGAGAAGACTTTTATTTATTATTCATTTTAAACTTAATGAATACAGTGCTTGTATCCAAAAATCAAAAGCTGTTAGGGAAAATAAACTATTTTACATCTCTGTAAACAAGAGGACAAAACTTGCTTTGGATTCTGGCTTGTTGTGAGCCCCATGGCTGCATAGATCCTACCTCATCTTACAGCCACCACACTACACTATGTGTATGCTGCTCACCCTGTCTTCCATGTTACTGAAAATAGCTGGGCTGTCCAAAAAATATTGGCATTTCTTGGTGTAACTAACGCTAACAAAAGAAGGTGATATGACAGCCATTTATAAAAACCTATCAACTGAATCCAATTCATCTCCAGGATGCATTTAAAAGGAAAAGTTTTTAGGTAGTTTGCTGTAAACTAACATTCATACAGGTGACATCAAATCTTCATTATGAGCTCTTACAGTAAAGCTGTGTTCATGTCAAACTGGAATAATGTCAACATAACGCAGAAGTATGGCTATGTTTTACTGCCACCATTGTCATGTTCTAATATTTTTCTTATTACTATGTACCAAATTTTCAATGTTATATCACAAAAATTAAACAAGAAACATTTCACGTTATAACATACCGACTTGCCTCATTTTGACAAATTGCTGTGTTATAACAAGACACTTCCTTGTTGTTAAAATGAGAGAAATAAACCATATCATGCCTACCTAGATCAATCACGTAACATAATGGATCTAGACATCTTGCAGGATGTTTTAAAACAATAATTCGGTATGTGCTGTAGTAATGAGAATTTGTCGTGACACTGAGCAAATGTTTTTTTTTGTCAATACGCTGCCATACAGAAGCAACATGGGCATTCATATCATGTTTATGGATTTAAAGCCAATCATGAACTAGCAGGAGCTGACATCTCTTGTCTTCAGCAGTAGTAACTGTACGACGATAAACTGAAATTCATATTTTTATCTTGGACATCTGCAGTAGTGTTTGCTGCATGTACAAACACTATAATTAATAGTGCCAAGCTAACAAAGAAAATAAACACTGGACCTAATTCTAATAAACATCAGGAGGTTGATGTGAACTGTTCTTCTAATAAATCCGACGTGACATGAATACAGCTCAAGATTCAGTGTTAGTTTTGATAACAAGTGACCAAACGATTACTGGAAGAGATTATCTGCCTTCACATCCTCCCAAAAAAAAAACAAAAAACAAATGTCTTCAACCAGATTTGGTTGAATTGACAATTTGTTATTTAGGTTTTCATTAAATTTCTACATATATCAGTCTGTTAGTCATTACAGTCTGAAAATACATGCAGTGTTATAAGTTACACTTCCAATATTTAACATGTTCCTGCCAGTCGGCTCAAAAAGTGCCAACCAGGAGAAACACAGATAGTTCCAACCTATAAGGCTGCACATAAAGCTTTAAAGCTGTAACGTTTGTCAGGTGGAATTTTCCAGAGACAAAGGGCTGCAATGTATGCAAGTAAATACAGATTGATTATATATACGTAAACGTTATAAATGGCCTAGTTTTTAAACACAAGGCTCCCGTTTAAGGTTTCAACTTGGTAGCGTGCGTGATTGACAGATTAGTGGCTGCACTAGCTGCAGTTGAAACAGTGCAAATAGGAGGAGTGTTTCAGTTATGCCGTTTCTCAGGGTATCCTAAAGGCAGCGCGTTTCAGGGGATAAAAGGGGACCGCAGCAGCCAGAGGCGCACTCAGGGTACAGTATGTGTGGACCAACCGAAGGAATGGATGCTCACTGGCCTTCCCACTCCTCATCTGAGACGTCATCAGGGGGAATGGTGCGAGTGTTGCTGGCGCGAATGCTGCTGATGTTGGTGAAAGAGAGTAGGTTCGCAATACCCATCAGACTCACACCGGTGGCATCCAGATTCACCTGAGCCAGATGCATGTGTTTCAAGAACTTCAGACCTGAGGAAAACATTATAACAATGCACAGAGATTGTTCACCCAAAAAAAAAAAAGATTACATTTGTCTGTTGTGGTCGAGTCACATGACGAAAGGGGCCAGTGGTCTTAAGAGTTTGACCTTACCGTGGTCTGTGATCCGTGTCCGGCTGAGATTAAGTTTAACGAGCTG
The DNA here is from genome assembly GCA_008360985.2 of Macquaria ambigua. NCBI lineage: Eukaryota > Metazoa > Chordata > Actinopteri > Centrarchiformes > Percichthyidae > Macquaria > Macquaria ambigua. The sequence goes on from VMKM01000149.1 coordinate 325,942, forward strand.
ATTGCAGCGGATCAGACCTCTCCTCACTACTGTGTTTCCCACCTGAGTGCTGGCTAACCCCAACACCTAAAAAACACAGGGGAAAAAAACAATATCGGCTAAATATCATGCATATAAAATGAGATAATTTCAGATATTTGTTACTGAAACCTTTTCTCAAAACTACAGGCAGATGTTTGCATTTCTAAGACATACTAATTAACCTGTCAGCAAATGTACTCCCACCTGAAAAGTCCCTAAACATCCCAATTAGCTCTAAAGCAGCAGTTCTGTGACCAGCCCTGACCCTTAAACTCCATAAACGCTGGAAAATGTCTTCCTTTCAAGAATCAATGCACTATCAAATCCTCTTTATAAATGACAAAATAGTATATTGCATGACAGATAATGACTTTAAGGTTGTCAACACAACTTTTCACATTAATATTTTTAAAAAAAGGGTAAGCACCACTTTAACCCTATATTAATGAGTGCTGTACTGTAGCAGGGTTTGATCTGCAGAGCTTGGAACAATAGTTTCAAACCGAACAACTATGCAAATGAGTGTTTCTAACACTTAAATGTCCAAGGTAGTTGTTAATCAATAGGTTAAATAAAACCAGTGTTAAATGTGATGTAAGTTACCTATGTTTATTATAATAAAATGTTAAAATTACAGAGCAGCACATATTATTTCTCTACCATTTCCTAAACTGAGCTTGTGCTGGGCAATTGACAGATGAACAAACACACAAATGTCACCAGTAAATTCACCTGGAGGTGCGGCAGACAGGTGATGAGTTCGGCCACTCCTCGGCTGCTGACTGCTGTTCGGTCCAGACAGAGCTCCTGCAGCTCCTGCAGGCTGCGCAGAGAGGGAAGCCCTGCATCTGTCACCTGAGTGTTGCTAAGTGACAGCTTCTTCAACCTGCAAAAAGTACACACAATACTCCTGTCAATATCCCTGCAAAACAGCTGTTACAATGAGTTATAAAGTGTGGGAATGACCTGGCCATGGTGGAGAGCTGGCTGACTCCCTGGTCTGTGACTTGTGTGTAGTCTGTCAGGTCCAGCTCTGAGAGCAGAGACAGTCTAGAGAGGAATGACAACCCACTGTCTGTCACACAGTGGCGTCCAGGGAGGGTCAGCTGAGTCAACTTTAGACCTGGGAGGAAAGTAGAAACATCTCTAAGAGTTAGATTCACCACAGACTATTTTGTTTCACTCCACATGTCTGCTCATTTTTGAAGGTTCCTTTCCATTTACAAACCTGAGATGATCTGCAGGGCTTGATTGCCATCCGCTACAGGGATTCCCGCCAAACTGAGGGAAGACAGGGCAGGGTGGATGGCAAGATGCTCCAGAGAGCTTTCTGTCACACCTGTCCCATCCAGGTTGAGAGTCTGCAGGCTGGACAGCTCTGCCAAAGCTGACACATCCCTGACCTGGGAGAACAACACCCATCAAGACAAAGAAATGTCATGAGACAACAATAAAATGAGAAATTGTTACAAACACGCCAGATGCGCCGGTAGAGCTGAAGTACCTTAGTCTGCTTGATGCTGAGGAGCCGCAGTTGTGGCACACAGGTGGGCAGGACCACCAGTGTGGCTTCAGTCACAGCCGTCTGGTTCAGGCTGAGCTGGGAGAGGCAGGACGGAGCTGAATGGAGATACAGCACCATCCCAGCATCGGTCACTTTGGTGTGGTCCAGGGACAGGAAACACAGGCTCTTTAAACCTTGTGGACACAGAAGGAAGGGAAATAATTTGTTGATACGTGTCAAAAATCATCAAAACCCATTCAACACTAAATACCAGCACTTAACACAGAGCAGCTTATGTTGGAATCTGGCATTCTTGCACGTAATTGTAATTGCCTATAAAGTGGCGTTACATAACCTATAATACCTATTATCCCCTCTCCATAGCAACAGTCTGAGCCTTGTTCGCAAGACAGTTTGGAGAAAGTCTAACCTGTGATATGCTGCAGACAGGAGTCAGTCAGTTTGCTACAGGAGGCCAGGTTGAGGTACTGGAGTTTGACCAGGCTGGACAGGATCGACAGCCCGGAGTCTGGACAAAACAGGTTTAAGAGATTAAAATGAAAAAGCACAGACGTTGACAAAAATTACTGCAAAAGTTAACACAGCAAAATCGATATCTGAAAAGCCTAGAAACTCAAATTCTATACCTGTGATGAGAGGTGAGTTGACTAGACTCAGATGCTTCAGTGCTGTGAAGGCCCGTAACTGGCGCAGGAGCTCATTGGTGGAATAAGGGTAGCAGTTTAGGACAAACTTCTGCAATGGGCAGCCGAAGAAGAGCTCCAGGGTACGTGGACGTAGGAGCCTCTCACGGGACATGTGGTTGAGCAGAAGCTCTGCTAGCTCCGGGGTCAGGCATGCCAGACTGCTGCTGTACTGCATGCTGGGAGCTGAGAGAGCAGACCGTAACAGTGAGTAAACAAAGCAATGAGACACATGTCATGGAAAACCAGTGAGTCTTACAACTGAATATCCTGCATCGTCTCGTACCAGTCATGAGGTGGACAGTGGCGCGGGTGGCCAAGGCACATAGGGACGGCACGCTGGGTGCCCTGAAGGGTCTTTTAGGGGGTGATGGTTGTCCCTGGGAGGCACGGGGGTCTTCTTGCTGTGCAGCTCTTTGAAGACGCTCCACTGCAGCCTGACCTGCTGCGCCAGGTGCCACCCGACCTCCCGCATCCTCAGGCTCTGCTGGGTCCTCTTCTGGAGCCTCCCTGAAACACACAAACACAACTGCCTCTTACACCCATACTGTATTTTAATGTACATATAAAGTATTTCATGGTCGCTCTGTAACTTCTTTTACCAATAATCCTTCTCTACCTGCCTGTCTAATAATGACTCTGTCTAACAGGGCGTTGCTGTAAGAGAACATTTCGTCTTGGCCAACCTACCCTGTTTAAATAGTTAAATACATAACAATAGATATTAAAAAACAGGTCACTGTTGGTACCGATTTTTATTAATCAGGATAACAATACAGTTACTTCCATTATCAATTCATCTGCCAATTTTCTTGATTAGCTGTTACCACAAAACATGCCCATCACAGTTTCCCAGAGCCCAAGGCGACGTCTTCAAATGACTTGTTTTGTCCTAACATCAGCCCAAAACCTAAAAATGTTCAATTTACAATGATATAAAACAGAAAAAAGCAGCAAATCCTCACATCTGAGAAGCTGGAACAAGCAAATGTTTGGCATTTTTGCTTGGAAAATGACTCAAACAACAATTCAATTGTCAAAATAGTTGCTACTAAATGATTAATTGATCTCAGCTCCAACTATAATACAATAGAACGTAACTATAAACCATACTGAAAAGGTCAGAATGATTCATTGTAACTAGCTGTGAAACACTTTGAAATCTATTGTAGTCCAGTGAAAAATACTGCAATTGTATCAACTTACATGCATTACAGTTCTTACATTACATTAGTGCCATTCTGTCAAGACACCCACCTGAGTCGATTGCCTTGCTCTGGCCAGTGGTGCCTGGGCTCAAATTCTCCACGGAACCTGTTCTCCGGAAAGAAAGGTAGCCTCGGCATTCCTGTGAAAATTACACAAGTGACAATTGTAATCCATAAGGATCACCAAGCTGACACTCAAAGTAGTCACTGACATCAAAACCAGTCCATTATATATATATATATATATATATCACAGGACTGTTAATATAACACCCCTACTGTCTTTACAGTGAAGAAAACGTTTTATATCCCGCACCTCTAATCAACATCTTTTGTTCTGGATCTTTGATTCTCCTCTAACTAGCTTCACTCTCTGGTCTGGCACACATTCAGAATACTATATCACAACCACATGCTCTGAAAGACTGAATATGATTGGCTGACCGGCTGTAAGCACTTAGGGAACTCACTAGATCTCACTGCAGTTCTGACCCTGTGTACTGCATGTTTGACAGAAAGGGGCATTCACCTACATATTTCCTAATCCTTCTTACATATGACACACATTACTAGGGCAGTCAGTCTAATGATCTGTACACTGGGGAACTTATGCAACATACAGTATGAAACTGAATGAAAGTTAAGTCCAAAAGATTAGGTGTGAGGCCAGGGTCGTCTGTTTCTGACATGGGAGAACAAAAAGTTCTACGTGGATGAATACACAGAGACACATGGAGACAGGAAGAGGGGAGGAGAAAGGCGGGAAAGTAAGCAAAATGTAGGTCAAAGGAGGGACGAGGTGTCTGCAACAACCCCAGACACGGAGCAGTACCATTAAGCATGTGAGGTGGTTCTTCCTCTCCTTCTTGTTCCTCATCAACCTCTATGCCAGCAGCTTCCTCGGCATTACCAGGTACCAACCTGTTTCCACGCCCTGTTGAACAGCACCAGGAATGTAATATAATGACTAAACAGTTATTTAAATAATGTTCAACGTTCAAATTGAGCATGTACAGTTGCAAAGTGGGAGGAGCTATATCAGAAGTAAAAATCTCTTTCATTTTCCCCATAGTCATTGTGAGGTGATTCGCGGTTGGAGCATTTTCACAGTTTGGATTGACATGAAACTCTCACCGGTTGAATTATCAGTACAAAAGATGAACAACTACTTTGGGTAATATGTGGTTCTAAATTACAATGGTAAAAGCCTGTATACATGGTGAGAAGTTAACTACAACTCCCAGTGTGCATTTCGGCAGGAAACATCCAATCACTGAACTTAAGATTTTGTGAAGTGTGCCACTAAGAAGCCAGATATTATCTAAAAAAAAAAAAAAAGAAAATTTTAAATGAGTTCACTTTCAGATTCTGGGTTTTGGATGAATTCAGCACTGTTGCGCTGTGTTTTGTTCCCAACTACAACAACAACGTGTTTTGAATTTGCTACCGTTCTGATTCATGCCTCTGATTGGCCTCTTCTCCATGGCAACAGCGGCCAATGCTCATGGATATGGAAGTATTTGGAGCAGTCCGCCATGCCAAACTGACCGTAAAAACATGATTTCTCAGAAATAAGGTTTAAATAATTCAAACCAATGTTCATAACATAAACCTTTAGGATTGTAACATCATCCATGTTTCTATGTTGAGTAACATTGAGGAAATCCTTAAAAGAAAAATTTGAAATGGGATCAGATTGGTGATAAATACTTCCACTTTGCAATTCTCTAAGTCATTTGTATAGGCTACTACAGTAATACAACTGTACACCACAAACAAGCTTTGATGAATGAACATTTGTGAGGTACAACAGCAAATCTGCTTAAAACTTTATAGTATGTTAAGAAGTTTTTTACATAGCATTTAATACTTACCCCAGAAGTGAGACGGCCCAGAGGGTGAAGGACCAACTCCAGGTATCCCTGCATAATTCACTGCCTCTTCCCACAGCTGGTTGGGTAGTGGAGGAGGCAGAACAAGGTCCCGCCCTCCCACCCCTTCCAGGACAGGGATATGTGGCACAGGAGGAGACACAGCACATGGAGGCGGCTCATTCAGTCCCACTGATGGTGGATCTACAGGACTTGGTGGATCTTGAGGTGTCTCTGGGGGAGTGGTCTGAATACACAGTGCAGCGTTGGGTGTAAGGCCAAGAGAGTGCAGCGAACAAGCAAGCTCTGCCTCCCCAAAGCGCTTGCGTGGAAAACCCTGGAGGAGGGAAAAGGAGGGTAGGGAGGGGTGACGTCCGGTGATGTGCTCCACGACGCTGCGCAGAGGGGCATCAGCTGGGAAGCGTTCACGCATGGACTCACCGGATGGCAGCCGAATCTGCAGCAAAAAACATGACGTTTAAACGACTGCAATTCTGTAGTTTGACTGTATCTACTTCATGCACACACATACATTTTAATTAGTCATAGCCTCACCATGAGGATGCAGTTGTTATCCACATTAGTCTGAATGTTTCCTCCAAGCTTCTGCCCTTGAACACTGGGAGGAGATGTCTCTGTGGCGGCGCTGGTCTGAATCTTCTCCTGCAGGCTCCTCCGATCCTCAGCTATCCGCTTCAACACCAGCTCACGCTCCTGGCAGACCAACACACATAAGACAAGTCTGAGTTGGCACTGTTCGGTACCAGAAGTCCTTCTTTTCAGCACTGCTGACCTGTTTCTTTTGCCTTCTCTCTGCTCTGGCCTCCTGAGCAACACGCTGCCTCTGCTGCTCTTCAAAGTCACTCTTGTCCTGTTTGATGCGGGACTCGACTGGTAGTGGGTCTGGGGACAGGGTGCACGACTGTGATGGTCTCAGCACCAATGAAGGAGATGCTGTTGAAGTAAAAAAAACAACAAAACAAACTGTTCATTTTGCACCCTAAACTATTTCTTTATGTTATGAAAACGTCAATGACATTATAACAAATAAATATTTACAGGATATTACAATGATGGATTACACTTATATATGACCCTCTATCCTTAAAAGCAAACACAGTCTTTAGCTAACTGCTTGGTGTTATACCTCTGCTGTCAGAAGGAGATGTATGTGTCTCTGAAGTGCTCGCTGCCTCTTTGGGTGGGTTAAAAGCAGAAAATGCCGTCTCAGCTGGCTGTGATGACTGCTTGACCAACCTGTGCCGTGGGTACTGACCTTGTAAGAGCCTGTCAACATATGAGACATGAGAGAGGGACACAGACGTAATTTACTGAAAGGAGTGGTCTTTTAGAAACTGAAGGGAAACTATATTAGCATTTAATGAATGTTAACTATTTAAGATTTAAGAAAAGGGATGGGGCAACTCACCACTCGGCTGCATCTGTCACAGAAAAATGCCCCGCCTGTACAGCTGCCTGGATCTGTTCCTCTGTGAATCCCATCTCGCTGAGGATGAGGAATAACTCCCCAATAGTCTGCAAAACAAGCAAATCAAATGGGCATCAAAAAGGCATGTAAACAAGGGTTGACCAAACTACCTTTGTGGTTTTTTCCCCCCTTATCAGTGTTTGCACAAACAATGGCTACTGTGGTACAGTTTGTCTGGCTCATAATGTCCTGATGTCTTCAAAATTCAAAGGAATTTATCAGACAACAGATAATCAAGCTTTCTTTATTGTTAGCTTAAGTTTTCAATCAGGTGAACTTACCCAGAGTTACTGTTTATGAATTTCATTAAAAACACACATTTTTGTCGTGTTAATAACTTTGCTTATGGTCTCTATTCTAGTTTTATTACTGCTTTGTTTGATCTGCCATGTACTGTTTGTGGGGAGGCCAATGCCATTATCCAATAATCAGTCAATTAATTGTCCAGTTATTTCTATTTTTATTATCTAAGGACAATCCAGCACCTTACTTTACAACATATAACATTATCTCTAATTTGCAGTACTAATATACGGTACATTACAAAGCACTATAATTATATTTCTATATTTTTCATATCTATATGCAATTTGCCAGTTGCATTAACTGACATGCATTACAGAAAGAATATTTTGCCAATATCAATAATGCCTTTTACAGACATTTTACAGCTGTGTATACAATAATACATTTATATAACATTTTAAATTTGCTACTATTGTTGTTCAATTTGTTAGTATTACTTTATAACTTAGCTCTGCTTTGATTGATGTTAAGAAAAATGTTATGTCCCAAAGACTTTACAAGGGCTGTTAATAGGTGCTGGTGACAATATTTAGTTATTTCCTTTAACCTTAATCCATATATGCAATACCAATACCATTGACTGTGTTTTAGCATGGACTAGCTACAACTTAACATATTTATTTTTCTTTGTTTGTCCAAATTAATTAAATCTGACTGGGACTGATCTGCAGTTTCGCCTTTAAACTCTCCAATTCTAAGTTAATTTTACTTCACGAAGTTTTTAGCAGTTAGTTAGCCTCCGTCAGAATAAATGCATTAATTCACAGTAAAGTCGGCGAATTTAAACAGACAAACAGATACCAAGCTAACCTACAGCTAACGCTAGGTATGTTGTTATGTCTGTGGTACAGTGAGGGCTGTCAACAAACAACGTTAGCATGCCGGCTAACAGTTAGCTGAGGGAGAACGATGGCGAGGCTAAAGCAGCTAGCAAGCTAATATTTGTGTGCAGTACAGCGTCATGTCATACGCAGCTCGGTATTTTGCACCTTACCGGAGGGGCAGCAGAACTCATGCCGTCTTTTCAACGTTACTGTAGGAAAATCAAAATGAAACTAATATTAATTAGCAACTTTGTTGACTTCCTGGTTTGGGTCTGGTGCGCAGACTGCTATGCTAACAACACTGACCTCTCCCCCTTTGGCTTGTAGATTGACAGAATATCAACAAGAAACCAGCCTATCAACACTGCGGACAGCCCAGATTTTATCCACTGAGGCAGCGGTGTATAAACACAAGCCACCTCTCAATGATTGACAGACCCAAACCCCAACCGCCGCCCTAACAATAACCTTAATCATTTATGACTAAACGTATCCATGTAATCTGTGGAGATGCTTTTGTTTAGGCACAGTTTAGCAGTAAATGCTGCTTGACAGACTAGACTGCGGGTGAAAGTGAAAATTAACGGTACAACTTCCCAAACATGTGACTCAGACAGATTATCGCAAAATTAAACCACATGTATATCAAATATTTTTTTATATTTGTATATATATATATATATATATATATATATATATATATATATATATATATATAAACAGTGCATATTAATAGCCATAACGTTTCTGAAAATATGCCAGAGTTAGCCAGAAAAGCTAATTTTCATACGTAGTCCCCGGGCAGGCAATAGTTGAAAGCACAGACGTGATATAAAGAAAGAAAGACAGAAAGAAAGAAAGAAAGAATGGAAAGATCTGTATGATAATTATTATATTTAACAGGTGCAACTCCCGGTTTCAGTAGCAGCAAGCTACCAGTAGGGGACGCTCTTCCTCTGTTCATATCGATGTGACCTTGCATCATGCATGCTGCGTGTTATTGGCAAATTAACTGTATAAAAACTTTATTGGCATTCTACATACACCGTGAAAATTACTGAAGAAAGATACAAACCTTGATAAAATGATAGATTCTTCCTGAGTGGCATTATTATGATTCTGTCTGACTGTAAAAAGTTAGTTTAAATATATTGGAAAAAATATAGGAATGTGGGAATCCACCTAAAGAATACTTGAAGCCTTCTTCACTACCACAGCATAGAATAGCAGGAATAGCAGGTGATACTGTAAGCGATAAAGCTGTCATTAAGTGAGATAAGGTTTTCATAAACCTGCTACTGAACAGAGTACGATAGGCTTCACAAAATAATAGGAACTAGATAAACCCTATATTTGACTAACAGCATACTCTTACAGACCAAAACAAAATAACTAAATATATAAAACAGATAAACACATATACATTCAACTACTTTTTTTAAAATTAAGGTGTGAAATTAAGATGTTCACTGTTTTGATTGACCAGATTGTTCATATATTTCACTCAGATTAATGTAGTAAAAAAACTCTGTTTGCTATGTTATACTGGAAATACTATGTATGTTTTGCACTGTTTGCTTAAAATTAATTGTATGCCTAAGTGTCGTTAAGAATATGATAAATAATCAGATATGTACTGGTGCACTGTGTGATCTGTGCTGATGGGCATAGTTGAATAGGGGGCCCAGTATTAACTCCCCATTTCTCCCACACTCTGTGCAGTGTGTACAGTTTGTCTATGTCAGAATACTGTGTGGTGGGGACAAAAAGCAGGACACAGAGGCAGAGCAGATAAGGTAAAAAAAAAAGGGGGGTGAGTTTACTTAGTCTTTGTTCAAGTACAAGCTTGGCAACAGGTGGGCAGTCAGCATAGGGAGTATATTCAAAGGAGCAGGAAGGTAAATTAAAAAAACAAAAACCAGCAACTATCATTAGCATACAGGCAGATACATTAACAAGGGCTATAGGCCTCTAGCATCTGGCTTGAGTGTGCGCTAATGGACTGGTATTTATATATAACTAGGCAACTAATTAGGGGAAATGAGGGGCAGGTGTGCAGGCAGGTGATGGTCAGCTGACTACAGAACAGGAAGAGTTGAGGACTACTGCTGGTCAAGAGTGGAATAACAGGGATATGAATGAGAGGAAATGGTACTGGCAGGCATGAATAATGACCAGAGAATGTGAAAATATATTATTATTATATATAAAATAATGCTCAACTCATGACAATGTGGTAATGTGATGGTGCATATTCATTTAGGAATATATTCATACTTGACCTTCAAAAAAGGAGTTGACAAAACTTTTGATCAAATGGAGTTTCCCCAGTTCTTTAAATTTCAATTTTTCTGAGGACTTCTCGCACATCTTGGCTTAAAAGTTGAGGTTGAAAGTTTATTATTTTCTTGTTTCCTTTTCTTCTTAACAGTTGACATGACAACCAAGCAAACTCCACCTGCTGAAGATCATGTGATACAATCAAAAGCTTCATGGCAGATACTAAATGGATCTTTTTGGATGTTTTGTCAATAAATTGTTGTATTTTTAAAAGGCCTATTTTGATTTAACTTCATTTGTTTTATGAGATTTGCTGGGATAACTACCTATATTTCTAATAGCTAATTCATCCTCATGTTGCATAAATGCCAAAACACGTTTTCAGTATGTCACGTGCCATTATGACAAAGAAACTCAAAACCTTTAATTGATATTTAATATTTCTTCTGTTTATGTTGCTATAGGTCATGAGCATCCTAACGGAACGACGCCCTCCCTCAGGCCGTCTTCAGAAATATGAATCATCCACGCAGGCGCAGCAATATCTGGCTGAAGAAAATGGCGACAAGCTACTATATGTTATAGAGTCAAACCATAAATGTATTATTATTGCCTTCAAAATAAAGGCATACAATAGTGTTTGAAAGAACTCAATACTTGTGTCATGCTGTAATGTGATGTTTTGATATATTTGATTGATGATGAGCTCATCCACAAGTATAACATTGTGTTGTTAGCCGTGGTAAATGCACACATTTGCTTATGCTAGTCACGAAGGGTTTTAATTTGAATGCTCTACCGGAAGTCAAAGTGTTTTCATTTTGACGATTTGACACCGGTTGAGCAAGTGGTTCAGAGAGAGTTTGAGGTGAGTACCAGGCACCGGTAAATAAATAAGCCAGAATCTGTGCGTGATTATAAGCCTCACAAGGATTTCGCTTTATGAAAACGCGTTTCTCTTGGTTTGAACTATCGTTATTTTGAAGGTCATGAACTGGTCTTGACTGTCGACTTATTTTCCTGTGAAGAGAGGCGGTACTGACAGACAGTAACTGCCACACATGCATTGAAAGTGTCCGCTTATTGCCGGTGGATGCCTTCGCCTTGTTCCTCGGCTTGTTATCCAGGTAATAAAACGGGACAAGTATTTTAAATGTGCTCGGACTTACGGTTTTGTTGCGGTTTAAGCTTCTTGACGGACCGGTGGGAAGTAAGCGATAATGTTAGACGAGTTCCCCATAGTAGCAAGCTAGCGGTCACTCCTGACCGTTGCATCAGTGTGAAAATGTGGTGGTCATGTTAAAGAGCTGGCTGGGACGAGTCTTATCAAAGCTCAGTGTGTCGTCTTGTCTTGTGTATTTAGATAACTGAACAAGGTTTCAACAAGGCAGTGTGGAAACAGCTTTACTCATTCATTCATCATTCATTCATTGCTCACTGGTACAACAGCAGCATGGCGTGTATTTCGTTTCTCAGGTCATAAGGTGACATAATTATAAAGATCTGTCATTGGCAAGTTATGAATATTCCTGCAAAGTGTATGGGTTTTGACAATAGGACTGCAACTAACAACCATTCTCATTAACGGTCAATCAGTTTTCTTTATGATGACAGAAAATGGTGAAAAAAAACATCCATTGCAAGTTTCCAGAGGTCAAGGGGTCAACTTCAGATTGCTTGTTTTATTTGAACAACAGTCCAAAACCCAAACATTGGGGAAAAATTGGCCCAAATAGAGTGGGTGGGAAGGCGGGCTCCTCGCATGATGAGGGGGATAAATGAGAAGTGAAACAAAAGTTGATATTTTTTCACATCAGACATTCTGACACGTCAAACACAAACTAATAACGTGAATTGCTTTGCAATTATTGAAATTTTTACTGGTACAGAGCCATCGTTTGTGTTATCAACTCCACCTGTGCGCTTTCTCCTGCTGTGACAAGTCAAAAATGTGCGCTTCGGAGAAGGGTCGACAATATGAATCTGATTCTGGGAAGAAAAGGAAAACTGGTTATGCTCATGAAGCAAACATGTCAGTCAAATCCAAAATATGAAGTAAGTGTACCTTAACTCTCGAGTTCACTGTCAATGTAGCAGTAGAGACTTGTGTTTATTGTGTAAATACTCTGGCAGTTTGGACAAAAGTCAACAGAAACTACTGAGAAAATTCAGCTTTGCTTCTTTTGTTAGTAGTTACCAAATTCAATCACTTAATGCATGGGGGGAGGATTTTCTTTTTCAGCTTCAAAAGGGGGATGTGACAGAAAAAGTTATCGCCATAATCTATCATTAAACCTGGATTCAATAATTCATATAAAGTGATTAATCATTGGATTGCTTCACCACTAGTTGTAACTTATAATGAATTAAATCCCTGTAAGTTTTAACTGATGATTATTTGTCCCATGGACCCATTTGAACCCTCCTCCAGGACCCCTCCAGGTCCCTGCACCCCAGTTTGGGAAACATGAATTATCTGTCACATGGCTAGATGTCAGGACATGCCCTCTGGCGGGATGGAGGAAGGATGTGTCTCATCTGCTGACTCACCAATAGCATCTCCATGTGCACTGCAGGTTATTTGAGGAGATATTTTACTTTGATGTAAAGCTGAGACACAGGATAAAGCGATTATCTTTTCCTAGAGATTATTGGATCTAAGTAAATCAAACCACCGTGCGACAACATTTTTGCCTTACAAAACCTGAGCGCTTCAAGGACTCATACAAAAGCGGAATCTGAAATGTTTGTCTTGGTGAATCTGACCTTGTTCGATCTGCGCTCTCAAATTCCAGAGCGATTCGGCTTCCTTTTGTCGTATAATCCTGTGCGGTGCTTGAACACATCAGATAGATCCATCTCATCTCTGTGATCACGGTCTCGGCTTTTATTTGTTTTCCTTCGCCTCAGTGGAAAATGTCAAACAGACTTATTGTAAACTGATTTGTGACAACAGTAGCCTGTTTTGCTGGAGAGAAAAAATGCACAAAAGCACAAACAGTTGAGCTGCGCGTCCCCACATTCCTGTCGTGAATTGCTTGGTCATGCAGAAGGCAAGGAAGGAAGAAGAGGTAGATAACAAGCTTTTTTTTTGTCATGGCCTCTCAGCTCTTCATGTTTATTTTACCTTCCCCTCTGCAGATAAACAGACCCAGCATTTTGTCCATAAACACATCAAGCCTAAACTGTCTTAACCTAAACTAAACACTGTTATTTTAGGTCTGTTTACTATTAGACATTTTGGAGTCACATCATTATCTACAGTACAGTTTGCTTGCTTGGCTGTTGCTCTGCTCTAGCCTACTAAGATGCATTTAATTATCATTAAGTGCTTTGGCACTACACCTTGGAACGTGCATATTTCAGGCTACTGTCCTCACATTAAACCCCATTAAGCTGTCTGGAGTTCGTAGTCTCTTTGGAGCATTTCATTATATACTCAACTACATAAGACATGGTCAGGCATCCTTCCCACTCTCCCCACGTCCTCCTTTGCTGATGTGATCCTTTCCCATGAGGGTATACTTTTAAATTCACATGCCTTTTCACAGTCTTTGCTAGCAGAGATTTTAACATTTTGTTGTCTGCCACACAAACATAATCACATTATGCTTTTTCCCAGGAAATGGATAAATGGCTGATTTGTATTTGACCGTAGTATGTGATTGTAGGCCTTTGTTTGGGTTCTGGGAGCTCAAGGGATATTTTATTCCCGTCCCAGTCTGAGTCTCATGAGGGTAAATACAGTTATTACAAAGTGCACCAGGTCAAGGCTCCACAATTACCGTGTTTCTGTGAGAACAAGGCTTGAGCTTTTGTGCAGCTGGTGCAACCTGAGGAGCCCTGGATGCAGTTTTGACAAGTGCCACACCCTAACACTACTGGAGCTGGATAGGACCAGTCGCTGGTGACTGTCTTACTATCCAGAAGTCAATAAATCTTTTGTTTTGTCCATTTTGCAGCACTGATGTGTAAAGCACATACACCAACTATTTAGTATTCCCCTTTTTATTTTATTTTAGCAGCTGGATAGATGTTTAATTCTTTTGGGTTATATATTATGGAGCAGTAATTCCTCTGCAGACATTATTATTTATCAGAATCTACAGGAATAGAAGCATTACAACAATACTGTCTCAGTGTCAGTTCAGTGTTTTTTATTACAATCTAATTGATATTTAACTAACTGGGATTTTTGAGGCTAATACTGCAATTGATATTGAGACTTTAAAGCTGCACAAATCAATATCTTTATATTATCAATGGATCATATACGTGTAATGTGAAAGGGGTTGCTCGTAGTTACCAATTACCACCCGACTCTGCTGTTCCTCTCAGCTCTACAGAGCGTTTAGTCTAGATTTGTTTCCATTTCAAAATGTGTATTGGCCTCCTACAACACTCCATACACCCTGACCGTCTTCAAGGTATAAAAATGCTTGAGTGGTGATTGCTTTTTCTTTTCTGGAGTAGAGGACAATGGGCAGGCATTATTATGTAAGCTGCAGGGATTTAGTTGCCTCTTCAATCCCTCTTCACCCCAAAAACAGGTGCTGTCCTAGCCGTAAGCACGGCCTCTGCTGGCTGAAACCTCTGATGGGACAAAGAGCGGGATAAAGATGGCCATACATCGACTGAGTGCAGCTGTTAGCTGTGTGAGACTGGAAGTGTTCCAGTGGCTGTGTGCACATAACTTAGCAGCACAGTCATGGCTGAAGCGCTGGACCCTGCCAAACCCTGTGTGAAGTTAGCGTGGCCACTGAGCTGTGAAGAACAGAGCAGGGAGGCAGAGACGTCTGCCTGTTGAAGGAGGAGGTGGATGGATGACTTCTAAACTGCTGAGCTATTTCAGGCTAAAAGGCGACAGAGGCACAGCTATCAACCTACACCACCAGCCAAATCCCCATAGAGATCCACAAACAGGGCAGCTTTCAGTGCTATACAGCTACATCAAGGTTAGTCTTTGCATTACCAAGCTGCACAGGAGACGTGAGTGGGTGAGAGCACTGAGCAATTCAAACTCTGGAAGTTTGAAATTAGGCTTGTAATAGTCACCTGTTGACATTATACGCCATTCTTTAAAGTAAACAGTTTGTCCTGGGTTGCACTACTTGAGTGTGTTTTTCTTTACGTCTACGAATATGGCCTGGCAGATTTGTTTAAGACTCGGAGGGAGTGAAGAATAACAGGAAGCTGGTGGAAGAATTTCCGAGTTGTGTTAACACTTTATATAAAAGCTAGAAGAACTGAAGGTGGGATGTTTTTGTGTAAAAAAAAATCTTGTTAAGTGTTATTTATATCTTTTTTTTATTTCTTTCAGCAGGGAAAACCTGATTTGAAATGTACACAAGATGGTTTGGATGTAGTACAGATTGCTTTATTTCACCACATTTAGCCAAAACATTCAAGCCAAAACCTTCAAACTGGCTGAACAAATTAATTTAAAATGTCACAAAGCGGCAAGAATGAGGACAGTGTTTCTATTCTGTGCAGGTTAAAGTGTTGTGAAATAAGCATGTTGTGTGTTGGTCATGGTTAAGAAAAAGTTGTCAATCGACCTTGCACGCATGAAGTCACACTTCTTTATATAGTTGACCACAGTGGATAATGCTATTATCAGCACACTGTTGGGATTGAGGAAAGCCCCAGACTTTGAAGTGGACTTCAATTTTAGCTGCTTGTGGCTTTGACTGTTTCTTTTCCCCGCAAGACATGCATGTGACTCCACAGTGAACACACATCCCTGGGCACAAACAATTATATCTCACACACACACACACACACACACACACAGGCTCCTCCTGAGGTTGGGTATTTCTTTAGCCCTAAGGCTCATATAAGCTGATGTGGAATGCAGCACTTGATTATTTGGCGAATGGGTAAGCAACTTGTTTAGATCACAGGACTGTTCTTTGTTCGCTGCAAAACACAATTAATCTGGCGGCTTTTATGACTTTAGGTGGGATTAATTGTGTAATAGTGTTGATTCCTCCGTGACATGACAAGTTTTGTTTTTCCATTGCCAAACACACTAACAACCCGTAGCATGCCAGGGTGTATCTGAAGGAAAATGTAATGAAAATGATTAAACCTGAAGGACATACTTAAGATGCAGTGTGGAAATTTAGCATCTACTGCTACATCAAGCGTCATTACCAGTTAATAATTAAAGATGTATTAGGCAACATGTTATTGCTTTTCCATTCATTTTATGCAGAGTGCACACATATTCACAAATGAATAAACATCCTGTACAGATTTATAAACATGCCAAAAAACTTGCAGTTCTAAAGTTGATGTGTACTAGTTTTATTTCAAACTTGAACCGAAAAAGTTTTGAGAGTAACCCCAGTAATCGTTGGCATTGCTTATTTCAGAATATCGATTACCTATTATATTACAGATGCTCAGAAGCTTCCTGGCAAAGTGTCCTTCATGAGAAGTCAAGTTGCCCAATGTTCTAAAGAAAGCTGGTACATAATGACTCACTCCCTGTCTTGCAGTCAGTATTATGTGGAATAAGAGATGTCATTCATTTGCGTGTGTGTGTGTGTGTGTGTGGTCAACCAGGCTTTTGTGGCACTCCCTTTCGTGTCGCCCTTGACTTTTTAACGTCAAAAGCCTTTTATTTACCAGCTGTATTGTCTGTGTGTTGCAACATGAATTTATGTCACTACTGCAGATTGAGAAAGAGATTGTAATACACCTTTTCAGAGTAGATATTTCCACATGGGAAACACTGTATGTAATCCTTGTGTGATTAAAGGACCACACAGTGTTTTTGCATGTTTTGGCCCAATGTTACTGGCAACTAATTTCCAAAGCACCTTTTTTATGATATTTGAGTGCGTTTTTATCTATGCTTGCAGTGTGGCTCTATGGATGGTCAACTACTTTGGTCCAGAATTAAATATATCTATCTATCAACTATCAGATGGATTACCATGAAATTTCGTACAGACATTCATGGTTCCCAGATGATGTATCCTAATGACTTTGGCAATCCCCTGACTTTTCCTCTAGTGCCACCATGAGGTTGACATTTGTGGTTTTGAATGAAATGTCTCAACAACTATTGGATGGATTGCCATGATACTTTGTAGACACATTTGTGGTCCCTTCAGGATGAATTGTAATAACATTTTTTGATCCCCTGACCTCCCATCTAGCGCCACCATCTGTTTTTTTTTATTTTTTTGCAGGGCTTAAGTCGGTCTGAATTTGGCCTAGGTAAATTCAGATTGCTAACGTAAATGCAAACATCATCATACTAACATGCTCACAATGACAAGGCTACAAAGTTTACTATTTTCAGCATCTTAGTTTTGTAGCACGTTAGCATGCTAATACAGCATCACACAGCTTCTAGCATGTAGACCTTTAGGCTGTTGTTGTAAATGGGCTAAATCAGAGGTTCCCAACCTTGGGGTCGGGACCATAGACTGTATATAAAGATGGACGACGCATCTCCACTTCCTCCCACAGTATAAAAATGAAGCCAAAATACCCCGGATACAGGAGCTGCCATCTTGCACTGGTGACGTCATTTGGAGTGATTCGCGTTGGATTAAAACCAAACTTATTATAAAAATTAACACTTGAATAGACATCAGCGTGATAAGAACTACCTAAAATGACAGAAACCATCTTTGGGAAATATTTATTTGATGTGTACTTCGATTTTTCAGTTTGTCCCATCTGCTAACGTGGAGGGGGCGGGGTTTATGACCTATACTGCAGCCAGCCACCAGGGGGCGATCGAGATGTTTTGGCTTCACTTTTGGGGAGCTGTCATGTTGTCCATCTATATATACAGTCTATGTCGGGACCGTCACAAGGGGTCGCACGATAACTGGTCGCGAGATGATTCACAGGCTACACAAAGCTATGCTTATTATTTTCAAACTTGCCTCTAATCGTTGCCTTTTTTGTGAATTACTGGATAATTGTACTTCTTCAGGACTGTAAAAACGATCCAAATAACATAACATTAGAAAAATCCCTTACTTACTAGAACTGGTCACAGTCAGTAGACATTTGCAAAAAGTGACGAGTTATAAGTAGACATCACAAGCCAAACTGGTTGGGAACCACTGGTCTAAAACATGCAAGACCTCTGTTATGGTTTGTCAAGGACAGATATTGATCATTGGGGTTGAATTCCACCTTAAACTTGAGGTCATTTGTGTTTGTGTGTGTGTTTGTTTGACAGACACAGATAGGTTTGTGTGTCTGAGCAGCAGCCTCTGACTCAGTGTTGAATGGGACCTGGAGTCACATGGCTACTTGTCAGCAGGCTGGAGGAGGAAACATAATCCTGAGGAGGAAGGCTGCTGCTATCAGTCCGTGCACATTGGTCTGAGAGAGGCTTGAACCGCACATGATCGGCCGAGGCTCACGTTCCACATCTCTAACTCTCGTCCCTTTTGTCTCCCAAACTCTCTTTTCCTCCCTCTGTTTTTGTCCTGCACTCTGACCAGCACCGGGTCTCTCTTCACGGCAGAGTTCAGAATTGCACTACAATGTCTGCGGTGGCTTCTCTGCTGTAAGCACACAAAGGTATAGTACAATCATGGATCTCTTTTTGTATTTCTTGACCAGTTGTCATGTTTTTAAGTTGTCTTATTTGTCAGAATGTCACTTTGTACTTATTGTTGTCTTTCTATTTAATTCATTCTCTGTTTAATTCATTGTTTATATGGGTTAGTCCTCAATTAGGTGACCAGAGACGTTATTTGTCAGGTCAAGTCTAATCAAACTTAACAAGATTCTTCCTGTTAGTGTCACACTTTCTTAATATGCAGTTGACTTGAGGAAAGAGTACAGCTGACTCAGGTTTGAGCCATGATGACCTGCAACCATAGCAAGGACAACTGTAAACAAATCCTGCTTAGTTCCACAGGTTACACAGCAGAAAAAAAGTCCACACCAGCAAGCCTCTTTCAGCCCGCTTGAGTTTTAGTAGCACAGACATTCTTTTCCGCTGCTATAAATCCTAAATTAGAGCCTTTTAAAGGACATGTTATGGTAAAAGATGGCTCTCTAAATGCTGTGGTCGAATCAGAATTGACCATTCATAGCTACAAAAAGACTTATTTTCTCAAGTGTTTGTCTTTTTGTCTTCTTAATCCACTCTCTGTTCGACCCATTTCTGTTTTTAACGCACATGTTTTTCTACATCAGGTCTTGCATGTGTCTTAAACGGGCGATAATAGTGTTGATTCTTATGTCTAAGACTAAGCAGAAACAAATGAATCACACACAGTCTTGTTTTTTGTAGTTCTCTAATGAAACCTTAAACCACTCCTTTTCTCCCTGTCATTGTCCTGCTTTTATAAGTACAGGCCTGTGTGTTGGTTGAGGTTTGGACATTGTGATCAAGCTTCTATTTCTGGACAGGCATTTTTATTGGCAGTTTGTGTATTTTATTGAACTGTTCTTTAATTATGCCCTTTTTGATAGAGTTTGTAGATGAGCACGCAGTCTGCGGTCGACTCTCACGTGCCAAGCTGGCGGATTGAAGCCAGGCCCGGCCGGGGCGTCCTGGCAGATCACTGGGTTAAGACGTATGTGGGCTTGTGTCGTGAGTTCAAGTCTGGCTCATAACCTCTGTCCCGTCGTCCGACTGTCTCGCTCGTTTCCCTTAATGTCATTATGAGGAGGCATAGCAAAGAGCTTTTAACCTTTTGTCTGTCTTTAGCTCCAAAAGTCACATGAGATTACAGTGAAAGATTAACAAAATTGGAAAAAATACAGATCTTGGCTTAGGGTGAAAACCTCTGACAGGTGCTTCTCATACATTTTTAAGATGGTCGGTGAGCATTTTGTGCTGACTCATCACTTCTCTAGGCTCCTAATATAGAGCTCTCCTTTGAATATTTGAGTGTCCCAGATTTCTGTAACTTATTATTCTTTTCTTTAGGAAAAGCCCTGCAGTGTATCTAAAAAATACCTTAAACTGAGAATGCCAGACTAACGTCTGACTTTTGCTCCTCACTTTTTATTCTCATTTTCCCTAAGATGTCTGTAATGTCCCTCACATTCCTAATAAATTGAGGAAAGTGCTCTTTTCAGGAGAATTCAACATTTCAGAGGTGAGCAGGGCACTTTTTATAAATACTGGAGATGTACAACATACCAAAGGGACTTTGTCAGGTATGTTGGTACTCTGTGGGAGATAAGTCACCACCACAGATCTTAATAGGGACATAAAAATGCCAAAATTCTGCTCTTGAGTTATCACCTTCCTCTAAAGGTATGATGCAAATGTCAACATTTTGGTGATAATCAGATACATTTCAGATTAGATTGGTTTAGCTCGCCCTGATACAACTGGCCTGTAGATAACAGCAAAGGAAATGTTAGTTCCTCAGAATCATTGCACTGTAAATAGCAGGTTACTCACTATCAGCTGTCTAGTCAATCAAATAGGAAGTCTGTGATGAATTTTGACTTGTATACAGAGGAGCTTTTGCTTAGTCTCTTGAGGTCATTCTTTAAAAAGTGGAGTGTATTCGGCTGATATTTTTTCATACCTTTATAACTAAAATTTGTGAGATCTAAGGGTCATGTGCTAGATACATTTCTAAGTTAAACAGAAACGGCGCTGCAGTTGGTTTTTACTCTGTAGGTGAAAGGTAGCATCTTCCCACGTGTGATCCTGATTGTATACTCTGCTCTTGGTGTCTTCAACAAGGACAGATGAAGATGACAGCGACAGCTTGTTATGCTGTGACTAGTTGAGTTAACCTATAATGTCACAGGGTAGACATTAAGACATTTTGTATTAACCCAGATTAGCTTTAAAATATAGGTCCAGTCCAAGCATACACATGGCTTTTCCGTTAACTCTCTCTAAGGTCTGACATTATAGACACTAGAAAGAATCCCAGAGTGCCCTGTTTCTATTTTCTATAAATTTACAGCTCCTCCTGACAGACATCATCAGTATGTAGCAGTTGCCTTCTTCCTGTTTTCATACTAACTTCCTCCCAGAAGGATAGTTTTCCCAAAGCCTCACATGCACACATTTGAGGCTGTGACTAAGTTTTGCATGGAAAAGCTTTCAAGTGCAAAAAATTCCACACTCTTCGTCTTCTTTTAGGAACAGTTTTCGAGGTACTGGGCTTCTGGATGACTGGGAAGACATGATGAACTTCTTCCAGGAGAAACATGGGAAGAAGGGTCTTGTCCTCACTTGCTCTTGCATTGTCAGCATTCTTCCTTGTCCTTTTGGTGATTTCAGTTATTACATAAGGGACAAGCAGTTCCTTTTTTATTCATTCCTCTGACTGACTGTACCTGATTGCAGACAAAAAAACCCCCATTCAGATCAATCAGGACCATGCTTTTTTACCAAGACAATTACAGTTGATATTATTGTTTTCTTCTTCTGATCATTATGGCTATCAGTATTATTACAGACATGCTCTGAGGTAGATAAGCTGGTTCCCATGCCTTTTGCTCAGGATCCCAGGGTTCTGTAACTTTATCCCTGTGTAGCCAGCCCTGCCTCTTCCACAGTGGTGGGGTCTAGGTTTACTGAGAAAGTAATCTTCAAATACACCTAGGCTAACTCCAATAGACTCATTTATCACTGTTACTGCACAGATTGCAATGCCTCAAACTAGTTAAAGTAGTCATTCTGATAGAACAGCTTGTATGCAATTAACATTTGGCGCAGTAACTGGCAGAGCAAACGAGGAGCATTGCCAGAACATTGTGTAGTCTGCTCAGTGTCTCAGTTTCAGGTCTCTTTGGTAGGTGATGTCTTTTATTTAGTCCGCATTTAAATACAGGTTCAGGCTGTCCAGCTGTCCAGCTTCTGCATTACATTTAATCTCTTGTCATTGATTGTGCTTTAATAAAACATACAGCAACGGTACCGCTTAGAAATCCTTCGCTGTCAACAAGGTCACTGATATGATTGTGCTCAGGCATCAGGGAGGCTTATTGTATCTTTGATAGCGGTTGTCAGAAAGCCAGGCTGGCTTTGGCAGAACATGGTTTCTAACTGTGACTCTGAAAAGTGAACCAAAAGAGGGCCCTCCTCTGCTTTTAGACTGGAGGAAAACCACTGTTCTGTTAACGATGCTGCAAGTAAGAGGATTTCAGTAAGATTTGCCCAGTATATTTAACGACTGTAAAACAAAGAGGTTTGTGGTTTGATTCAGTTAATTTAAATATATCATGTTTAGCGATACATCCTCAGTGTCATTTGGACTGATGGGCCAATTTACTGTATACGCTCTTGTATTTCATCATCATCATCATTTCATCTCTGCAGTCTAACAATGAAGCTTGATTATATCAAGAACTAGGGCCGCAAGTTACCAATTTCTTGATTGATCCATTTTTCGTTCGGCCTATAAAATAGTAAAGCCCTAAGGTGACATCTTAGCTGACCAACAGTCAAATATTCAGTTTACAATCATGGAGAACTAAGAAAACCAGCATATATTCACATTTGAGAAGCCAGAACCAATGAATTTTTGGCACTTTTTATAAAAGAAAATTACTGAAATGATTAATCAATTATGGAAATAGTTGCTGATTAATTTTCTGTCGATTGAGTACTCAATTGATTAATTGTTTCAGCTTTATCAAGATCTATAAATCAACATAAATGACACTTCTCCCAGACAGAATATTACTTCTCTACTTTATTGCCCTCTTGCAGTACATCTTCGTTAACTTTGTGTACTGTCTCTGCAAAGCTCTGCTGGGTTTTTTTTGGATTCCTGTGGTTGTATGTCGTACAACGGAGATTCCAGAGTGACAGAGGTGGAGGTTAGCTGAGGCACGTGCCGCCGCTTATCAAAGGGTCCTCTGCACAGTAGCACTGTGTTATCTGGCTCTTATCGGACTCTAATGGTTAATGACCTTGAATGGCGGAGAGGAAATGCTGCACGGCTTGAAATCAAGAAGTATAGAAATAAAAAGAGAAGAAGTGTCATTGTTGCCATTATACCTCAAGTATAATGTAATTATATCTGTGTTTCCACTTCATCATAAAAACGACATTCACTTTAGGCCATTTGTGTTTCTAAAGTGGGTCTGGGGCCTCAAAGGTACTTGAGGGGCTTCCGGGAAATCCTGAAACTGTTGATTACTCCTTCGTTAGGACATTGAAGCATGTTGCTTTGTATTTTGTTGGCTTTGCACTTCAACACATTGGATTTGAAATGCAAAAAAGTCAGCACTTTATGATGTCAAAGTTTGGACTCTTGGCCAAGCAATAATAAAACACCATTGTCATTATATTTTCTGACTGCACTTCATATTCAAGGATTACTGGCCCACAGCTACGGTATTTCAGTGCCTTGTTTGCCTCATGTTATAAATCTCCAGCTTCATGTGGACTAACCCCCTGATCTGTATTTGTCTCCAGGTTATGCTGCCCAAAAGCTGTCTGAGTCCCAGTGAGAAAGAGAAGGGCTAAAGCCGCACCGATCCAAACCAGCTTTCCAGAGCCTCTCCAGCAGCGACTCCACTGTGGAGCCATGAGCAATCCCGGCGCTCCCAACCAGATTACAGATGCCGTGGCATCGGTTATTCACAGTGTAAGTCCACACGACCGCATACAGAAAAGCCTCAGTCTGCCCTGTCAGGTCAGGCTCCCGCGTCATCTGTCACATGATGAAACGCATGAGGCAGAGTTGGTGACCCTGGTGACAAACCAGGTTAAATGTTATTCAGGAGGAAATACCACTCACAATTAGCGGTTTATGGTCTTTTCATGCACAAGACTAGCTTTTCAGCTCCAAACTTGCCTCTACTTCAATTGATCTTCTCTCTGTGCTTGATTTATGCTGCATCAGCTCCCTCAGTCCTCTCTGGCATCAGAGTGTGTATTTTGGACAGTGCTCTTCCCTCCAGAGCTCTGTGTGTGTACAAATCTAGTCACATCCTAGAGCCAATTCCCTGGCAACATACAGTTCTTCTGACTGCAAAAATAAAAATGTTCAGAATAGTTCAAAAACACTTCAGATCTGAGAGCTGAGAGAGCTGCTCCTGTTGAATTTCCCTTTTCATTAGAGCACTGAAGAATGTGAACGGTTCCACAACTGAAACAGTTTCCTTCCCCTTTTCTTTAAGTCGATGGGTTGCCAAACACTGAAACACTAAAATAATAGTGGCACATAATGAAAAACATAATTACATGGCTGCCGGTGGGCTTGATGTGATAAACATGCTGCCTGGGGGCAGCTGGGCAGCTGGTCGGCAGCCAAAGAAAACTGCATTCCTCAACTCAAGAGGTTCTCAACAAGTTCATCTTCAGATGATTAAGATGCTGCGGCAGAAAATATCACAAGCTTAAAGGAAACATCCAGCCTCATATTCTGAGATATCATCAGTTTGTGATGGTTAGTGAATTCCAGGAATTATTGTGTTCGATCGCATTCCAGGAATTATAAGGATTGCATCTGGGTATTTATTTTTTACTGATTTACCCACCTTTCTCAGGCTCTTTTACTTGAGTTAAGGATTTCTACGTTTCCCAGAATGGCTTTCAACACCTCACATTGAAGAGAGTTCACTGTGCTGTGGGTTGAATGTGTAGGTGAGTGGAAATAGTGATTTTTAGTGAGTTTTTAGCGCAATGGGAGCAAAAAAGAACAGATTTTCCACTCAAGTCATAGAGACACTTCTTTTAATGTACTGTTGAGAGATGATTTGTTCTTCACTGCAACACCAATGGAGGAAATGCTTGTTTTCCCTTAGCTTTGCTTTTTTTTTTTGGTCAGCCGCTTCCTTTTCCAGTGTTACACAACTGTGTGACTATGCTGACAACCCCTGCATCTACCTGCATGCGATCTGGAAGGGGGTTCCTCGCTGGACATAAACAACATAAGTGCTGTCCAAGTTTGAAATCCAACCCCACCAGTCCATGCATACAATGCAGAGTATTTAGGAGGTGGAAGTGGATATATGACTCTTTACTGATCTATGAAAGATGTGCAGAGAGGCCAAGAGGCCATGGATTAAACTAGTTCTCATATTTTCTTTTGCCATTTAGATAAATGATTTCTTAGATTTTTTTCCCTGAGTCTTATTTTTCCACATTTTCATCTTATTAATTCAGTCAGGAACAAATGATGTAATTTAGGTGTCCACTAAGAACAAATAGCACAAGAGGGAACATCTCAAACATAACAACAAAACTCCAGCACCCTTCACCCTCCCACCTACCCACACACCTTGTAGGGAAAAGAATAAAAAACTAAATACAAATTCAAATGTATAATGATAAAAAAAAGTATGTTAAAAAATGTAAAAACTGATAGTGTGATGTCATGACACACCTTTATCATGCATGACTTTGCAAAATTATGAAATTTAACATTTTAAAATGTATAAATACTTTATGATCATTAAATTATTTTGTCATTATCGTGATAAATCAAAACTAAAAGTAATTTTTACCCGTGTCCTGTCTGTGTACATTCCAAAACGCTATCAATTAAGCACCTAAATTGACCCAAATTTATATCTCAAGCAACAAATTTATCTGATTCAATACTTTTTTTAAAGGTCATTTTTAAATCAGAAGAAAAATCTTATTTTACCTGCCCCCCTCTCAAAATAAGTAACATAAATGGTCTACCATAGATGGTCTGTCAATACTTTCAACAACCTTTTAAGGCCCATGTACACACAGCAAAACACACAAAAATCTGTTTTTGGCTTTAAACATCACTCACAATGTTTTGAATTCAACTAAATCCTGCAGTTCCCTTGAATCCACCGCACTGCTCTTTTCTCTAGTATAAATAATGGATTATATACGTTGTACAACATTTGAAGTGCCTTATAATCCAATATATACTCTGCTTTGTTCAGAATGTCAATAGTTTTGGACACTTTTGTCTTTATATAAGCTACGGGAGGTTTCCAAGAAAGCCTATGATCTATAATTACACCATTTAGGATACACTTTACTTGTATTCATTGCACAAACATTGTCTTTAACCAAGATAAAAATTGTATTAGCTCATTGGCCCATCCTCTTGTAGAATATGATGCAAGAAGCCATTTTTATCTTTGGCCACCTTGAACTCAAATATTCTTGCCGAAGGTGTTGATTGACATCCTTAAAGATATTCTGTCAAGCCTGTTCAGAATCAGCATGTCTTTGTTGCCATTTATAGCAACTAAGACAGTCAACTGCGATAAAAACTAGAATACGACTTGGCTAGAATAAGACTTTCCTGCAGGTAGCCTGGTGATCAGGAAGCTCACTAAAGATAAAAGTGTTTGCTGTATGACAGTGCCTTAGCAGTTATTGGTTGTTCTCTTGGCTCCAACTCTACCAAGTTAATTATTATCTCCTAAACAATGTGTGTTTGTGTGGTCAGGGAGAGTTCAGATAATCCTGTTTGGATTTTTAAGGGCTAACGTGAAACTGAGTAATGTCTTCTCCCTACCCTGAAGACCTGCCCTGGTCACGTGACAAGGGCTAACTGAAATGGGAAACAGGTTGTTTTCTATAAAAGTGGCCGGCGCCTCTGACTTTTGACATTGGAAAAGCAAATACAGCTATCTTGCTGTATTTTAGGCTGCAGCAACTGTGTGTAATTTGATGGACTATCTGTATGCATTTAAGGTGAGTTTGCTTAGTTCGAGCATAGAGGACTTAACGTAACACGTGGGTCCAAAGCATGGTTTGCTCTCTATTTCTGTGTGTGATATTTAGTCTTGTTCTTATCATTCCCAGTCGGTCATTACACATTATCCTAAATAGTGCAAATAGAGATTTTCTGAGCCTATATTGTAGCCTGACTTTGGTTCTTTGGGTAAATTTAACCTCTACACGAACTCCACAGCTGGTTAATGTTCAGTCTAGTTCTTGTGCTTTTGAGATGCGTTTTTACTTTGTCAACAGCTCATTGACTTTTCTCAGGCATTAGAGATCCAAGGTAATAATTACTGCCTAATGTTATCTTAATGCGTCACTAGTTACAGATGGTCACCCCTCTAATGTCAGCAGGTTGATTATGAATGATTTCCTGACAGCGGAGCACCGTGAGCATTTCAAACTGGTTTTCTTTAATCAACAGGGAAAAGTAATATTCTCCCACAGAGAGGTCAGGGTCAACTGGAGCAACCTAGTGGGCTTACGTCCCCTTAAAGGAATAGTTTCACACTTTTTGGAAATGCGCCTATTTACTTTAAAATTTTTTGGCCGGGAGTCCTTGAGTCTCCACTGGCAACCTCACGGTGATGACAAAAATCGAGGAGGTTGCTGCGTTCGTCCAAGAAATGACGAACTATTACTTTAAAGCGATAGTTCAACATTTTGGGAAATGCGCTTTTTTACTTTCTTTTCGAGAATTACATGAGAAGATTGGTACCACTATCGTGTCTCTCTGTTAAATATGAAGCAGATTTTGTATAGCTTAGCTTAGCTTAGCTTAGCTTAGCTTAGCATAGAACTTACACAACGGTTTTTGCATGGATTAAACAAACGGGATATATTGTGTTAATTAGTGAGTTTTAGAGGTGCTGGTAGGCAGATTTTGTAGGTTTTGGACAGAGCCAGGCTAGCTGTTTCCCCCTGCTTCCAGTCTTTATGCTAGGCTAAGCTAGTCAGCTGCTGGCCGTAGCTTCATATTTTACATGAAAGTGGTATCAATCTTCTCATCTAACTCTAGAAGCAAGAATACAAATAGGCGTATTTCCCAAAATGTTGAACTATCCCTTTTAAAACGAGCCTGTGTGTTGGGCAGTTCAACCAAAGTGATTTTCCTTTCACAAATTGTTTCATTTGAAATTTTTGAGGCCTGAAAGTGTAAAACTATCCACTTTATGAAAATATGTTTTTAATTCTCCTTTGTCTTCTTAATCCTCTTGTGACCTTTCTGGGGGTCTTCCCCAGGTTGGGAACTACTGGTCTATACCACGACACACACCCAAACTTGTCATCATGTCTTCATCCACATATTGCAATAGTGAACTTTGACATTATAGTGCAACAGTATCAGTGACTCTGTGACACAGTCCCTGTCCGGACATGAGCTATCAGACTACCTCCCACCTACCATCATGTTTTATAACTTTTCTAACCTCATAGACTTCTGTGACGTGCATCTGGAGTCCCCCTTCCTCAACAGACTCTGTTATCAGTTAGACATCTTCAACTTAGATATAACTGTGTTGTGAAAACACCCCCTCAGACAAATGATCTTTCTGTGTTTGGCTACTGAAAACCCTGTTTGTATAACATGAAATGATAAAGCTGGAGATGACTGCTAAAAATAAAAGAAAAACCCAGTTCCCAATACAAATATAATCAAAGGTTATCACCAGACAGGAAGCAAAACAAAGAATTGGAGACATATTTTCTGGTCTCAGACTGATAGGAATCTCTTGATTGAATTCACAGTATATGATGTATACATTTGTGTTTGTTTTTAAGCAGTGCAAACATGCCTTTTAATCTACAATCTAATAGGAAGGTTGTGAAAAAAATTCACAGAAATCAAATCACATGCTTTCATAGAATATTCAGAAACTCTGAGCATATTGAGCATATTGGATCTCCTTTCAGACTCATGTTAAGATATGTAGGAATGCAGTGACTCATCAGCCACACGGTACGACATGATCACTACAACGTCCCCCGGCCTATCTCCCCCCTTTCCCTTTCCAAGTGCTGACTGTGTGGGATTTGAGCCTACCTCACGACACAGATAATCTCCTCTGCAGCCTCCACACACTGTCGAGTGTCCATCTCATTGTATAACACAGCCACTACACACGCACACTACTTCTTAAAACTTTATGAACTACGTTGCTTCACAAGATTAACTATTTTACTTGCTAATGTTGTATTCTCATGTATCACTAAATTTAAGTAAATTTAAGCCAAAAGGCAAGAACATGACATTATTTTGTTTGTTTTGTCTTTTTTTTTTCTTTTATTGGATGGATTGCCATAAAATTTGGTGATACCTTAACCTTCCATGTAGCGCCATCATCAGGCCAAAATCTTAATTTGTCCAATACTTTATGACCAAATACCTGCAAATCTCATGACATTCCCATCAGCCTCAGCTGTACTTTGTGTTTCATGTTAATTAGCAAATGTTAGCATGCTAACACACTAAACTAAGGCAAACATGGTAAATGTACCTGCTATTAAATCAGCATGTTACAGTAGCATTGTCATTGTTACGTTAGCATTTAGCTCAAACCACTGCTCTGCCCAAGTACTGCCTCACAGAGCTGCTAGCAGTAATACTTCTCCTGCCTACCCTACACTGTAGGTCATAAGGTTTCAAATTTCAAATACACTGTGATAAGTGGGTTTTTCAATATTTGCTTTCTTTGGATAAGTGCGATGGATAAGCTTCCTGGCCTGCTAATTCGCATAAGTGAACATAAATTATAATTCTTTTCTATTATTGGGATCTTATTGATTGCTAATACAAGATTAGTGGCACTGTTATCAGGAATGATCAGAATGCTCTTGTTGAAAGGTACCAACATGTCTGCACTAATGCTTTTCAGCTTAAAGATTGAAATCGAACTGGCTTAAGATGGTGGAGTCTTCTCTTAAAAAAAAAAAAACAAAACAAAGTTCCATACACAACTGTTTTTATTTGGTTAATGAATTACTGTAGTTCGGCTATTCTAGTGTTTTTGTTTACCGGCCAAATGATCAACCACGAATATCTTTTTTTCAGACATTTGTCTGGTCATTGGTAGTTTTACTTTCTGGCACTACATTTTAATCACATTTCATTCCAGCCTGTTACTTAACATGTCTTCTGTCAATATTAGCCATCAAAAGTGCATCCTTTGAACATTGTAAGATATTTAGTTCCTATGCGTTTACATTGTCCTTCAAGGCGCATTAACTAAGAGCACCTCGGTCAATATTTAGGCTTCATGTGGCAAAGTTAAAACGTGGAGATGAATGTCAACGTGAGGTTTTGTTCCTGGCTGTTCAAACACGGCTTGTCCTTTCAGGCAGCATTTGTCCTCAAAGCGAGAACGAGAGTCTTGTTTATTCTGCCGTGGCACAATGGGCAGACTGGTGAATGTGGCAGGTTGGCCGATAGAGCTCTGATTAGGACATCACGAGGCTTTGATAAGCAGGGGGAGAGGGATATCTCCTGCCTGCAGTTCTTAATAGAGGTGTTGAGGGTCAGAGCTTCAGTGTTGTCATGGTGGAGGGCAGTGACGCTTGTTGCCACCAAAAACGCTGATTGCAATTAAGCCCACGTTGCCATGAGCGAGGTAAGTCCCTGAAACTCCTTACTGAAGTCAAAAAATATTACTCTTAGCCAAAGTTTTCTTCATTGTCTGGTCAGTTTTGTTTTTACTCAGCTCCCCTCGGCTTGTTTTTGCACATGGTTTCGGTTGTGGAAATTTCTCTCACCTCTTTGAGAATCCCTCACACATCTCTCCCACCTCTAGGGATTCACTGTGAAACCATGATATGAATGAGAGCTCTGTAAAAATAAACTGCCGGATAGTGTAGCAGCAAACATCTGGATAGGATACGTGTTCTCAAGGTTTTTGGATCAGTCATTTAATTAAATATCGAAGTATTGTGATATAGTGATGTTTTAATGAAACTGTTGATTACTACTCCAATAGACTATCTTTAACTCAAAATTTGGACTTTTAATTTGCTTCTCCTGTGAAAGAAATCTACTCTGCTACTTAATGTCAGTGTTTTTGCTGCTTCAAAGGGCTGAATTGTCGCTGGCAGTTTGTTCTGGAGGTCACTGAGGTGAACGTATAGTTTGTTCACTCCTTTTTGTTTTTTGAGACTCTTGTTGATCCGTCAGGAAAAATGCTATATGAGGGATTGAACCTTGTGTCAATATTGAATGTGTGCCTAACAGGCTGACCTGTCTCTTCTTTTATTCATAAGTCTCAGCTTGTCCACAGTTCAGTGCAGGGCTTTCTGCTTCTGTCACCTGTGTGTGGCATGTAAAAACAGGTCAGGGTAAAACTCTGCGCGCTTATGTGGGTCATGGGAATCAGTTTTTCACACTTTCTTTGGACATGCCTTAATTCATGAACATCTGTTGAGCTGTAAGTACGATAGATTTAGGATGAACTGAGTTTCGTCCTGTATGTGATGATTTAGGTTGATGGAAAGAGTTAATTTGATTTAATATTATATTATTTCAGGATTTAGTTTTGGCTCTTGATACAGTTTGATGCACTGTATTCATTTACTTAAGTAAAGGTATCGATACCACAATGTGAAATTACTCTGTAACAAGTAAAAGTTCTGCATTCAACATTTTACTTAAGCCTGGAAGTATTATCAGCAAAATGTACTTGTACTTGTTCTGCAGAAAAATGGCCCCTGTGACTGATATATGATCATATATATGACATTATATTTTACTGTTGTAGCTGCTCGAGGTGGAGCTTGTTTTAACTACTTTATATACAGTTAGGGAGTCCAGTGGTTCCCAACCTAGGGGCCGGGCCCCTCCAATGGGTTACATGATAAATCTTCTGCTGAAGTTCTGCGTCACAAAATTCTACTATTTTTTTGGGGAATTTTCTGTAATATTTGCTTTATTTGTGAAATATTGGATAATTTGACCTCTTTGGGCGATAATCAGTTATTTCAGTTAAACCATCTGAGAAGTTTAGAGAGGAAATGTCTAATTGAAGTGATGACAACTCATAGACATCTGAAACATGACAAGATGCTCAACTAGACATTGCTTTTTTACAAGGGGTCGCAAGCCATAAAATATATACATAAAATAATATATTATAGAGCATTTGTGTAACAGTCTGTTGTGCATAAACTGAGTGTGAGACACAAAACCAAGCAGGAGCTGCAGGAGGGAGAAGAGTAATGGTATCATCATCGTCATCATGTGCTTTCTGTTACTCCCTGCAGCACTGAGAAAACTTAATATATGATTGACATGTTGGCTGTCCTGAGAACCATTTGTGGGAGCATCAGATGACTTGTGGCCCCTGAGTTTTGCCACAGGAAGGGTTCGCCGCAGGATCTGAGGCCTCCGCGCAGTACTCATGGCAACATTTACTCTGCCGTGAGCTGGCTACAGCACGATCCTGTTAGCCAGAGTAGATCCACTTGCTGTGTCGCTCCAGCCAATCCTTATCACAACATCCCACCGGCAGAGCGGGGCGCAGCAGGGCGCAGCATCCTGCTGCAAGAAAACAGATCTCTTATCACCCACATGATCCCTGTCACACCACAGCGTGGAAAAAGAGTAACTGATCAATGCACATGGCTATTGTTTCCAATTTAAGGCTCATTTTCAGGAAGGCATGCGAGAGGACTCGTCATATGATGTCCTGACTGTGGTGTATTTGAAGAACCAGAACTCCCTCTAGTGTTGGTTTAAGTGAAAGCGTCCCAAATCCATACTACATACTAATAAGCAGGAGTATGTAGTATGGTCAAATTGGACAACTGCTAAAACAGTCAGTATGCAGACAAAAAAACCCTTTGAGTGTGCTGTTGATGAACACTATTCCCCCACAATACTTTGCACAAAAGGGAAACCGTTCCAGAAACAACCCCAGAAGACAAAAACTAACCATTCATTTTAGCAACAAAAAAAAAGAACATTTTGCTGTCTCTTTGTCTGGTTTAATTGGCAGAAACACTCTAAAGTCTCAGTTTGATTGCCTTTGCACTGCACACATACATCATTTCCTGTTGGCATAAAACAGTTTTGTTTGTGGATTTCAACAGTATACTACTGTATAAAGATTAGTATATACTGTATGCACTTAGTTTGTAGTATGGAATTGGGACACAGCTACAGTATAGACTTTGACAACAACAGACTTTGAACGGACATTTTGAAAAATAAACTGCTGAAATGAAATAAAAAATGACCTGCAGTAAACTTTTATTGTGAAAAGTAGCAGGATGAAGTAATTGTTTGTAATATTGAGATTACATTTAAAAATTATTGGATTATGGTTTTATTATGTATTTCCTAATGTCTTATTTGTTAATCTATTAATATTGAACAGTTTTGATCTCTAAAATTAATTTGACTTTTGACTGATTTTTTAAATTTATTTTTAAATGTATTTGTTATTTGTGCTGCAGCCAGAGGCTCCTGCTGCCTCATCCCTACACGGGACTCCGCGCCCTGAAGAGGAGGATGACGGGGACCTGAACAAAGCGTTGGGCGTCCAGCGCTTCCAGCAGATCCTCAGTCCTGCTTCTGTCGTACCTGATGAACAGCACCACAACTACCATGAGGAGGACATTGAATGTAAGCACACGGTGGTCTCCTTGTTGTTCAGTGCATTTTGGCATTCAGCAAGCCGGGGAGTTTATCACCTGGCTCTTTGACCTTTAATACATGTGTCAAATGTAAATAAACCTTTTACTGTAATTTGGAAGTAGCTCATGTTTGTGTATTTCTGCTGTATCATCTCCCCAGACCACCGTCACTCCTCTCACCACATCCACCGACCTCTGTCCAAACTGCCCCCCGAGGGACGCAGGAAGAAGAGCAGCAAGAAAAGGAAAAAGGACAAAGATCACAAAAGCAGCCACGTTCCCAGCAGTGGCCCCATAGAGGAGGGAGAGGATGAAGAGGAGGAGGAGGAGGAGGAGGTGACGGAGACGACTTCTGTTCCATCTGAGTCGGTGAGAGTCAAAGACGTGGAGGTAATCATCTGACTAAGTGAATTCATGAGTGAGTGGAAAAGCACTGATAGGGACAGTCCTCTGCATTAAAACATTCTCATTTGTGTTGGTTTCAGTCGAGAGTTTTAGTCTTTTGACACTGTATTTGGGAGTAAAAATATTCTAATAATGATAATAATCTATCGGACAGTTTTCCTTTTGGTCTTATATTGTTTATATTTTTGGTTTCTACATGTTTATACAAAAACTAGGGCTACATTATCGATAAATCTGCTGATTGTCTCAGTTAATCATTTTGCCTAAAAAAAATGCCCAAGGTAGCGTCCTAAATTTTTCTTTTGTCCAACCAACAGTCCAAAACTCAAAAATATCCAGTTTACTGTAATGTAAAACTAGAAAAAGCTGCTAATCCTCACATTTGAGAAGCCGAAACATTTTTGCTTAAAAAAGTGACGATTATTTTATTATCAAAATGGTTTCTGATCATTTTCTGTCGATCTGCAAATCGATTATCAACTAATCGTTAAAGCTCTAACACAACCAGACTTTTAGCGAGGATCCTTTTATAATTTATCAAGGCGTTACAACAAACATGTATAGGGAATAAATATATTATTCTTAACAAACTCAAATAAAAACCTGCCTCTACTGAATTACTACTCGCAGAGTACTTTCAAGAATTAAGTCTACCTGACAAAATCTGTCATGATGACGTGTTGTAATGTTTTCTTACGCTGTCCAGTTAAAATGTCACAGTAACTGTTTACGTCCTGTATGCTTTGCATTAAGATGTGGGTGAATGAGCGTTCAGGAATGAGCTGCCATGCAAACGGCCATAGTCCATGCTCCGATACCCAACCTGCTCACTCACTGTAGGATTACCATATTTTCCATAATGAATATTTCAGTATAGTCTTAATCATTCATCAGTGGGTTTCAGGTTTGGTTGTTATTATGATACAGATTTAACCTGATCACAATGTAACTAAATACACAGTTTTTTTCTTTTTTGTCACTTTTTATTTGTAGCAGTTTAAATATATTTTACAAAAGAACAGGAGAAAACAAACCTCAACAAAGCATCTGAACCAAGTGTGATATACATTGCTTGGTCTGCTGACTTTATGTGCATATTGTCCTTAGATATATCCAGATCCAGATATGATAGCATCCTTGTTGTTCACAGTGAAGGTGATCCATTCCTCTAAATATCTGGATTCCTCAAAGAAAGCATCAGTTTTCCCATCACATATATATCTTTTACTATGTCTGTCCATTGTTTAGGACTGTTTAGCCCTCATTGGATAGATTGTTTATTCTATTTTCGTTAGATAATAATCCCTGATTTGTACATAATATGTAAATATGTAAATAAGTCTATTTTCAAGATCAAATTCCTTCTTCAGTACATTAAACCTCTTCAATTCTCTACCTTGGACTAATGCAGAGCTGTCATACCTTTGTTTCTCCACTGTTTTAATCTGATATCTGAAGTTGTTGCTTTGATTTTTGGGTTTATTGTCTGCTCTGTATTCCCTCCGCAGTTCTTTGTTTCGGATGAAGACCATGTGGCCAAACGGGGCAAAGAGAGCCCGCATTCAGCCCGTGAGCTGGATATCGTACCACATTCTGCGGAGGGAGCAGATACTGAAGATGCAACTTCCTCAGAGTGAGTCAAGTCCAGTTCTTGGACTAAAAAGAAAAACAGAAAAGGGACCTGAGAGACCTTATAATCATGCTCTACCTGCTGTGATGATTGTGTAATGCATGTTTTTGCCATGTCGCTGAAATGTTCTCACAGACGCTCTGATTGGGTAAGACAGCACATGCCCATGTTTGATTGGCCAGTGAGGTACACACTGTACGTTACCATGTCTCAGGCATCCAGTGGGCCTGCTGGGCATGATCTGTTGGATCCGAGTTATCCTCTCCTCAGAGACCCATATATCACCTGTCGCTATAGACGACACGACACACCTCCACAGCCCCAGGCTCCCCCTATGACATTTACTTCTCCAGTACATGAGGGCTGGGATAAAGCTGCGTATACACTTTTGCTTGTTTTCAGTCGCTCAGAGAGCAACCTAATAACAGCAGATTTGTTTTTATAAAACATCCTGATATAAGCGGAAATAAGTGAGTTTTTCACAGTCTTGAAATGCTGTGGACAACTGACATTTAAAGGACGGTGAGTTCATTATGTTTATTTCAAAAGTGCTTTGAAGGATTTGTATTGGCTGAGCATCTTTTCTCACAATATCTATGTACTTTATTATAGTCTTTTGTGCATTTAAATTTTTATTAGAAGCGTATTATATTAGGAGTAGCATTAGAAGAGGCTAATACATGAAGCAAAAGAGCAAACCAATTAGTGTAACCAAAGTGTAGAGATGTTATTCCTGTGACAACCAAATCACCAAGAATTAGGGGGAAAAAAAGAAATTAACTATAAAAGGAGAGCAGTAGAGGAGAAAATGTTTGTGTTTTAGTGGCAGTTTTTGTCTGTATGTTTCCAGCTTCACATGTAAAAACCTTTCTTGGGGAAAATGTTCAATCAATTAAAGAAAAATAACCAAAAAACAACCATTCCTCTGTCACTTGCAGATTTTTGAGCTACAACTTTGTCTTGTTTTTCTGCTTTTATCTAGTAAGCCGGCCCCATCCAACACTTCCAGCCCCGCTCCCCAGTCAGTGCCACCTGAACACATACCACTGTCCCGGGTGTCCTCCGCCAGCCGCAGCTACGACCTGCAAGAGCGCCGGCGCACAGGCAACATGACGGGTGCCGAGCAGGCCAAGTACGAGCGCATCCCTACTGACGAGAGCGAGGCTCAGACGCTGGCCTCCGCTGACCTGGACGGCATCAAGAGTGAGTATAGATGATTTCTCACATGGCAGATTTTATGTTCTTAAAAGTAGCTTGGAGGGCTTTAGTACAACCAGGTGCGTAGAAAGGACACAAGTTGACTATTTGAACAGTAGTAGTGTGGTTCTACATAATTTGTATTTGATTATTCATGCATTGTAAAGCATACAACAAAAAGAAAAGGGTGGAAAGAAGTTCAAAGAAGGAATAAAGGTGAGAGAGGTAAAACAACTGCCATTTCCATTATTCAAACGAATATATTATCCAGTTTATCCAGCTGGAAATACAGATGAGTTAGTGTCCATCTCATGGATCTCTTGGATGATTTCAAGCCGTTTATCTGCTGTAGGAGGATCAGTCTGTAATTTACAAGTCATTTTTCTTGACTGCAACAGAAAACGTTTTCAAGGATACCTTTCATTTCTTGTTATTCCTTCCAGATATATCTTCAGACAAAGTCCAAAAATGTGGTAGTGGCTTGCCTCGACATCATCAAAGTTTCTCCAGCATGCGTTCACTGGCTTTGTGATGGTGTTTTGTGTATTTTAAAATTTTCAACCTTTGATTAGACAGCAGCAATAACGAAGTCTTGGATTTGTTGATGCTCAGAATCCTCCAGAAACATCAGGGTGAGGACGGGGGGGGCCACCTCGAGTCCCTTCTACATTGCAGTCGGCCCCCCGCCGCCCTGTGACGTTCCCGGCCCCTGGGCCCAGCGTGGGGTTGTGTTCAGGGACGGAGAGATTTACGCCAGGGAGCTGACCCCTCAGCAGAGAGCGGCAGCTTATCAGAGAGTGTGGCAGACAGGCCCACATTATTAAATTAGCTGTTCCCGCTGTCAGCTGAGGCCCCTGGACTCAGGCCCGAGCCAACATGGTGGCTAATTGTGAAACCTGGACCTCAGTTCACAACCTTTAATCATTAGTGGAATGAAACAAGGGGAAGAGTTAAGTGGACTTGAAGGCAAAATAAAGAGGCTGTGGATAGAGGTATGGGCTTGATATTGTCCAGATATTTGGTCATTATGGGGCTTAGTGACACAGAGTCGAGCCTCCCAACAGGTTCATCACCACTTATTCTCTGTGTCTTCTTTTATCTGCTTCCCGCCACCGTAAATCATCCTGGGAAAGTGTCTCTGTCTCTGGCTGCCGCTCAACAATAGGAATTATTAGATCACTGTCCCTCCCCTTTTGTCCGACCTGAACGAATTAACACCTCTGCACGCTGATGCCTCCTGATCGTTTCAGCCCCCGCGGGGTCAGGCGCCGGTCGAGAAACGGCAACTTTTTTTCCCCCGATTTGTCAAAACCTGCACAAGTCGCACGCTGCAGTTTGAGCAACGAGTGGGTCACGTAGTCAGACGGCCGTGCCAGCACTAACCCGGCGGCCACAACAAACCCTCCTCTTCATTCAAGAGCTGCAGGCCAGTCAGGCCTCATTTTACTCCAGGGTCTGCCCCAAACCTCTCTCAGACATCATGGAGCGACTTGACAACGAACCCTCCTAGTAAAAGTTGAAGACATTGTACAAGCAGAGCGAGAATGAACAGGAGAGAAGCTGAAAATCTCTCATAATAATTTTTTTTTTTTTGTACTTGCAATGACTGCCTGGTCTTTAGATGAGTTGAAACATTGATGAAGAACCTTGAAGGCTTCACTGTTTGTTTCATGGGACATACGTGCATTGATAAAGGTAGGACAATTATTATTCTTGAAGGAAATCTCGGTTATTTCTATTTTTTCTATTATATTCTTCTTATTGTGAGATTATTATTTTTCAATGTAATTGTGGTTTTGGGAAGAGTAGTTCAGATGCTCGTTGCAGTGAGATTTTGCTTAACGTTTTACTAGTTTTTGTGTTCTAGTTGAATGAATCGGCAGAGGTTTTTTGCCAGCCGGTTCATTGATCTTTGAACTCGATTCCTACTCGCAGTGTCGTGTTGTATCTGTGCCATCCGGCGTCTCTCTCCACATCCCTTTCAGTGCCTGTTGTGCTGCCAGCCTGAGTAACTCTACTCCCTGCAGAGGGACCACAGAAACAAAAGCAAAGTGGCCTTGGCCCTCTGTGACTTGGTGGGATGAGATTTGAACTTGGGGTGCAAGGTCAACGTGTGCATGCTGAGGGCTGCAGAAGCACAAAATAAGACTTTTGCAGAATTGTGCAGCCTTTGTACTGTGCTGGGATTTAATATCTAGTTATATTAATTGGCTATCATGTTTATTGAATTGTATATGCTGTCTATTTTTGGTTAGAATTAGCGTTTCATTTCCCATCGATCTTGACTGTATTCTTTAACACATCTTCTTCTTCTCCACCAGGTCATCGTTTTGAAGATGTTCCTGGCGTGCGCAGACACCTGGTCAGAAAGAGCACCAAGGGACAAGTGGTGCACATTGGCAAGGACCACAAAGAGCCGACCACTCGCAACCGTAAGCAGGACCGAACGCCACATGAGGTGAGACATTACAGGGCTCGCCTGTCATCCATCCTCTGTCAAGTTTGATGATGTTTTAGCCTTGTTGTTGTTGTTTTTCAGCCTCAACGGTAACAAAATTTGTCATTTGGAGGTTTGGTAGATTCACAAAAGATATATAAAGGACTGGGATCTTTTAGTTTTAACATTAAGACACAATCCGTGAATCTAAAGTAAACAAGAGTCAACTCACCAACAAAATTCAAAACTAGCGCGACAACTAATGATTATATACTCAATTAATCTGTCGACTATATTTGCAATACATTTATTAAATGTTAAGACTATAAAATGTCAGAAGATTGTTTTAAAAAATGCAGGTTACATGTTTGAGAAATAATAAAGAAATTAAATACTGATGTTAGTGTTAATAAAATTCTGTTATACTACTTTCCAATATTTGTTTTCCAGTCCTTGGATAAATTATGAAATCAGAAGGTTACAGATGCTCCTTTCCAACAACAACAACGACAACCGACAACCAACAACCAACAACCATTTTGCAGG
The DNA here is from genome assembly GCA_008360985.2 of Macquaria ambigua. Classification (NCBI taxonomy): domain Eukaryota; kingdom Metazoa; phylum Chordata; class Actinopteri; order Centrarchiformes; family Percichthyidae; genus Macquaria; species Macquaria ambigua. Next base: position 365,621 of record VMKM01000149.1, read on the forward strand.
ATTTTAAGAAATCTGTCCTTGTGGAATAAAATGTATGAAAATTAGGGCTGCAACTCATGATTGTTTAAATCATTAATTAATCCTTTAGCCTATAAAATTCCCATCACAATTTCCCAGATGATGTCTTAAAATTGCTTGTTTTTGTTTACAGTCCAAACCCCCAAAATATTAAATTTACAATCATATAAAACAGAGAAACGTTTGTCAATTGAATTATGTATTAATGAACTAATTATTTCAGCTTAAAAACCCAGAATCTGAACCCGCCAACCCTGACTGAAATGTGATGACTGAATGACACTGACTAACACTACAAAAAAGTCTAAAAGTCTTAACTTATTTATGTTTTCTGATGCTGCTAATGATTTCTTGAGATAAAACAGGCCTATCTTTGCAATAATCAGAATGTCAAATGCTGCAGTTATACAAATGAAAAACCTGTTTTATTTGGTCCGAAAAAGTTGCAGTTGCAATTCGAGAAAGTTTTGGTGGGGAGGAAACTTTCCGGTCTTATGTTTTAATCTTTATTTTCTACTTCAGACTTTGCTTAATTGCCCCCCAAAATGACCATACATCGCAGCAAATCCTGGGAAATGTTTTCTCTTCTTTCCCTCTCTCAGATGTAGCACTGCCCTGCCTCTTTTGTGGATGGGACAGGGAGGGAAGGAGACAATTAAAAATGAATGAACGAGTTCTTTCCTTTCACACACGGAAAGGAAAAAAGAGGGGGGAGAGGAGCTTAGGTAACCAGACACTGGGAGCTCCTGAGAGAGGGATAGCTATGTTTTATTAACACACACACATTCTCATGCACAGCTCAGAGCCCCCAGCAGCCCAGGTACACGACAGGTCCCTGTCAGGTGTGTGTGATGAGGAAGAGCTACCTGTGGGTATGTGTGTAAAAGTGAGGGTCCTGCCCTTTGTGCCGCTGTCGGTTGTATCAGTGTTTGAGTCCTCTCCTGCACCGTCTCGCTGCTCCAGCCGTTACCGGTGGTTCTGTACCGCTCTGCCTCGCGGCCACACGGCATCCTGCTGGACATGGACTCCGGTCAAATGGCTCGGTACCAGAAGGTGAGGCTGGGTGACCGGCCAGAGTCAGGTTTGACCTGTGTGAGCGTGATTTCACAGGCATGCAGCAGGCGTATTTTGGCACAAGAGCATAAATTAAGGGAGTGTTTTCCAGCCTGTTTTTCGGTCTTCATTTCACAGAAGATTTTGACTGACCAGCATGGTGTTCAATTAATGACCTGTTAAAAGATATTTGATGCACAGCAGATTATGGTCTCTCCTCTGATTTGTTAGTATTAAGCTTTTAAGATGTCACTGGCTGTTTTTCTGTGTTTTTAAGCAACTTTTTCTAAGTTGAACCTTTACTGTAAGGTAATAACACGATAACAAGATTTCTTTTTTGTGTGTTGAGTGAGTTTAAATAAAACACTTGGGATCCCGGCAAGCATGGAGTCTGTTTCCTGTTGTTGATCCACTGAAGTCTCCATCACTAAACCAAGTTTGAGTGTATCAACTGGCTAAATATGAAGTGCTTTGGCTATTAAGTTTAATATTTGGCACATGCTGAACGTGCGTGTCGTTTTGTGCGTGGACAGTGTGGATGTTCTCTACCGTATCTCACCTACGCCTGCATGCGTTCCTGTGTGACGTTGTTCCCAGGTGTTTGTGGAGCTGAATGAGCTGACGATGGACAAGAACCAGGAGATGCAGTGGAAGGAGACGGCTCGATGGATCAAGTTTGAGGAAGACGTGGAGGAGGAGACGGAGCGCTGGGGGAAACCTCACGTGGCCTCGTTGTCTTTCCGCAGTTTGCTGGAGCTCCGAAAGACCATCTCACACGGTAAGAGAGAGAAACCGTGGACACGTCGTTTTTAAACCTAAAAGCCTGTGATGCAGTTGATGGAGTACTGAGCTCAGTATGTGTGTGTCCACAGGTGCTGTGCTGCTGGACCTGGACCAGAAGACCCTGCCTGGCATCGCCCACCAGGTGGTGGAGCAGATGATCATTTCTGACCAGATCAAAGCTGAGGACCGAGCCAATGTCCTGAGGGCCCTACTGCTGAAACACAGGTGATCTATCGAGAGAATTTGCGCCACATTGATAGATTTCTTTCTTTCTTCCAAGAATCTGGCAGAGCCCCCTTTTAAATTTATGAGGCAAAGTTTTACCATAATATTACTACCACCTTCTAGTATATACTTTCTAGTCTTTACTCTCACTGCTGCACGTTTCCTGCTACTAGGTGGCTTCATAGCTGGTCACTCCCTCTCTTCCTCCTCCTCACCCTCTCTCTACCTCTCCCTGCCTCACCTAGTCACCCGAGCGACGAGAAGGAGCACAGTAGCCCTTTCCCCAGGAACATCTCCGCAGCCAGCCTGGGCAGCCTGATAACACATCACCACAGTGCCAATCACACCCATCAGCCAGAACCATCGGTGACCGACCCGCTCATGGGCACCATCCACTCCGCCGGGGACACGGAGACACGCATCGACATGGACAAGAACGAGGTACATGTGAGTCTAGTGCTGAAGTGCTTTCCAAAGAGCTCCAGTTACAAGTGCTGTTCATTATCCAGATTTTGCTTCTTGTGTTGCTTTCCATTTGCAGCAGAAGGAGCTGAACTTGGTCTCCGGTATGCATAGGTCCAAATCCAAACATGAGCTGAAGCTGCTGGAGAAGATTCCTGAAAATGCTGAGGCCACTGTTGTCCTTGTGGGTGAGTTATCTCCCACTAAAAACACACACACACACACTTAACTTAAAATACCATATCAACTTAAATGTCCCTTCCTTTTTTAAATGTGTGTAGTGTTGTCTGTATGTTGACTGTTTTGTCCCGCCGTCTTCCAGGCAGCGTGGACTTCCTGGAGCAGCCCACCATGGCGTTTGTGCGGCTGCAGGAGGCGGTGGAGCTGGAGTCCGTCCTTGAGGTCCCCGTGCCGGTCAGGTTTCTCTTCGTTCTGCTGGGACCCCCCACCACCAGCATGGACTATCACCAGATAGGACGCTCCATCTCCACACTCATGTCTGACAAGGTGAGCAAGTTTTTTTTTTTTTCATTTTTAAAACATTATTTAAATACGAAACCCAAATCACATATTACAGTTACGTAACATTTCACCTTCATAAAATTAGACAATCAAGGAAAATACTGTTGAGAATGAAGCAATAACTATTTTCCCCCTCTATGTCATTATGGACACACCTTTACATTTTTTCATAATGTGCTTGGATTACAATTCATTAGTCCACATCTATCATTTAATGCATAAAATCCTAAAACCAACGCAAACATAATTGAGAAAACTATATAGTTTAATTAAATTAAAAGTATTCCCTTCAGATGTAACATGATTCTTTTTCGTGGTTGTCTTTAATGAAATAAAATTAGTATAACCAACAAATGTAACCAGTTTTTAAATGATTGCATATTTGGACTCTTTCATTCTGTAAGGACCAGTCTAATCATTGCCACAAGACACATATATAATATATTGATTTATGTTTGATTCAGCCCAGGTACGTTAGAGAAATCACACAATAAACATCACTTCATTCCCATGAAACATGAAGGAGAGTCACTTGTATTATCTCACACCTTTAACACCTACTGTCCTCAGTTATTGATGGAAATTCACTTTCTCGTCTCCTTGAGCCATCAGATATAATTTTATCAGCCAGTTTGTGACCAGAATAGAAAAGAAAGTGAAATAAAATGGACACAAAAACTGGCAAGCGGACCTGCAAACAAGAGATAAAAAGCTTTAGTCAAGAAGAGAAATATAGAGCAGGTCCCCCTCATTGCTTATTTTGTTGGTTAAATTTGTTTATATCTGAATCGCCATCCAGCAATTCCACGAGGCAGCCTACCTGGCAGACGACAGGCAGGACCTGCTGAACGCCATCAACAGCTTCCTGGACTGCAGCATCGTGCTGCCGCCTTCAGAGATGGGAGGCGATGAGCTGCTGCGCTCCGTCGCTCGCTTTCAGAGGGAGATGCTGCGCAAGAGGGAGGAGCAGGGCGTCAAACTGTTGGCCAAGGAGCCTAAAAGCCTTGAAGAAAAAGGTGAGCATCTCCTCATATCATCTGTGGCCTCATGAAAGGAAATTTCAGTAGCCGTTATATGACTTCCTGTTAATGTAATTGATAACCTGCTCTCTCCCGTCACACAGAGGCCCTCCTCACACCCTTGAAAAAGTCAGACGACCCTTTAGAGCGCACCGGGCGCCCCTTCGGCGGGCTGATACGAGACGTGCGGCGCCGCTACCCACATTACCTCAGTGACTTCAAGGACGCCCTGAACAGTCAGTGCATGGCTGCCGTTATCTTTATCTACTTTGCTGCTCTCTCTCCGGCCATAACATTCGGAGGCCTACTGGGTGAGTTGCACATGGGAAAGCAAGAGTCGTGTTACTGCGGATTCATAGTTTATCATCTGATATGTCAAATCCCTTTCATGTTTTTGTATTGATGGTTCAGTTGACAATCTACTGACGAACCTTTAGACCTTGCTGGTGGTCATTATGGTGTTAATGTGTTGTGTCTGTTGCTAGGTGAGAAGACAGACGGTCTGATTGGTGTTTCTGAGCTGATTGTGTCGACAGCAATGCAGGGTGTGATCTTCTGCTTGCTCGGAGCGCAGCCGCTGCTCGTTGTGGGCTTCTCCGGACCCCTGCTGGTCTTTGAAGAAGCCTTTTACAGTGTAAGTTGATAAATAGTAAATCAGCAAGTTTATTATTGCTTCCAAGGTTCTGATTTGTGTGGAGGTACATGAAAACTTTTATTTCTCTATAACATCAATATTCAGCACTAAATAAGCATTATTTATCCACTTTCTTGCTGAGTTAGGTGAGAAGATCTATACCACTGGCCAATGTCTATAGGCTAAATATGAAGCTACAGCTAGCAGCTGGTTAGCTTAGCTTAGCATAAAGACTGGAAACGGGGAAACAGCTAGCTTGGCTCTGTTCAAAGGTAACAAAATTTGCGTACCAGCACATCTAAATCTCACCAACATACTATATCTTGTTTGTTTGATCCATACAAAAACTGAACTGTTTTTACAAGAAGGTGGATTTTGTTACCTTTGGACAGAGTCAGACTAGCGTTTTCCCCCTGTTCCAATTTATATGCTAAGCTAAGCTAACCAGCTGCTGGCTACATTTTCAGGGCCTTTGATGTAAGTTCTGCTGTGAACATGTTCCAGTGGATGACGAGAGTTTGTTGCTCTGTGTCCTCACAGTTCTGCAAAGCAAATGACATGGAGTACCTGACGGGCCGCGTCTGGATCGGGTTTTGGCTCATCGTCATCGTGATCGTCACAGTGGCCTTTGAGGGAAGCTTCCTGGTCCGCTTCGTCTCCCGCTTCACCCAGGAGATCTTCTCCTTCCTCATCTCCCTCATCTTCATCTGCGAGACCTTCATCAAGCTCGGCAGGGTACACCTGAGACTTCAAATAACAACTCCTGATTACAAAATGTTTTGTTGGCAGGCTGGGGATTCACGTCTCTGACGCTAAACTGAACAGATTAGCCTTTGGACAGTATTCAAACCTCGGGGTCGAAATTAGTATGTTTTTCTAACAAGTGCAGCTGAAATCTTTTGTGATTGATTGACCTTGAAAGCTAAATGGATTAAGAGTTTAACTAATATCCAGGCCGATGATTTTGGAAGGTTTTCTATTTTTAGAGTTTTATGGCACAGACTTGAAAGGCGTTTGGCTACATAATCTCATTTTCCAGGAAGTGTGTTTGTGGTACCTAAAAGAGAGATAAATGATGATCCCTCTGAGGAAAGTAATCACAGCGAGTGTGTGTACATATGTGTGTGTATTCTGTAGTGAAATATTGCTCATTCATTTGAACCCTCTGGCAGATTTTCAAGGAGCACCCGCTGAAGCGTTGCTCCCTTGACAACAACACTGAAGGGAACCCCTCGACAGAAAATATCACGCTCTTGCTGAGCAACATCACCCAGCCTGCGACGATGACGGTCCAAGGCCAGCCCAACACCGCGCTGCTCTCTCTGGTTCTCATGGCCGGAACATTTTTCATCGCTTTCTACCTGCGCAAGTTCAAGAACAGTGTGTTCTTCCCTGGAAGGGTGAGGAGCTAAATTCCCTTTAAAACATCAGTCCTGCAACATTAACCCCGATGTAATATCTCCTGTATTTATTTAACCTTCCCAGCATCATATATCAAGGATCCATGTGTGTTTTTAGAATCATCTTCAGAGTCAAAATACCTCTTCCTAAACAATGAAATATGAGAGAAATTAAGACCAAAACTAATTTGAGCCACTAAAACATGCAGTCTAAAATGCACTAGTTGACAAAACAGTCTTACCACAAGGTCCATTTAGTAGCTGTTCTGGAGCTTTTGATTGTATAACATGAGGAGTTTGCCCAGTTGTAGGTGTAGGTGGTCAAATGTGCTAAATTTTTTTTTGGCCCACGTTTTGGGAAATACTCGTTAGTTTAATCCAAACAAAAACCAAAGCAAAAACAAGATATAAGGTGTTTAATTAGTGAGCTTTCGATGTGCTGTTGGGAAGATTTTGTTAGCGCTGGACAGAGCCAGGCTAGCTGTTTCCTTCTGTTCCAGTCTTTATGCTAAGCTATGCTAACCAGCTCATATTTAGTGTACAGACATGAGAGTGGTATAGATCTTTTGTTGATATTATCACACAATACGAAAGTGACAGTAGCTATGGACAGCCAGAATCTATTATACAGACTTAAATGATGATTGATTATTCTTGGATATAATACATGAAGCTGCCAGTTCTGCTCAAACTTTCACATCTTGTGGGCTTTAGTTTCGCAGGATTATTGGAGATTTTGGCGTACCAATTGCCATCCTCATCATGGTCCTGATGGATTACAGTATAGATGACACTTACACACAGGTAAGACCCAAATACCACCACTCAGTCTTATGTGAATGTTTGACCTTTGGCTTCACGTTTGCCAAAGATTCATAACACAGACAATCAAGATCATCTTCTTCTTTGCTGTCGTCGTCCTCCCTCCAGAAACTGAGTGTTCCTCGAGGTTTCTCTGTGACGAGTCCCGAGAAACGTGGCTGGATCATCAGTCCTCTGGGTACGGACGGTGAATTCCCCATCTGGATGATGTTTGCCTGCTGTTTTCCCGCTCTGCTGGTTTTCATCCTCATCTTCATGGAGACTCAGATCACCACGTGAGTCACATCACGCAGGAATATCATCAGCATCACTCCTCATCATGATGTAGTTGTGTCCCATAATGACATTTTAAGAGTCTGTTTTGATTTGAAGGTGAAATGTCGTTCGCCAAATTTAACTAATCTCTGCTGTACGACCTGAAACTGAGATAACAGGATTTTAAAGTTGGATTTATAGTTTTACACGTGATAATGTTGCAATTTCCAGATCATGTAATAATAGTAATAACCATAAACTTTATTTATATAGCACCTTTCATACATTAAAAGGCAGCTTTACAAATTAAAAAAGAAAAGGGCAGACAATCCAAACAGTTCAAATATTAAAATACATTTAAAAAGTGGAAGGAAGTAAAATAATGACTGCATTAAAGTAAAAGAATAATAATGAATATATGCAGTATGTATAGATATAACTGCAACAACAGCAATAATCATTATCATAACCACTTTCACCATCATCGCCATCATTTTAATAATTATCCTATAATCCTCTGACCAGTGGGGTACATAATCAATAAATATCAGTGGAATAGTAATAACAGATTCTAGATATGAAGCTAAAAAGGTGACTTTTTCTTATTTATTTACATTTATTCATATTATTTACAAGCTTGTCAAATAAAAAAAACGATATATCATAACACAAATAATATATCAAATCTGAAGTAGAGGTAAGTGAATATGGTTAATTCAGAATTGTTGATTATGTCCGTGATATTAAAAGAGGGGGTCAAAGGACTGTGAATGACTGTTGTTTACCTCCTGCAGCCTGATAGTGAGTAAGAAGGAGCGGATGCTGGTGAAGGGTTCTGGTTTCCATCTGGACCTGCTGCTGATCGTGGTGCTGGGCGGCAGCTCGGCTCTGTTCGGCCTGCCGTGGATGGCCGCTGCGACTGTTCGCTCGGTGACCCACGTCAACGCCCTTACCGTCATGAGTAAGGCGGTCGCCCCCGGAGACAAGCCCCGCATCCAGGAGGTGAAGGAGCAGAGGGTCACCGGGCTCCTGGTAGCCGTCATGGTTGGTGAGTGTCGGACATTGAAATCTCTTTGTCTCACCTGTGTCCTGTTTGCATTCCTAACTTTTAACGTCCTGTAAAATGGGATATTTAGCATTTAATTCCCCATTTCCTCCTCTCCCCAGGTCTGTCCATTGTGATAGGTGACCTGCTGCGTCAGATCCCCCTGGCTGTGCTGTTCGGTATCTTCCTCTACATGGGTGTGATGTCCCTTAATGGTATCCAGCTAACAGAGCGGATGATGCTGCTGCTCATGCCACCAAAGTATCACCCTGACCACACCTACGTACGCAAGGTAAGAGGAGTGATATTCTGTCATTTAGAAGAAGCATGTTTTTACATAAAGTGATTCAGGTGGAAGGAACATTACCTGATTTGATTTGAAAATCAGGTAATGTTATAAGATACAATTATAAGATATAAAAAGGTTGCAGGTGTTTTTTCCAGCAACAACAACAACCAAAAATAACTTTCAGGATTTTTAGAAATCTGTCTCCGAGGAACAAAATATATGAAAGTATCTTAAAGTTCTTGCACACCAGAAAATCTTATTGGCAGGTGTGTCAGATAAAAAACAAAGGGAAAAAAATCACATTCAGTATATGTAAGTCTTAAGGCTACAACTAATAATTTAAGTATTGATTCATCTGTTGATTGATTATTTAATGGTTCAGTAGATAAAATGTTGTTAAAAATGTCCATAAATGCTCGTCACAACCTCCTACAACCCAAGGTAACAAACAGTCCAAAACCCAAAAATATTCAATTTATAGTGATTAAAAAAACAGAGAAAACCTGGAACCAGTGAATGTTTGCTTGATAAGTGACTTAAACGATGAATCAATGACCAATCGACAAATCGTTTCAGCTCTAGAAAGTGTCTTAAGCAGTCAAGCATTTATCTTCATCACTGATTTTTATCTGGTCGAATCTGTTTCCTCCAGGTCCGTACGCTGCGCATGCATCTGTTCACCTGCATCCAGCTGGTGTGTTTGGCGGCCCTGTGGGCTGTTATGTCGACCCAGGCGTCGCTGGCTTTCCCCTTCGTCCTCATCCTCACCATCCCTGTCAAGATGTTCGTGCTGCGTCACATCTTCACCGTCAGAGAGATTGCTTGTGTAAGTTGACCACCAGAGGGCGCAATGTGCTGCTTCATACACCTGCACCACTACCTCAGCTGCAGCAATGCCATACTACAACTGTTGTTTGAAAATTAATTGGGCAACAGACAATTATTATTAAAGTACCAGCAGAGTTAAAGAAATTCATCTAAAAATCCTTCACAAAATCTGTGACAGTGTGACAGTATTACGCTGACATTTTGGAAAGATTTTGAGAAATATTTAGGTGATATAGATTATAGGATACAGCTAAGGAATAAAGACATGGTTGCTTTCTTTGACTGTAAACCTCCCTCCCCAAAATATATGAGATTATTTGATTATATCATCTTATTTTATGTTAGGCAAACTCCACATACATTAGTCTACATTTTTAAATCCATTTTTTGGTTGAATTATGTCATCACAAAGATTCATTGAAAGCAGGAACTAATAAAAAAGGTCCAGAGTGTCGGAAACACATGCAAATAGTCGCATGAAGTCTCATTTTAGTTTTCATTTATTTTATTTGTTTATGTAATTCCCCCTTTTTCTGTTCACTCTGCACTGGTTTTGTCAATAAAGATACAAACGTGCAATATTCACCAAAAACATTTAAACACTTCACATTCACCTTCTTTATTCTTTTGTTCAATTGTGCAAAGTCTGGTGTCAAGCAGAGACATTTTTCAATGCAACTACCATGATTGTGCCATCAAAGAAGAAGAGTTTATTTCTAAGGCATTCTGGGAAATGTAGGAAATGTCTTTAGTAGACTAAACATCAGAAAGATGACTTGTAACTACACAAGGAACATAATATATTCATGAGGCCTTTTAGTGAGATTACCTTTTTTCTTGTTGTTGTAACAAAATGCTTTTATATATAATGTGAAATGAAGGAAATGTCTCTTCTCCCTCTTCCAGCTGGATGCAGACGACGCAGAGCCGAAGTTTGACGAGCGCGAGTGTCACGATGAGTACTCGGAGATGCAAATGCCTGTGTAACCAGCAACAAGCCCTTGTATTACCACTCAGCTCCTCTTAGTGGACACCAAAATCTGTTAATCACTCTACCAACCAATGAGCCCTTCAAACCTGAAACACTCACAATTCAATGCCACATCACTGTGCACCGCTGGCCCTCTTTATTATCACTGAGATATGAGCGTACAGTACATCGGAGGTCTGGTTGGTTGTTATTTTGGTCACACTTCAACTATTTAAGTAGGTTTTTATCAGTTTTTTGGGGGGATTTCTGCCGATTCAGAGCACTTTGTTGCACAAAGAATGAAATCCAGCTGAGGAGATTGTGTTCACTCATAATATGCTTTTTAAAATATATATATATATATATATATATATATTTCAGGGGACAAGAGATTCCAAATCAAATGATGCGATCTCGAGCTCAAAATTAAACACAATAACAGTAGATAGATTTGCAAGCCTGATTAATTTTTAGCCCTGAAAGGTTGCTCTGATTCACATTGAATATGTGGAGGATATTATGGGATACCTTCTTTTATATTAACACACTGAGTTATTGCTATTCAAGTTTGTCGCTTTTATCATGTTTTTAAGCTCACCAAGCGCCTTGTGAAGGAAATAAAAAGGTATGGGAGGTGTTTTTTTTTCCTCATTCTGTCTTATTTTAGACAGCTGATCACTTTACCCGCCTCCCGAAGCTCGTAGCACTTTTTTTTAAAGACACCAAATCGGAACAATGACTGTATTTTATGTAATCATTTTATCTCCTTAGCGTCCTTAAATATCAGTGTTGCTTCAGTGTGCCTCTTAAATGACTATCTGTGATTGATTGATTTTGATCCTTTAACCGTACTTTTTTTTTTTTGTACTCAAACGCAGCAGTTTAGATCATAGCTGGGCTTTTTATGTCCACCAGCAGAGGGAGATCTCGCAGGACTGTGACAATAATGTACCAAAAAAAAAATAAAACGGTACATGAAAATGCAATTTCTCATTACACTAATGCCATGACATCATGTTTCTCATAATAACACTTTTTTTGTAGAAAATAAACACAGTGGCATAATAAATATACTCCAAATGTCTCCACGCACATGTTTAGGGCACTAATGTACTAATGTAGAGTTTGATTTATGGGAATCACTGTAATTTATTGGTTTCTTTGTCCCAAGTGCCAAATGTCTCATGTAAATAGTTTGATGGTCAGAACAATAAGCTGCAGTTTAGTCATCTCACATCTCCTAACATTGTTGTTGTCTCTTGAAGGAGTTTCAGCCTAAATTAACAGAATTTCAAAGTATAACATTCCTTGTTTTATCATAATTTTACTCTTTTTTTTTTTTTTGGCATCGACTAATTGTTTAAACATTTCATTCACACTCATGTGAACTTGGTCGACCAAATTTCCACACAAGCTGTGTAGACAATCTCAATATTCATACATTACTGAGAGGGAAGGCTTTTAAAAATATATATTAATGTATTTGTTTTGTTTTGTGTCATGTTGTATCAGTGTGACATGGATTGGTTAAAGCTTTGACTGTGTCAAATAACTTACATTTTTCGGTCCTCTGTTACTCTCAAGTGTGTGTTTCAGACACTACGTTTCCCTTTGAACTGTCCCATCTCAGCCTGACTGTTGTTGTGATGAAGTGCCTGTGGGACCATGAAGTGATCAGTGTCTGCTGTGTTTGTAAGGACGACGCACGTGTTACAATAGTTTGCACTCATAAATCAAACATCTCTCCATTATTTATCTGTTGCAATATGAGGCATTATTGCTGTTTTTGAAGATTTATTTGGAGTATGTCACAGAATCTTTTTTTTTTTTTTTTTTTTAATGTACACACACATTTGGCAGCATCATGTCCATGGAAAATGAAGGGGATGTTAATGAGAAGTAGGCAGTGGAGTGCAGTGTCAGTTTTATGTTTGTTTATTGTGCCCGTAGTCTGTGTATGCCAAAGTATCTGTCAAAGTTGTGAAATGCTGATACGATATGTTGTTCCATTTCAAAAGCAATACAAAGTCCCAGAGGCTGTTGCTGATGTTCCCGTGTACATGAATTGTTGAAATATTGATGACAAAATAAAAGTTATTTTCTATTTATCCTGGCTGTTGTTCTGTCGTGTTTTTTTTTTTTTTTTTTTGTATGTAAGAAAACGCTTGCAAATGGACGAAACAAAAGCAAATGAAGAAAATGTCTTTACCAATTTAACAAACCTCGTGCAGCATTAGTTAGAAAACACAACCAAATACAGAAACAGAGATGAGTTACAAAACAAGGGACACTAAAAAGTGATGAACATACCCGGACTAAACTTCTGTTCTGTGTGACTTGCAGCATTTCTGTATTTGTTTGTGTTTTCTGAGTTTTTTTCCCCCTAAATGCTGCACATGTGGTGTCAAATTGGTGAGGATGCTTTCTTCATTTTCTTCAGTTTTGTCTATTTACATGTGTTTTCTAAGTTGCAGTGCATTGAGCTCTCGGGGCCACCGTACTAAAATCCTGTGAATGATCAAACATGATCAAATTCACACAGTCAAGGCTTGGACAAGAAGTAATGGGCTGGGTTTCCAGACTGTTTTCTCCCAAGAAAAAGAGGGCTGGATGTTCTCTCCCGTTCAGGAAAACAACACAGAGTGGGTGGTCCCTTGCTTATATATCCAAATCCCCATTGTTACAGACACTGGGAAAAAGATGGCTGCTTTAGTGCTGCTGCTGTTCAGCGTTGGAGCCTTGTTCTTTTCCTCTAATGCACAGGAGGCTTACAATAAGCTTCCTGAAACCTACAGGAAAGGAGTGGATCTGGCCCTGGAGAAGCTCAACTCTCATGCTGGAATCCAGCACCATTTTCTCTTCCTCAGAAGTGTCAAAAAGGCAGACACTGAGGTATTTATTGTACAGCATGTCTGCTTTTCAGAGTTAGTGTTTATGTTTTGTTTTGTTGTGCTGTGGCTCATTATTGAGTGAGTTTCCTGTGATTTACTGTGAGTAAAATCCTCAGGAAAAGCTCTAATCATCAAAGAATGTGATGATTTTGTCAGAGAAAACTCCCTTAGGGTGGCTGAGAGCTAATCCTCCTCCTCTTTCTCCTCAGCCTGGTTTTGATGTGAAATACATCTACCACCACTTCTACCTTAAAGCCACCAATTGTGAAAAAGGAACGACTGACTCCATAGCGTGTCAGTTCAGAAACGACAGAGTAAGTTTTGTCTGGATTTCGAGCGCCATTGCTGAACTCAGAAATGTTGAATGTGAGGTCTTATGCCTGCTCTAACTTGTCCGTGCTGTTTTGTCTGTGTGCATTCATGCAGCCGCTGATAGACTGCGCAGCCTGTTACAAAACATTTGGAGGAGAAATTGAACAGGAGCCCACACCGTATGTTCATTGTGTCCACAAACCGGCCCTTACAGAGGTTAGTGTGTTCACTGGAAGGTCACTTTGTTAATGACATAAAAAACAAATGAAATATAATTTTATAAGATTGTTTCTGACATTTTTTTTCTGAATGGCAGGAGATGACGGAGGCCAGAATAGAGCACTGCAGGACAATGGGTTACAGTAGTGGAGCCCCAACTCTTCTGGCGTCAATAGGAAGGAAGTGAATACTTAGCAGATTACTACATTGTTGTTAATGTGCACACAACCTCATACGTATTCTTTCTGTAGTATGGTAATGTTTTATTACATTTGAGTGAGACTTTTGAGTCATATCTTCAGCAATTTATGCAAATATGTTAGACTTTCTTTAACAAAAATATCAATAAAATTTAATTTGTGAACAATCAAAAGTCTCAGTTTTTTCAGAGTGTGTACAATGTGTACACTATTGGTATGAATGGGCTACTTTGACCCAATTTGACTAAGGTCAGTATTTTAGAGGATAAGACTGGCGATATTCTATATTTTTCTTATTGTTAACAAAAGCCAAAACCAACAATGCGTCTCTGAATACTTTGCAACTTCCCTGTGGCTCTCAGCCCCAAGCACGTTCATTCCCACTTAAGATGTAAAACTTTAAAAACAGGTCACATGTGCATAGTTACATTTTTTAAAAAGTCAAAGTTATTTCCTACAACAGCTGGGCACTGTAGGTTTTAGCAAACGTTACTCAAACAGCAGTAAATAGTACATTTGTTGGGGACTATTTTCACTCGCGGATTAATACACATTTGATGCTCAAGTGAATATTTACAGCAGCAGGGCGGTTAGTGTGGGATTAACTGAAAAAATAACGCTTTTGGACAACAATGAAGCTCTATGGCACAGAGGAATAAGATATATCAGGCTTTGGCTACACAGACAACACTTGTTAGTTGGATCAGTTCGTTGTTGGTTTTTGGTCTTTTTGTTGAATTTGTTCACAGTAAAAAAGACTTAAAAAAACAAAACAAAACAGGGTCATTGTTGATTAATTGCAAGTATAATCTTTTTGGCCCTGTCTTTTAGAGGTGATCTTTGTCAAAATCTAGCTTCAAGACTTTGTTTTAGTTTATAATGTGCTCACAAAGTGCATATTCCTATATCAGGTTGTCTTTCAGCAAATTGCCTCAGACTAGTAGAGAACACAGAAAACCTGGGGCCAGCTGGTACTCCATCATACACCATGTGGCCAAAGGGATGTGGACCTGTCTGTATACTTTTGTGTTCTTCTGGTCTAGGGCTGTTTTTGTGGTTCGGCCTATAGATGTCTCAGTTCCAGAGAGATTTCCCATCAAGACTTCTCACATGTTTTCATTT
This sequence comes from Macquaria ambigua, assembly GCA_008360985.2. Lineage (NCBI taxonomy): Eukaryota > Metazoa > Chordata > Actinopteri > Centrarchiformes > Percichthyidae > Macquaria > Macquaria ambigua. The sequence continues at coordinate 380,690 of VMKM01000149.1, forward strand.
GGGGCCCAAAAAAGATTCAGTTATCCAATATGTCACATAAAAAGCAAAGATTCAAGTCCAAGAAATGAATACAGTTTTGTTTAGCAGAAGTTTCCTTCTTCTTTCCTCTCCCATTAATCATGTCACAACACCTCAGGTTCATCCTGTGACCCTTTTGGAGGTGGTCCGACCCTTAGTTTGGCAACCACTCGTAAACTCCTGAACTGTATAAAAAGTAGGTCAAAGTAGCTCCACCTCGACAGGCTACATCAGGGTTAACAATCTAATAATGTGTTTTATATAATAATATATCACGTCATGTCACAGGTAAATTTGTGTGCAGAATGAGTACTTTTACTTTTGATTCTTAAAAAGCATTTTGCTGGTAATACTTCTGTACTTGAGATTCTGAATGCAGGACTACTACTTGTAGTGGTGTACTGTATTTATACGCAGTATTGATACTTTTACTTAAATAAAGCATCTGAGTACTTCTTCCACCAATGCCACTGGCTTATACGGATCAACAAGTGACAGAGTTGTTTGGTTCAGTGGTCACAAGAGCTCTGATTGTATGTGACTCACTGCATAGTTTCAGTTTCATTTGGGAATAAACAGTTTCATTAACCACCCCATCAAGTATATTCAAAGAAAACCCCCATTTCCTTTAAATGACCCACTTTCCTGTAAATGCATCAACAAGGGAGCTAATGAAGCCAGAAGAGTTCATTCACCCACTGATCACTGCTGACTTTTAGATTTGTCCTGGGGCCAAAGGCTTTTCATGGCATGTTGGGCTTTTTTCCAGGACCTGGGTTACTAGTCCAAGTCTCCATTGTAATAACATTAAGGGGGTATGAGAGTAAATCCACTTTGAGAATGTGTTTTGTTAAGACAAGCTTTAATCTGTGTCCCCTGGGGTGTTACAGGAACTTGGAGATGAAATGTAAACAGCCAGTGCAGCAGGCCTGTTGATGGTCAGTGTGTTTAGTTTCCCTTGTTACTCATACAGCCATAATAGGACTTGTTTTGGATGTGAGTATTGATCGCACAGGGGGGAGGAGAGTGTTCATCCTCGGAGCCGAGCTGCTCTCCTCACACACTCGGAGGAAGATGGCTGCTGGGTTGCTGCTGCTGGTTTGTGCTGGAGCTGTGCTGTACTCTGCCGAGGCCCAGGACCCTTACAATGATCTGCCCGACAACTACAAGCAGGGAGTAGATCTGGCGTTGAAGCAACTCGACTCACATGACGGGGTGCAGCACCATTTTCGCTTCCTAAGAAGTCTGGAGAAGTCAGACATCGAGGTAAACCTGTCATCTGAGTTCATGATTTTATTATCAGTTCTTTTAGCAAGTCTTGGTCTGAAGAATTAAGAAGAATTAAGGTGGATATCTCTGTTATGTGTGACAACTCCAATATCAGGCTTATTTGGTTCACAATGTCCATGAGAACAATGCCATTATAGCAGCTTCAGTGAGTGATGACATGGCAAATGTTCTCCTGAAAGTCCTCGAGAGAACGTGAAAATATCTAATTAAAACTAAACTCAGCCAAACATTTAATTGTAATCTTAAAAAGTAAGAAAAATGACTGAATTTCTGCTTCAGATTCGTCCTGCTTTCATTTTCCTTTACTCCTTGGATCTGCATTAGGGGTTTGGCACGCTCACTCTGCCTTCAGGGAATTCTGGCTCATGCTTGTTGTCACATCTGCTTCGGGTCACATTGAATCTTCAAATTTCAACATGTTTCAGCCTAAACCGTGATTGGTCTTTGCTGGAATGTTAAATTCAGTCTACAGATTAAAGAAAAAGATTCCCACCATCCTTCAACATGATGATTGTTTTTTAACTAGTGTGAATTGGCAGCGATCATGGTTTTAATATTCTGTGGGTTCAGTTGTTGGCTTGGAGAAAAGCCAGTTCTGAAATGAGACAGCTGCAGATCAGCAATATGTTTTTACTCCTCAGCTCCCACGAGATTGTGTTATTGAGCAATGAAAACAAATATGAGCTGATATCAAGAGTGGAAACGTATTACTTTCAAGAATTCAAACCAGGCATCATGACAGACAAGTAAAACTATTATGGGAAGAAACATTCTGCTGGTTTGTGATAGTTTTGCTTTCACTGTGCATTTGGTTTACCTGCCTTATATTAAAAACATTTAAATAATTTAATTGATTAAGAATATTTTTTCTTTTAGAAGCAATTTTCTTCCAGATACATGAGGCAACTGCGTAGACCGTTCGATCTAAAAGGCAGGCAGGGGCAACTTCATTAAAAATTTAAATTTCATTACCCAGAAATCCCCCGTGACATGATGCCAGTAAACTGCCCATCATTTTTATTTATTTATTTGGCCATAATAAGGGTTTACGTCATCTGCCTTTTTCTGAAAAGCTTATGAGGTTTAACTGTGCACTTAAGACTCACAGGAGTTGTAGTTGTTGAATGCCAACAAAAGAGTTACTCAACATTTAAAGTAAAAAAAATAAAACAACTAGGGCACACTGATTGATTTGCAGCCTTTCACAGTACTGAGTCCAAAACGGACACTTTTGCTTCAACGTGAGAAAATTACTCTGCACTGACTAGAAAAGAGGTTCCCAGACTTTACTTTGCTGCTTTGTAGCTCTGAGTAAAATGACCCTCTGCTCTCTTGCAGTCTGGATTCGGTGTGAGATACCTCTACCACCACTTTTACCTGAAACCCACCAGGTGTGCCAAAGCAACAGCTGAGTCAAACCCTCAGAGATGCCCCTTCAGGAATGACAGAGTGAGTGAATTTCAAAAGGAGAAGCATTTATTTCAAATCTACAGTATGTGCAGTATTCAAAACGTCAACAGCATCCCTGACGCTTTTGTTATGTTTTCAATTACTTCACAGCCACTGATGGACTGTGCAGTTTGCTACAAAACCACAAACGACCAGATAGAAGCGAACCCCAAGCCGTACGTTCACTGTATCCAGAAACCAAGACTCACACAGGTATTCTCTCTTGTTCATGTCCTGTCTTGTTATCGCCTGTCTGTGAGGTGAAAACATTTCTGCGCAAAACACTGGAGCTTTACAGCTTGTGGCCTTTCAGGATTTATACCTTAAAGCCCGCTATGAGTATTTTTTTAATGTGATTTTTATGTATGGATTACCCTAACTAATTTCAAAATCACTCTGCGGTTGACCTCAAAGATCTTGGGGAGCACTACTGCATATGTGAAAAAGTTGTATAAAGCCTTTTGTGGCATGAGGGAGCTGTGAGAAGTCTGATAAATTGCCTCAAGCGATGTCACTTGAGTCAGCGTCGGTTTGGGCTGAAGACCACAAGTTTGAAAATGACCCGCTCCTCATCTCTGCTTGAGGCTAGCAGCTCGAAGCTACATTAGCCGCTACTAGCATAACACACCCGAATCTCTGACTGAACTGTTGGCGGTTGAGCATTGTGGGTAATGTAGGCGCCATGTTTTGACAAGGAAGGAAAATGCGTGGAACATAAACGACGACATTTCTTAACGCGTTTACTCTCTTGTTTCAGGAAATGAGGACAACCAGGACGGAGCACTGCAAAAAAATGAGTTACAACAGTGGAGCTCCTACGCTGTTGGCTGTGTCTACTGGCTAAGAAAAGAACAAAAATTAATAGCAAAAATAACATGCTTCATGATATAGAAGCCAAATAATCTGTATTTAACCTGTTGCATGCTTATTTCATTATAGTGAGGTAATTCTGACATGTAATTTCCTGAAGGTTTCTCATCCAGGCTTCACTTATAGTATAAAATATATAAAAACCACAAATCTTCAAATTCAAAGTGTCTGTTATGTTTGCCTACAATAATGCTGGTGATTCAACCTCACTTTAAGCTCCTCTCTTCTGTGAGAAATTACCTGTAGTTAATTCTTTGCTTGTAAAGTCACTGTATTCCAGATGTAACACTGTGTAATAATAATAAAGAAGAATTAAAAACCCGACTGTGTCAGACTGTACCGTGCATTCTTCCCCAGAAAAAGCTGAGACGTAACTAGCATTTATGCGTGTTGTGTGTAGACTTGTTAGAGATCCAGAGTTGTTATAGGCTGAATTCCTCATCATGCAAATCCGCCCCAACAACAACCAAACTCGCACTCATTCAACACTCAGCTTCTGCATGGGATACGGGGTGATGCAAGTCCATGCAAAAACAATAATAAAACCACAACAAGGCTGGTTGTGCATTATTGCTAAATCTTGTGGCCCTATCAAAAGGCGACCTGTGTCTTTATTTTAGCAAAGTGGTTGGTTTCTTAGTTTCTGGACATATAATATAGCTTCTGTATATTCTGCTGTGTGCACCTTTGATAGGAGCTTGGAAGCGACATGGTACATTTTGCATTTTACACATGAACAGAGCGATGGAAGTCAAGGGAGGGCCTTTTTTTACATAATCACACATCTCCCTGAAGGGCTGTTATGTGATTGGATGAAGTGGAAAGGTCAGGATAGTAAATCTGCATAGTCTGCTCAGATGTGTGAAAGGATTTCTTGTCACGCTACATCCTTCCTGACGTAGCCTGTAATTATGATGGCTTCCCTCACTGTCCCCCACTTCTCTCTCCACCCCCAGCTCAGGTGTATAAAAATGAACTGAATTTCACTTCTTTCACACATTTTCTTCTGCTTGCAGTCTGACTGGGGTGGGACATTCAAGCCGGTAAGTACTCTATACTTTTATACTGATGGATGCATTCATACATTACTGTGCAAGAGTAGCTTAATGCATGAAGGAGTCATTGCAGTTTACTCTTAAATCGGTGCTGTTGGAATTGAGTTTATAATATGTGCATGAGGCTTATAAACTAATGTAAGATGAAAAATAACTACTATTCAGTAAAAGATCACTGGTGGTGCACAAATAAAATGGCAAACCAACTCATAAAACATTTGTTTTCAATGCATTTTCAGTGTTTTAGATGGATACAACACAGACTGTCTTTTTGTTTCAGAATCATGAGCAGAAACTTCTTGTCCAAAAATGATGAGCTCCGCAAGGGAGACTACCTGTTGTCCAACAACAAGGAGTTTAAGGCTGTTTTCCAGGTATCTGTGCGCTCAAGACACTTACCAGGATGCATGATACATGTGTATTGTTCTGTGGAAAAAAGCAAATGGTAAATTGGATATGCACCGTCTGATAACAGTTAAATGTCTGTTTCTGCCTGCAGGATGATGGTAACTTTGTCATCTATGGCTGGAAGCCTGTGTGGGCTTCAAACACTTGCGAATCAGATGCTTTCCGCCTGTGCATGCAGGCTGACTGCAACCTAGTCATGTACAACAAGGATGATAAACCCAAGTGGCACACAAACTCCGCCAAACCCAGCTGTAACATGTGCCGTCTTCAACTGACCGATGACGGCAAACTGGTGGTGAGCAGGGAAGGTGAAGAACTTTGGAGCTCTGATAACTCCAAAGGCATGAAGTGATACTTTTGAAATTCACTCTATGTGAAAGTCATGTTTGGATGTCAGCTTGAATCACAAGTGAACCTGCCTGCTTTGTAATCAGGGATCAAATAAAAGCATTTTTTGACTATGCATAAATGAGTTTTTTCCTTCTCTTTGTAGTGAGCTATGATCAGACTAAAGTTTGTCTCTGCATCTCAGCTTCTTGTGAATGTACAACTCTTTTACTTAAAACAGAGCAATTAACACATTAAATAGAGACGCTTTGTGATTTTAGCCACAATTTGATGAACTCAGAACAATTAAAACATGGAAATTTAGTTGACATATGAGTTGTGTTATAGTCAAAAATAGTAATAGATTCTTTTTATCTTTTTAACTGCAACACTGTAGTAAAACACAGGGGGATTCTGGCTAAATTACAGCAAACAACATGAAAAACCCCAAATAAATGTTTCATCTAATGGTGGCTTCCATTATCATTCAGTGGGGCAGACTGGTACTGCTTCTCAGTGGTGGAAGAAGTATTCAGATAAGTAGCAATACCATAATGTAAAAAAACTCTATTACGAGTAAAAGTCCTGCATTCAAAATCTTAAAGTGCGCATAAAGCAATAATAAACATGTGTGAGTTTGTCACACCACAGAAAAATGTGTTATTAACCACCCAGTCAAATTTGAATAATTAAAAAAATCTAAAGTATGTAAAATTAGGTTTCAAAATCGTGAAAAAAATAAGCAGTATTCTCTGCTCTGCAACGCTGGGGGCGTGTCAGCTGAAGGCGTACACTGAGCCGAAGAACGAGTGAGAGCTGCTGCTCAGCGCTTCAGCCAGCAAAGTCTAACTTACACACCAGTGGCTCCAAATGGCTGTGGGAGGTAACTGCATGATACATGTGACTTCAATACCCAGAAATCCTGTGATACGAGTGCACACACAACTTTTTGTGGTATTTGTGTGCAAGCATGAAAGTGAAGACACATTTTCCTGAGGAGCACTGAGTTTTTTTGTCCTCGCTCGGCCCGATTTGGTACTTTGGTCTGGCTATAAGCAATTTGGATGTTTAGATTTACTGCAGTTGTTGTTGCCTGTCCCTTGTGACCAAGTCCACAGTGTGGAAAAGTTACATGCTATTTTGTTAATCTACAAAAATGTGTTAATATTGAAGTCTCCATATAGTAGATTAGCATATTTCTGAACAGGTGTAGATGATGGAATTTGTTTTGAATAAGACATAGTGTCATATATTTGAAATGAAATGCTACTTGAACACATATTGCAGAAACCATATGTATACGTATATCCAAAACCTCATCTGCCTCTTCGTGCTGTTTGTTTTGTTTTTACAGTAACATGACTGAAGCAAAACCTGGCAAGCAAGATTGACAATACCCCCCCAGACTTTTGTGCACAAGAACGTCTCACTTGTCCTGTCTTGCTATCTTCTATCTGTATGGTGAGATAAGTAAATGTCAGTAAATGTCAGGGGTGTAGCTAATCCTTTCAAATATGTTGAGTTCACTGCCAAAACGACATTGGTAGTGATCCAATGTGTTGTGTATAGACTTGTTAAAGACCAAAACTCCTCATATACTACATTTCTCACCACACCCTCCACTCTGTATTCTGCTTGGGAGGGAGCTGAGTTGCACTTCAAGTAATCTGACAAGAGGAAAATTAGTGTATTTTGTTTTTTTTCATTGCCTTGAGGTATGAGGAAGGTAAATGTTGGCTCTTTATCTGGTTTTGGTTCATCATCCAGTTGCACAACAACTGTAGCATGGGTGCTGCCTATGTTGCAGAGACCGTACATGTGCCTTCAGACTGTTGCATCCAATAATTACTGTCGTTTTAGCTAGTTCAATCTCCTTTTAGCTGTTTTAGCTAGGTTTAGTCTCCATTTAACTCTGTTTTAGCTAGGTTTGATCTCCTTTTTGCTGTTTTAGCTAGTTCTAAGCTGTGTCTCAAATCGCATACTCCCGTTAGTACACTTACATGCAGTATACTGTGTACACTATGTACTGACTTGTGTAGTGCGTTAATTTTGACAGGGTAGTGTCGTCCCAAATCGAATACTGATCCATTGTGTTGTGTATAGACTTGTTAAATGTGTGTGAATTTGTCCCACCACAGAAAAATTCTAACTTACACACCAGTGGCTCCAAATGGCTGTGTTTTAGCTAGTTTTAGTCTCCTTTATAGTGCTGTTTTAGCTCAGGGTTGCCAACTTTGGGTACCTGGTTGGAGTGACATTTTGATGCATGGGCTTAATCATGCATATACACGCATGCACACTTTATCACATGCACATATTTGGACTCAATTCACCATCAGGGTTTAAAAAAGTATGCACCTTACGCATGTGGCAGGAGCAGGACCTTATATTCTAAGATTTAAGGATATAGCCTGACTATGCCACCCTGGGATTTCCAAACTGGGAAATACTCACAATTTCACAATATTAGACAAACACTAACCATAAAAAGGGAACGCAGGCTCATTCACTAATAAAAGTCAAAGACATGTTGTTTGCAATATCAAAACTACACCGTTTGTTCACAAGTAGCAAGAACAAGAAATAAACAAAAAGAAACAAAGAACACAAGAACCTATTCTACTCCAGACACATAGCCAATACATGAACACACACACACACACACACACAGTTTCACTTCAAGTACTCTGATGAGAGGAAGATGAGTGTATCTTTATCAGACATTGCCTTGAGGTATGAGGAAGGGGAAAGTTGGTTGTTTATCTGGTTTCGGTTGACCATCCAGTTTAACAAATGTATAATCCTGGTGTTTTGCAGCTGGGCCCAGCAAATGGTGAGCACACAAGAGCTTAATATTTACACGATAAGGTCAGCTGTGGCCGTGCACTGCATTTGGAGGGAGTGTATGCAAACTACAACCTCAATAAACATAGTGAATACCTCTCTGACAGTGTCAATCAAAACTGAACATTATGATCTGTAAAAGGTAGAATTTATGGCTGAGCTGTTGTGTTGGATTGCACTGGGATTTACGGGTGTAACTAACATTTGTCATAGTGTCATAAAATTTCTGTGAGTATGAAAAGAAATCCAGGGAAATGGGGCTCAGCAGTGCTAAAAGAATTTCCATTTTATTATTATACTGTAAAGAGGGCATGCCACTCCATCTCCACCCCCAGCTCAGATGATATAAAGATGGAGTAACCAGGTGTGAATTTCACCTCCTTCGGTTTTGCTCACAGACTGACTGGTGTGGCACATTCAAGCCTGTAAGTATTTCTACACTTCTGCATTAACTGAGGGTTTCATACAATACTGTGCAAGAGTCTTTCTCACTTTCAATGTAAGAAGCTAAATAAGAGCTACTAATCAGTCTCAAATTACTGGTGGAGAACAAAAGAAATGCAAAAAACACGTGGTGTCAATGCACATTTCAGTATTTTAGCCAGATATCACAGATTTTCTTTGTTTGCTTGTTTGTTTCAGAATCATGAGCAGAAACTATTTGTCCAAAAATGATGAGCTGCTCAGGGGAGACTACCTGTTGTCCAACAACAGGGAGTGGAAGGCTATTTTCCAGGTGAGTAAACCAGATGTTTTTCAGTCCAGAAACCCATCAAAACTCACTTTTACCAGTCATGTGTAAAGTTAAATGCTGATAAATGCTGAGGTAACTAATCTCATATTGTCTGTTTCTGCCTGCAGGATGATGGTAACTTTGTCATCTATGGCTGGAAGCCTGTGTGGGCTTCAAACACTTGTGGATCAGATGCTTCCCGCCTGTGCATGCAGAGTGACTGCAACCTGGTCCTGTACAACAAATGTGGCAACCCCAGGTGGGCCACAAACACCTGCAAGACTGACAACAAAAACACGTGCCGTCTTCAACTGACCGATGACGGCAAACTGGTGGTGTACAGGGAATCTGAAAAACTTTGGAGCTCTGCATAAAGTGATATCATGACATGACAAGCCTTTTGAAATTAGATGCTCTGCAAGTGAAAGTCATGTTTGGATGTCAGCGTGAGTTACAGTTAATCTGCCTGCTATGTAATCTGGAATGTGGAATCAAATAAAAGCACATTTTCCCAATGTATAAATGTGTTTTCCCTCTTATTTTACTGTAAATACATGTTTGGTCAATATTTAGTTGAGACCAGAATCTGACTTTTTGACATCTATTTTACCGTATAAAAGTACATATGCCATAGAAATGTATACTTTTAATGAAAACAGCAAGGAGGAACTTTAGTTAGTTGAATGAAAGAAATCATTGCAACAAGAGACCACAAGATGTCACACTAATCCTACTTGTATCCACATATGCTTCACCTTGCATGCACATACCTGTCTGTGGTCACATGGAACAGCTGCACATTAAAAAAAACAAATGTAAAATCTTCTTTAAATCAAAATGTGTTTTAAATTTTTAAATTTAAATCATCAGTGTTATTGTTCTCCATATTTACCCCAAATGAAGAATCCAAACTGATCTTCAACCAGGGATCTAATAACTCAACTTTATATTTAATATAATTACTCTTAGAGGATGATTGCAACAGCAGATGATGACCCGCTGGCTTAAAAATGTGTATCAGTCTTTGAAATGATTGCATCATGGTAAAAATATGAAAGTTGGAGAAGATTTGCCCAGAAGAGGGTCTTCAAAAATATATCATAATAATCATTTCATTAATTATTATTTATTTATATCATTTATGGATTAATATTCTGTTGATTGACATGGATTAATCGATAAGTCCATCGAAAGCTAAAACGATAATATTGTGTCTGTATTATCGTTACTGTTGATGATGTTATTGGAACCGCACTTATTCACACCATTTGAAACCCATAATTTGCAAACATTGTGCCTCAGGTAAGTGCTCACCTTGGCGCAGCTCACCTGGTGATGTGTGTGCAAATTTATCCTTGAGCCTTCACAGAATGGGGACATTCAGGCTAATACAGGACATTTAACACGTAGTGACTCACAAAATATCGCTGTTGAGACATGAATCTGACATAAACTGCTCTTTTCTTTCCAGTTTATCTTTGATCTTTGCAGTTTAAGAAATCTTAAATGCTGTGTGAGGTGAAAGGGACAGGTGCATGCTGGGATGTTAGTTATACTGTATACTGTGTACACTATGTACTGACTTGTGTAGTGCGTTAATTTTGACAGGGTAGTGTCGTCCCAAATCAAATACTGATCCAATGTGTTGTGTATAGACTTGTTAAAGACCAAAACTCTTCATACACTACATTTCTCACCATACCCTCCACTCTGTATTCTGCTTGGGAGGGAGCTGAGTTGCACTTCAAGTAATCTGACAAGAGGAAAATGAGTGTTTTTTTTTCTTCATTGCCTTGAGGTATGAGGAAGGTAAATGTTGGCTCTTTATCTGGTTTTGGTTCATCATCCAGTTGCACAACAACTGTATAATCCTGGTATCTTGCAGCTTTACACGATAAGGTCAGCTGTGGCCGTGCACTGCATTTGGAGGGAATGTGGAGTACTTACTGGATCTACAATAACTTTACATCTTTCTGCAAAGGTGCACACATTTACATATCGGCTTTGTTTTTAAAATGAACACAATCTCAAATCATAGAGCCATTAATACATTTCATAATAAATGCTCCTTAAACACCATGGGTGCTGCCTATGTTGCAGAGACCGTACATGTGCCTTCAGACTGTTGCATCCAATAATTACTGTCGTTTTAGCTAGTGTGAGGTGAAAGGGACAGGTGCATGCTGGGATGTTAGTTATTGTAGTTTGGCCTGCTGATTTGGCCCACTTATTAACACTGTCAGCAGTTGGAGCTGCAGCAGTGGCTGAGAGAAAGAGTGTGAGAATGTGAAGTTCACATTAACAACACTGATCCAGTTTCAACACCAGGGCAGATGCAGCCACAAAACAGGAACCCAATGTGTTTCTGTGCCTGACTCATCACTAACACCCTCAGTTGATTTACAGTAACTGTGGATGAGAGCAACTCTGGAGGAGATAACTATTTGGAAAACAGCAGGTTGCGCAGTCAAAGACAAAGTCTGGTACAGGCCAGACAACAAACCATGTTTGCCTCAGTATCTATTTCCATTTTATGCTAAGTTGATGTATGGTAAAGACCTTCAGCAGGAGGGATGTGCCAGGAAATAAACAGATACTGGTTCACAAAGGGCTTAACTAATTTCTCACAATAAAATTGCCAACAGTGTGTAATCTGTGCTACCACCAACACAGGTAGAGGAGTTCCAATGCCTCAAAGTGCACACCAACCTCCAGAAAAACCTTTTGATCGCTTGCAGATGGATTTTTGTGAACTAACACCAAGTGAGGGGGAAAAGTATTGCCTTGTTATTGTGGATATATTCTCAAAATGGGCTGAAAAACAGGATGCAGGTGCAGTGGCAAAGGTTTTGACCAGACAAATAATTTCCCGATGGGACATTCTAGGTAAAATAAGTAGTGACAATGGCACACCTTTTGTCAGCGCAGCGCTGAAGAGTGTAGGTGAGTATTTGGGTATTAACATCAGACAACATTGCGCATAGCACCCACAGAGTGAGAGCAGCTGAGAGAGAAAACGCAACATTAAAGAACAAACTAGCTAAATGCTGTGAGGAAACAGAATTAGCATGGACAAAAGCTCTGCCTGTGGTTTTGATGCACATGAGAGCAAGGGTTAGAAACAGAAGTGGGCTTAGTCCTTTTGAAATCCTCTTTGGCAGACCACTCAGCACCAGGATTGGTCCCACAAAGAGTCACTGTGAGGACGAAATGTTGCGTTACTGTGCAAACCTGTCCTCTGTGCTTTCTGATGTTCACAAACAGACCAAGGACGCCTTGAAGCGCATGAAGACTCAACATTACAGATTTACAGATCCAACTTTAAGAAAATACAGAGCATACTCTACCAACGTATTGTAAAAGCTTACTCATCTTATGTTAGCAAAAAACACAGCATCTTGCGTTGTTATTATGTTTATTCACCATGGCGATATACACCATCTATTTTACACCTGAAGGGGCTTCTTGAACTCCCAGTACATGTGATTTTAATTTTACTCACTGCTGTTTATTTTTCCATGCGTTATGTGAACATTTTATGTTCAAAGGAGGGAAATGTAATGAAAAAAGTATTTTAAACTGCTTGAAACTGCTTAATCCTTGCCCCACACTTTTTTGTTGTTATAGGTCAAAAGTACAATTACTGGCTGACTCAATTCCTTTGTGTTCTGTGAGGAGACACTGTGAATTCTTTAGAAAACAGGAACCTGAGGTCATGGCCCGTAGAAAATAGGAACCTGAGGTCAAAGTGAGAAAGCAGCAAGCAACAAACTCCAGATACCAGTGAATTATCTATTTATAACAATTATGTGACATCTCCTCCCTTACATGCTCACTTCTGTGTATAAATAGTAGACACAGAGAGTTTTCTTTGCTCTTTGCTGTGGAGACCACTGATCTCTGTATGCTTGGAGTCCATTTGCAAATGTACTGAATAAACTTACAGAAGGACAGATCTTTGTATTTCACCTTTATTGATACATATTTTCACCTCAGTAACCAGGTGTGAATTTCACCTCCTTCGGTTTTGCTCACAGACTGACTGGTGTGGCACATTCAAGCCTGTAAGTATTTCTACACTTCTGCATTAACTGAGGGTTTCATACAATACTGTGCAAGAGTCTTTCTCACTTTCAATGTAAGAAGCTAAATAAGAGCTACTAATCAGTCTCAAATTACTGGTGGAGAACAAAAGAAATGCAAAAAACACGTGGTGTCAATGCACTTTTCAGTATTTTAGCCAGATATCAGATTTTTTTTGTTTGCTTGTTTGTTTCAGAATCATGAGCAGAAACTTCTTGTCCAAAAATGATGAGCTGCGCAAGGGAGACTACCTGTTGTCCAACAACAAGGAGTGGAAGGCTATTTTCCAGGTGAGTAAACCAGATATTTTTCAGTCCAGAAACCCATCAAAACTCACTTTTACCAGTCATGTGTAAAGTTAAATGCTGATAAATGCTGAGGTAACTAATCTCATATTGTTTGGATAACAGTTAAATGTCTGTTTCTGCCTGCAGGATGATGGTAACTTTGTCATCTATGGCTGGAAGCCTGTGTGGGCTTCAGACACTTACGGATCAGATGCTTTCCGCCTGTGCATGCAGGATGACTGCAACCTGGTCATGTACAACAAGGATGATAAACCCAAGTGGCACACAAACTCCTACAAGTGTGAGAACAAAAACAAGTGCCGTCTTCAACTGACCGATGACGGCAAACTGGTGGTGAGCAGGGAATGTGAAGAACTTTGGAGCTCTGCTAACTCCAAAGGCATGAAGTGATATCATGACATGACAAGCCTTTTGAAATTAGATGCTCTGCAAGTGAAAGTCATGTTTGGATGTCAGCGTGAGTTACAGTTAATCTGCCTGCTATGTAATCTGGAATGTGGAATCAAATAAAAGCACATTTTCCCAATGTATAAATGTGTTTTCCCTCTTATTTTACTGTAAATACATGTTTGGTCAATATTTAGTTGAGACCAGAATCTGACTTTTTGACATCTATTTTACCGTATAAAAGTACATATGCCATAGAAATGTATACTTTTAATGAAAACAGCAAGGAGGAACTTTAGTTAGTTGAATGAAAGAAATCATTGCAACAAGAGACCACAAGATGTCACACTAATCCTACTTGTATCCACATATGCTTCACCTTGCATGCACATACCTGTCTGTGGTCACATGGAACAGCTGCACATCAAAAAAAACAAATGTAAAATCTTCTTTAAATCAAAATGTGTTTTAAATTTAAATCATCAGTGTTATTGTTCTCCATATTTACCCCAAATGAAGAAACTGATCTTCAACCAGGGATCTAATACCTCAACTAAATTATTGCATCATGGTAAAAATAAGAAAGAAAGCTAGAGAAGATTTGCCCAGAAGATGGGCTTCAAAAACACAGCTGCATAAAGAACATGGATCTTTATAGCTCTCGCTGTGCTTGGTGTTCAGTTAATAGCACTATTAATGATAATCATTGAGTTTTTACCATTTTCTTGGTCACCCTCTCAACATCTACATATCTGAAATATGTTTTTTCCTCTCCTGGTATGGAGACACAAAGCTGCCAAAATCAAATGTGATCAATCAGTAATTTGCGTCAGATCTGCTCCTAAAAATACAGCGGTACTGATTGATTATTTAAATTGTGAATCTGAAAAACTCCTCAAACATCTGAGAAGACTAAACATGGAATCCTTTCATGTAGTGACGATATATTAAGAGCAGATTTTCACACTTTGTGCCAAAACTGTGCCCGGAAAAGGGGCAGTAATTGTTTTTGATGGTGACTAGTCGTCATTAGTATGTTGGTGCTGTGCCTCCCTTTGTTACTGCTGCCATTTCTGAAACACCATTTTGTGCCCTAGACGTGGCTCGTCTAGACAGCGCCATTGTCTGCTCTGCTCCTTGTGCCAAGAGTAAATCTCATTAACGGTGAGAGGAACTGGCAGAACAGGGGCTCACTCGCTCACAGGCTCTCTGTGAGCACTGTGTGCTAAAAATAGAGGAAGAGGGTGATTACTCTATAGATCTGTGATTACAACTGAACTGTAAACCAGTGCGGATCTGACACTATTTCCACTGAGGTGCTGATAGTGAGATTATGTGAATGATAAGAGATAATACTCTATAGAAGTAGAGAATGAAATATACAGAAAACAAAAACCCAGACTTATTTTCCGTATTAAACAAGCCATCAAATGTAAATATTATGAAGTAAATATACTTCAATCTGCAAATTATGTTCCTACATAATGACTAGTGTTGCAGCTTTTGCTCCAGAGGTATTTTTAAACCAGAACCACTAGATGGCAGACACGATTTATAGTAAAAAACAGTTCTCATGAAGTAACACACAACTCTGCTTGATACTTGGAAATACAGGCTGAGTACCGTATTCTTTCTGGACTGGGCTCAAACGGATACAAACTAAAGACATGCAGTGCTGTTGCAGGGATTTTAACTGCATCTCAGTTCAGCATCGTCAGTTATTGTCTTCCCACTGGGTTTAAGGTTTGTCAGTCTGGGAAAGTCTGGGAGTTTTACCAAACTGTCAGTGACTGTAGCTCTTTAGTCTTTCAGGAAAGATAGAGTTAAAGGGTCATAAACAGAGCAGGGTCACACCAGATTCTGTGTCCATTTCATGAACTAACAGTGGCAACTTATGTGACTAACTCCATGTTTCTCTTTTCCTCAGGTGGTTCCTCATCGTCGAATTAATCTTAAAGTAGACACGTCTGCCCTGATGGGTAAAGGACAAAGAACTATCAAAAAGAAAAAACACTATGGGAGACTCTCCATCAATGCCAGATCTTACCTTCTCTGTCTTTAACTTCTCAGAAATGCCCGTATTATCACTTTATATTGTTCCTTTGTAGTTTATTTTTCAATCTCTCTCTTCTAAAATGGTTGCCATAATCTGTAGTTTTCCTCATGGCAAAATATATGCTGCTGTATTTAGGAATATGGGCCATGTGAGCACAGTGTAAACTAAAATAATTTAAGTCTTAAAACTAGATGTTGACCCCTCTACAAGACAGAGCGGTAGCATCCCATCTTATCTGATATTGTAATTCAATTTAAATGTAATTTTTAACTGTGAATCATTTCGGAGTGGGTCAAGGAACTGTGATGTTAATTTTGGTAATGTCCTGTATTCCTCTGACACATTTCAGTATCTTTATAGTCTGAGGAATCCAACATTTTTAACTTTTTATTTCTAGAAATAGACCTGTTATGGGACTCAATAGGTCTAATACTAATACTGATTACCTGGGTTTAAATATCTGATAACATAAGCCTATAGGTCCTCTGACATCTTATTATAAAAGTCTATTAATTTATTATGATTTTATATGTAGTCTACATTGTTAATTTGTTTAAATGTATATAGGCCTATGAATTTATTATCAGGGTTTATTTATTCATGCAGTGTTTGCTCAGCATTAGTGTCCTTTTTCATTAAAGCCCTGCAACGCTGAACGGGCCTTTACTCATTTGCTCCTCTGTATTAACTTGTGCATTAATTTACTGTAAGTTTTTGTTGACTGTGGCTTCATGGTGGACGATGAATCTGGAGGTTTAAGTTGTAGCTTGCCAATAGCGCCTTCTGCTGAACAATTTGGGTAATGTTAAACAGACCACTCCAGACATTCAGGGGTTGTTTTATTATAAATCATACAGAAGATATTGGCACTTTATTGGCCAAGATTTTGCCAACACAATAAGTCTGTGAAACATAATATCAGCCAGTGATTATTGGTCTATCCCTACACTTTCTGATGCTTCTGCTTCTTTTGAAAGTGGTGGGTTTTAGCTCTCAGTGACCCTCCAAACAGAGCCACGTCAGACCACAGACCCTCAAAAGGCCCTTTCTCTTTTTATTAACATCTAAAACAGCCAGGCCCTTCCGGTGCCCTGTTCTGGTTTACTGTAGGTTCTGGTTTTAGGGTAGTGACTGTTGCAGTGTTCTGGGTTTGAATCCAGATTTCGTTGGTTAGGTTTGGGTTTACGCTTTAATAAATAACCTACACTTAACACACCTGACATGCCGAGACAAAAAGCATAATAAGGAATTAAATATAACAAACTATAAATTGCATATAATGCAAACAAGG
This sequence comes from Macquaria ambigua, assembly GCA_008360985.2. Taxonomy (NCBI): domain Eukaryota; kingdom Metazoa; phylum Chordata; class Actinopteri; order Centrarchiformes; family Percichthyidae; genus Macquaria; species Macquaria ambigua. The sequence goes on from VMKM01000149.1 coordinate 397,809, forward strand.
TGTTAGGCAATAAATTATTAGATTGACGCATGCCACAGGATGATAACACTTAAAGTTGATATAATTTATTTCCATAGTCCTGGCTGTCCAAAACCATGATAACAAAGACTCCTGTGCTCAGGGATGGGGTCAGAGGTGGCACAGGTGCCCCCCATACCAGAGTCAGAGAGTGATAGGTAGTTGGCTTATTACTATCATGGATGAATTACTGAATCGTCACACAAAGAGACGCAAAACGACCACAAAGACACACAAAACGGCCGCAAAGAGACATAAAATGATTACAAAAAGATGTAGAATTGCCACAAAGTGATACAAAACGACCACAAAGAGACACAAAATGACCACAGGGATGCAAAATGAGCACAAAAAGACACAGAACAACCAGAAAGAGACCCACAATGACTACAAAAATATGCAAAACTACCACAAAGAGAAGCAAAAGGACTACAAATGAAATGGCCGTGTCATTTGTGGTCTCTTTCTGTCTGGGAGTCTTGCTCCTATGTAAGGGGGGTTGGGGGGCCTACAGGTTTGTGTCCAGGAGCAGACAGGCTGGGTTTCTGTGCCTACCTAAATATATTGTGCGCGCTCACTGGGGACTTTACGGTACTCCATCTCCCTGCGCACCGTGCCTGCCTGGCAGGAGCTCACTGCTTCAGATCCCAGATCCAGCAGCACCGAGAACGACGCGTGTGGAAGATGGTCGAAAAATGAACTCTCCACAATAAAACAGATATCTGAGGCGAGCAATGAGCGCAGTGGACTCACTGGGAATGATTTCGCTTCACCGAGCGAGTTTTTACTCCCGCGATGCTTCAGTGTGACTAGACAGATAATCAGAAAACCATTTCGCAAGCTATTTTGCATGCAGCCTAGGGCGCATGAAGTCTGGGATATATTTTTCCACCCTGTTCATTTCGTCCTGCGACCTTGCAATGTGTGCACTGCTGTTTTTTGTCTGAAGGTGTGTTTTTTTTTGCTTGTCTAGCTGTATCCATTTGTCTCTGCAAGATGTTTTGAGCGCCAAGGGGGCTGAGAGCGGCTGGTGTAGTCTGGGGGGGGTTTCTTCACTGAGCAGACAAGCGGCGGACCGTCTCTGCGCTACCGCTCGTCTCGTCTCCTCCACAACAACACAGCAGACAGTTCAGAAGGGAGGAGGAGGAGGAGGAGGAGGCGGCAGGGAGCTAGAGAAGGTCTTCGGGTCGGAAATCTGGAAATATACGGCGTTAAAATGACGATGTCCGTCCCGGAGAGGAAATCAGGATCGGAGGGGAAGGAAGAGGAGAGCGAGGATGAGAGTGAAATCCTGGAGGAGAGCCCGTGCGGCCGCTGGCAGAAACGGAAAGAGCAGGTAGGTCTGTTTGTCCGTGTGTGTGTGTGAGCAGTCTTTAAAATGCAAGCAATCTGCTCTTTGATCAGGAAAAAAATCAATCAAGTCGCCCTCTCTGATCATGCTGGACGTCCTCTGTTATGCAATCCTTGAGCCAGGCCGAGGTATTACTGCCCCACAGTGTTTTGCACCATCCCACCATAAATCTAACACGCTGACATATCCGTTGATCTGCTCTGCTTAGCCCACTAAAGTCTCAGTGGATCCCGGTGACGGGAATAGTTTTCACCCCACAATTAAAGCTTAAATTACATGTTGTATCATAAAAGCACGCAGGCGTGACAGAGAGAGAGAGAGAGAGAGAGAGAGAGCAGGAGAACTGTTGCATAATTCAAAATATAGTTAATATGAAGGGCAGCTCATAGAAATGTCAAGTCAAGTCAGTTTTATTAAGTTTTATTCAGAATTTTCTGACATTTTCTGACAAAATGATGATGATGAATCAATTAATCAAGAAGACAATCATCAGATTATTATTAATGATATTTCTGCCTGTTATTTTCTTGATTATTTGATCAATCATTTGTCCTATAAAATGTCAGAAAACTGTGAAAATGCAGAGAAATTATCAGCAAGATGAAGGTGGCGTCTTCAAAATAGTTTTCTGTCTGACTAATAGTCCAGAAACCCCCCAAAATGTCACCTAAGACAAAGAAAAGCAACAGATCCTCACTATGTAGAAGCTGGAACCCAGCAATGTTTGGTATTTTTGATTGAAAAATTACTTAAATGATTCACAGATTATCAACAGATAGCTCTAATTTGATTTATATAGCATAGAAATTAGACAAAACTGTACAACATATGTCATATTAGACCCTCGATTCAGAGAAGGAAACGCCACAAAAATGAGCGCATTTCTTGTTGCAGCTCCTTCTAAAGGCGTTCAGAGCCGGTTCAGACAACTTGGGGAGGGGCTGGTTTGCAGGATAAGCAGTTGAAGGCATCTGTGTGTGTGGCAGAGATAATTACAAGACAATTCATTCTGCTTTTAATATTATTGAGGCGTACAAGTCCCTGTCTGTCCCAGATATACAGGACTCTGCCACCTTTCCATGTGAGGATCAGCAGTAGTTGGACTATCCAGACAATACATTAGCAGCATCACAGAAAATAACCCAGTGGCCTCGCTTGAAGCTTCCTCTCCCATAAATAATCCCATGTTTGTTTAATGTCAACATCAAAGACGCAAAACGCAGCACAGATTCTGTGACTTTCCCAGCTGGTGCGTTCACTGCATCAGCAGCCTTGATGAGACTGAAACCTGTTCAAGTGCTCCTTGTGAGGAATATAAGACATGTACAAAAAAGTTATTATCAGAGAGAAGAAACAGACATCTAAATGTCTCAGCAATTGTGAAGCAGCGGGCGTCGCCTCCACTAACAGCTCCAGATAAGGCTGAGAACTTAAGTTGAAGGTTATCTCTCGAACACACACAGCGTCCTCTGCACGCCACACCTGACTTCACTGCACTTTCTGCACTTTCTGTGCCATTAAGCATCATTCATGTTGGAAACCACACACACACACACACACACACACACACACACACACACACTACCCCAGTCTGGTGTTTTTCCACCCATTGATTACCCCTCTGTGTGTTTTCTGTCACATTTCCATTAACCCTCCACTGAGAGCATCAGCCATTTATGGCTGGTTGCTGTCGTAAAAATCCATATCAGATGATCAATAGCAATCATTTCAATAATATCAGCGTATGTCATGAAATGAAAAATGCATGCAAAGTAATGTAAAATAATCAAATTTATGTTCAATGCGATGAACTCTGTCCCACTGTTTTACATCAGATAAAACTCATTATACAGAAACTTTAATAACTCATTTTATTTCTTAATGTGGGAAGCATCATTTTGTTAAACAAAACAGAGATTTAGGGCTGAAACTAATGACTTTTTGTTTTACTATCAATTAATCTGCCAATTTTCTGTCAGTTTGGGTAATTGTTTGCCTATAAAATGTCAGAAAATAGCCGAAAAAGGCCATTTTGTCCAACCAACAGTCCAAAAATCAAAAGGTATCCACTTTACAACGACATAAAGCAGACAAAAGCAGCAAATCCCCACATTTGAGAACCTGTAATCAGCAAATTTTAGCATTTTTGCTTTATAAATGACTTTAAACTCTTGATCAGCTATCATGAATTCATTAATTATCATTTTTGTAAATTAGTCTTCTGTTGATTGACATGGATTAATCGATAAGTCCATCAAAAGCTGATAAACGATAATATTGTGTCTGTATTATTTGAAACCCATAATTTGCGAACATTGTGCCTCAGGTAAATGCTCACCTTGGCGTAGCTCACCCAGTGATGTGTGTGCAAATTTATCCTTGAATAGGCTTTTTTTTTTAAATGATGTGGAAACAAGAAGCAAAACAGTTGCCAGGCTTCAGTGTTGATACATGTTTGATCCAAACCATGTGACATTATCTCTAGCTGAGCCAATAACTGCAGGCTGTTGCTGCTCCAACAGGTTAAAACCATAGCCGCCTTAACCTGTGAAGTCGCCATCGTGTTGACAGATCTGTGAGATCATACAGAACAGTACAGCGGTTATATGAAAACGTTGCACACTTGTCTGTTTTGATGCTCCCTGCTCTCTCCAGCAGGCCTGGGTGTGTCTGAGCAGGCCGGCTTGAAATGCACACGAATAAGTCAGTGGGTGAAAGTTCAGAATACACGCTGTCATATGTGTTATTCAGCTCAGGCTTTAAAATAAACACAGGCCGCAGTCACATGGTCAGCACATGGTACCGTTGCCTTGTTTTCTCAGCAGGCGCACAGACAGGAATGGTTTGACATTTTTAAACTGGATGAATGTGGTGCCTTCAAAGTCAGTTTATCCCTCTTGACTCAACACACAGAGCATTGATTTTTCTGAGGGACAGAGCGGCTCCGTTGTGATTGGAAAGCATAACTGTGTGAGCTGAAGCATAACAACTGTAAAGGCATTTTTGTCTTTTTTTTTTTTATTGGTGGAAATCCTTCCCGGCTCAGATGTTTATGCGAAAAGCAACAGGAAATATTTCCCTGAAGTTTTACCACGAGATTAGACACAAGAAATTAATCAAACTGGTTGGTAGTTTAATACGTTATTTACTTTCAAAATAAATTAAAATGGGTGGACAATTGTTGCACATAGTGTTGAAAGACAACCCTGCTGCTCTCTTTGCCAACATGACTAATTAGGAAGTCTTCACGTCAGCAGCAACATGATTTACAACTTCATGATTTCTGACTAGTGGCACGTATCCTCTCATTGAGTCATCTGTGCCTTCACAGAATGGGGACATTCAGGCTAATACAGGACATTTATCACGTTGTAACTCACAAAATATCGCTGTTGAGACATGAATCTGACAAAAACTGCTCTTTTCTTTCCAGTTTATCTTTGATCTTTGCAGAGTAAGAAATCTTACTAATCTTTCCATGAAGAAATATTGCACAAAATGTATCGAGCTCAGACATGGATACTGTGCGAGGCGAAAGGGACATGTGCATGCTGGGATGTTAGTTATTGTAGTTTGGCCTGCTTATTAACACCGTCAGCAGTTGGAGCTGCAGCAGCGGCTGTGACACATAGCTCATGGACGCTTTTATAGTACTTTAAAACCCTTAGCGCCCAATTCACGCAATTTGCGTCAAAATTCGTACTCCTTCTCAGAGTCGTAACTCAGTCAAATCAGAACACACAGACATGATACATATATTTTTAGATTCAGTGTGAAGGACACTTTCATTATTTCTTATGTGCATCCCGAATAAACGTCCATAAATCCGCTTAGAAGTCAGAAAAAAAGACGCTCCTTATAACTACAGAACCTGCCTGAGAATCATCATGTTTTTAAGTTTTCTTCAGTATCAAAGTAATCCAGTGATAGTCATCAGTACATCCATGGGTACACTGCAAACAGAAACTGCTAATAGCTAATTCGGCATACTTTTTATGGTGCCAATTTACCAAAATGTTAACAAATGTTGGCTAAATTAAACGGGGATCAAGTTTTAGCCCGGGGCTAACTAACTGACTCCATGGCACCCTTAAAGCCCACAGTGTCAGACTTTGAAAACTCCTGCCCTGAAGAGTGATTGTCTGACAGTCATGACAGCACAGTGGGAGTTACATCCACCTTGACCCGTCACACTAGACTCTTTTTATCACAGGACAGAAGATTATCACTGCCCCCCTGTGATCTCGGCTTGGTAGACCTCCTGAAGTGAATCCACACCCATTCCCGCACTGTGGTTCTCCGGCAGCACAGTACTCGTTCCAGTAATTGCTCCATCTACTATTTCAAGGACCTGTCTCCCATCTGCTCACAGAGAGATGGAAATGAGGCGGCCTGGGTCAGGCAAGACTGCATTCATTTGTCATGGTGTTAATTCACAAGCGCAGATGAATGTGTGAGGTTCAGTGTGATGGGCAGACGCTGTTTTCCGCATTTATATGTTAACCGAAATCCCATGCATGTGTTAGCGCTCACATGAATGTGTCAGGATTGAGAAACTGGAGGCAAAGACACATAGTAGGTACAGCTAGGGGTGAGCAATATGGAGAAAAAAAATGTATGTTGCAATAGGCCTTTTTTCCCAGAACACATTTCGACAAGAAAAACAGGTTTAAATAAGAACATTAATGATGGCTGAATTCCATTTAGCTGCTTTGGTTTCAGTATCCTGGCCACCGTTAATGTTATTAGTAACACCTGTGCTTTTCCCACTATGACAAATCAAAATGTCTGCTGTGAGAAAGGCCTATATTGATTACAGCCTTATTGTTTATCATGCAGATATGTGATGATATTCAGGGTTTCCCCCAGGAAATTGCTCAGCAGAGGTGGAACAGTATGCCGCCAAGATCCTGACGCATCTCATTTCTTGATCAATTTAGTGAGTAGATGATGGCCTAAAGAAGAGCCGCACTCATTAATGACATGGCATTTGTTGTGTGAAATATCGCCACAGCTTTTCTTCCATGAATGTGTAATTTTAAACTTTTAACATAACTTAACATAAAAAACCTTCTAGTGAGGTGGTCCACCTCTGCCGTAAAACACTGATACTTACTAAAATATTCAAAATGACATGGTTAAAAGTACATTTTTTAATGTTTTGCTAGAATAAAATCCTAGAATTTTCAAAACAGTATATAAAAAATAAGCCCACAATACGCAGCTTTCACCAGCTGTGTGGTTATATAGATTTCTTTTTAGCACTGCAGCGCTCATGGGGTCACATGATGTGTTACTCTAACTCTAGCACGAACCTTTGTCCTTACAGGTTTAATGAAGGAAATAATAATTACTTAAATCATTAAGTAACCAAAAAGTCAGATATGTTATATAAAGTAAGTATATAAAGCTAATAAGTGTCAAAAAATAGTGAAGAACATACATTTAATTTTACCAAAGCTCACAGTGAGGTATTCATATTCAAGATATTCAATTTACAGTGATTTAAAACGGGGAGAAGCAGCAAATTGTCACATTTTAGAACCTGATACAGTGAATTTTTGCTTGATAAATTATTTTAAACAAAGAATCCAATATCACCTAATCAAATAATTGACTAGTTGTTTCATCTCCAGTTGTACAATCTTCTCATGCTGTGAAAATCAGAGGCCAGCCGCACACAGTGGCATAAGTTTATTACAGTCAAATGAAAGACGACCACCTCACAGTGTTCATGATGTATGTCGTGCAGTAAACCTCCCGTAGTTTTTGGATGTTTTCCATGTCTGAGGTCGTAAAGATGAGCCATTAAACTGAGCAAACAAACCCTCGGCTCAGAGCATTGCCCCTCTTAAGCCCATGTCAAGTTGCGGCTTGCAGTAAGCGCTGCCTGTCTTGAGGGGATCCTCCTAATGACTTACACTCCATAATAATCCAGCAGTGCTGGCATGTTTGCTGGTTTTACAGCTGCCCTATGAGGAATGACATCAACTCAGATTTCCCTGGAGGGGAAACACGGAGCAGGGACAGTCAGCTTTGATCCACCTGCTAACACGGTCGCTCTGCCAACGGCGGTCCTTCCCGCCTGTTGCTCAGAGCTTAAGGCTTTACCAGGAAACACATTCATACCCATTCGTTCCTAGAATACAGAATTAATGATTTGTGCAGATGAGTCCAGTGTTTCTTGGTTATTTTTAGCCACGCTAGCGGCATGTCTCTAGGGATAGCAGTCGCTCTGTCTGTTGGTCGGTCTGCCCACCTTTTTGGTCCAGACTGAAATATCTACTACTAAAACTATTTGATGGTTTGACATGAAACTTTGTACAGACATTCATGGTCCCCAGAGGATAAATCCTGCTGACTTTGGGAATCCCTTGACTTTTCATCCAGCGCCACCATGAGGTTGAGATTGTTGGTTTTTAGTGAAATATCTCAGCAACTATTAAATGGATTACCATGAAATTTGGTTCAGATATTCATGGTGCCCAGAGGATGAATCGTGATGACTTTGGAGATCCCCTGACTTTCTCTGTAGCGTCACCAACAGGTCAAAGTTTTCACTAGCCCTGTCAAATATCTCAGTATCTACTTGATGGATTGGCACAACATTTTGTACAGACAATTAAGGTTCCCAGAGGATGAATCCTAATGATATTTTGAGTGAAATGTCAATAACTACTGGATGGATTGCCATGAAATTTTATCCACACATTCATGCTCCCCACAGGATGGATTGTAATATCTCCCCTGACTCATCTAGCGCCATCATCAGATCAACATTTGAATTTATTCAGTACTTTGTTTTGTGACCAAATACCTGCAAAAAGTGACACTCCCACCAGCCTTAGCTGTGCTTTGTGTTTAGTGCTAATTAGCAACATGCTAACATGCTAAATTAAGATAGTAAACTTGGTTAACATTATACCTGCTAAATATCAGCATTGCCATTGTTAGCATGCGGACATTAGCATTTAGCTGCTAGCTGCTAGCATGGCTATAGATCACTGAACTGTGGATCAAGAACATAATTTTGTAAATTACCATTACTGAGGCATGAAAGTAGAAAACTCGTACTCCTAAAATTAATTGTAACCCATAAACAGCTGTGCAACAGTATCATCTGGAAAAATCATTAGTACACTAATATAAGATGAGACATGACCTGTTAGTCTTGTTGTGGGTGCAGAACTGGACACATCTGCATGTTTGTAGCAGTACAGGTGTGTCTCTGAGTATCATTTCATCTGTGTGAGTGCTGATTAAAGGTTATTCCAGTTGAACTTGCACATTATGTGTGGGAATAATAGAGACCTGCAGCTCCACCCTCTCTGGTCCCATGAATGATTTAATGACACTGTGTAATTTAACTTCTCATGCATGATGGCACACTGTATTTTACTGCCTGGAAGTCTCTGACCAAGCCTGCCAGATGACATTAGAGATAGCATGTTATTTTCATCTGTGCATTTTACAGCTGTAGTTGTCACGTTTCACTACACAGCCCTCAGTCAGCGTGGGGGTGTAAAATTAAATTGCACATGAATGGTGTCACACTGTTGTTCACATGAGCTAATTGGTGTCTTCTGTGCTTTTGAACAAAGAGCAGAGATACTGCTCTTATGCTCGGGAAAAGCTAACTACTTTCGGATGTTTACATGCAGTTATTTCACAGGCACCAGTGCATTTAAGAGGCCTGTTTATACAAAACAGCAGCTAGCAGCGCTTGCGTAGCACCTGCATGTGGGTTTCAGGTGCTGTTTACTCGTTGGTCAGCATCTAGACAAGGAAGCTATTACACACTCCAGCTCGCTAACAGCTTGAAAAAAAATGTCCACCCTCAGCTATCATCAGCTTGTGATACTGAGTGCATTCCAGGAGTTCATTTGAGAGTAAGTGCAGAAGCTGCAGCTGGCAGCTAAACTTTACTGCAGGTGAACAGAGGAGGGGAAGGAAGGAGTTGGATGTACTCTTTATGCAGCTGAGTGCCACTGTTAAAAGTTTCCAGGCAGAATCCTGTACTAGCAAGATTAGTAAATTGAGAAAACCTGTTTAGTTTTTCTTTTGAGACATCAGGTTCTCATCATGTCTGCAGAGCTAACTAGATCAGTCGTTCCTGCAGATTATTAGTTTATGGCCTCAAAAGACTAACTTGTGTGCGTCACATACTAATTGCATTCCCTCAATTTAGTCATTTTTGTCCTTACTGAATTTGTTCCCTCGTTCTCTTACACCACATCCACATCATATTGTACATACCATAAAGTTTTAGTTATAAGTAGGAGAGATGAGGAATTTCTCTCCCACTTGGCGGAAAGAATAGCAAAAGTGTAAAAAAACTGGTGCCCAAATGGCTGCAAATTGACCAGGCGGCAGTTGAGTGAGAATTATATTCCAATCCTATCACTAATACAATGAATTAAGCTAATTAAATTAGAGAGCTGTGTACAGCTTACACAGTTGTCTACATACATAAAAAATAGCAAATTAAAGTCACAGTGAAGCAGAACTTAGAGCGTCTTTAGCTTCATGTGATACATTATTATGCGGGTGAGGTTTAGTCCACCCACATCTCCCTCACCTGCACTGTTAGATCAGGAAGAGGAGGATGAGGGTGAAATGAATAGATTAGACCTCAAAACCACATTCTCTGGAAACTTGAAGTTTTTGTCAGCTGAAATCCAAACACACGTCTCTTTCTATTATGCTGTTCTAGCTAACCACAAGCTAGCCGTCAAGTGCGGTTTTATGGGTGGGGTTAGCTCCCAAGTTTAAGATGAGTCAAGAAAAATATTTTTACGTTTTATAGGAAGAGAAAAGAGAGGCATTTCTATATAAAAATACTGGTAAAAGAAGTGTAGCAATGCGACAACTAAGGCAAAGAAGAAGACGAAGACTGCAAGCTAGCAAGCATTGATGTAAATAATGTACGATTTAAAATAAGGTATTCAAAAAATTGCCGTTGCAAATGTTTTATGAGGAAGAAAATGTATTTGTATGTATTTGTTGGACCTCAAGGATACACACACAATGCTTTCCGGTGAGAAACAGTGAATATAAACATAACTTTTGTTTGTTAAAAAGAAAACTCCACAGGGCACCTTTAAGGAAATTGAGGGGGTGATTGATCATAAATATTACACCTCGACATCCACAGAGTTCCATACCATTACAAGATGGTTTATTGCAGCTACTGTCAATGGAGAAAGTCGTCTATCTTCTTCTTTCTCGTATGATATTTAATATTTGTGCTAAATTGTGTAAGAAGCTCTTGCTTTTAGGATCTCAGACTGACACCAAATCCTGACATTTACCCAGGTCCGTTACCTGATCTGGGTTTTGTCTGCTGTAACTCCATTGTAGCTGGGCTGAAAATGTCATGTATGGACAAAGAACTATTCATGTTCTGAAATACAAATCACAAAGCCAATAGTTTTATGTTAAGATTGATTTTTCTTCAAACTAGCTGCTCTTTCTGTGGTCCTGCATGAACATGAAAACATCAAAGAAACCTTCCACAGGCTAAGAATAGGTCCGCTACAACACATTGGGATATGAGCTTTGAGCCGTGGTGTGAGCCGCATTACAGCAAACAACAGAACAGATGGTGTTCAACCCAGGCATCGCATCAAGCTGTCTCTTGATGCATTTATACCCGAACTTTTTAACCCCAGATCCTTTTCATGTTAGGATCTGTAGCTGAAGAAGTTGTTGATCTTGAGGGATCCTGTCACCTGGTTGTGAAATGTGAGCAGGTCGGCCAGCGTGGCCTCTGGGGGGGTCATCAGATCTGATGGGATATACAGAGAGGTAGTTGTCAGCGTTTTCCACTCCAGCTGTGTGAAATGGAGCTACCCGGATTTTCTGCCAGTTGGACGAGGAAGCTGGCATAAAAAGGAATCCTCTAGGAGTGGCTGCAGGCTTTCACGGAGCTGTCATAGCGGTTCACATCACATGACATCTACGCCTCTGAGGAATGTCTTGCATCTACTCAAGCATGCTCTACACACAGTCCGCAAGAGCTTTGAAAGACGACAGTTTCCTAGAGTCATCCTTTGGAAATGATTGTTTAAATGTAGGCATATCTGTAGAACAAACTTCATTATTCATATTTCTTGCATCCCTGAGTTCCTGAGAGGAGAGGATTCTGGCATTCATCACACAGAAACACAAGTCTACCATTTGGATCTGCATAATTCATACTGCATAATGGCTTCATTATTCCTCTCTCTTCATTTATCAGCGTCTGCTGTTAGAGCCTCTATTTGCAGTTCAATAAACTGCACTGAAAGAGAATACACTTACAACTCAGATGCTGTACTTAATATTTCTAGATCTGTCTTTTGTGGTGTGTTGGTCTATTTCTTGCCAAATGTGAACAGTGTGACATCACATCAACAGCAACAATGGAGCTCAATCACATAAACTTATGAAAATACGACAACATTGTTGGCAAATGTCAGGTTTTGGTTTCCGCTCTTCAGGCTTAAAGGGCATCTGTTTTAGACTGACTATTGTACAGAAAGATACAACAGTCAAAGAAAAAGAAATCCATTGTAGACAGTAGCCTGAACAGTCCCTGATCCAGCACCTTAAACCACAGCAGGGGTATAGTGGAGAGCACCCAAGATGAAAAGGCATTCTGGGAAATTATGGATATTATTATAAAAAACTAATAAAGTAAGCTGAGAGAAAGGTGTAAGATATATACTTACATGAACAAGAAATTGTGTTTCTTCAGCAGAAACTTTCTTTCTCTGCCAGACTAAAGAAAACTGGATTTCTAGTTCTCATAATGTTAAAAATCAAGTTTCTGCAGACTTTAATGCACTGAATATCAACAACTATCAAGTACCGAAAGCTGGCATTGATTTTCTGCCTTGTTTACTTTTTATTTGATCACATAGTTCCTGATTTAAATAAAAAAGGGTGCCAGTTTTAGACTGTATTTTATTTAGGAAAAGTTCCTCTTTGGCTGCTTGTATCAAAATGTGTGAACTTCTTTTGTTAAATGGAATAAAAGAATTTTCTTTTTTATATTTCTGAAAGTAAAGGTATTGAAAAAAATGTATGATTTTGGTATCGGTATGGAAATTCATTTAAGTTTTTGAAAAGGAAAACCCAGCGGTAGATGTCACATTCACCTAAAGTTGTTTTACCCTCGTCAGCTAATGGAAATCCCTTTCTTTGTATGTGCTTCCACGTACCGTCCCAATCTCCAGACGATCCCTCCTTATTCCTACTTCCACATCCCAGCAGGATGTGGCCACAGGTGTAGGTATATCTTTATGTCTTTTTGTACACTTTATGGTTTCAACCCATGCACTACATTTGCATGCACTCAGTGAACCTGATTTCTGAAATCTCAGATAGAAGTGAGGCAGCAGTCTGTTTTGCCGTATGTAATATCAAAATATATACCAACCTCTGACGCATGACGTATAACAGTGGAAACATAACCAAGGGAATTTTCCTGTGCACATGCAGAGCTTTGCAGATACAGTCTTGTGATTCTGATGCACACACTCACATTAGGTTATAATAGTAGTCTCAGGCCCCGTCTAGTTCCTGTCTTGTATTGTAATGTGAAGCCTTTAATAAAGCTGCGCGAGGCCTTCCACTGTCTACACTAAGTGCTGACTGATTCCCATAACGTCTAAAGGCATCCAGATTTAAAACGGTTGTTGTAAAGACATTAAAGGTGCAGTTATGATCAGGTTGCTGTTGTTATTGAACGTGAGTGTTTCACCCTCCCCCTGCTTTAAGGCAAAGGCCAAGGTCCTCCACCGCCTCACATGTGCCCCGGCATTATGTGACTTTGATCAAAGAACATGTGTGTGAATATCAGCCCTAAAAACATTACACAAATGCTTCAGAGTGCTGCCGCTCTACCGCTGCAGGCGGGTGAAAATAGGTTGCGTACAGCCTCTATAAACACAACTATCTCTTCACGACGAGACCTCTGTGTTTTAAATGTCAATACAGGAGGGATACTACGTGAAGTTTCATATACACATTCTATACCGGCTTCATAGGGAGCTTCCTTCACTTTGTTGAGCAGCTGATATGAAAACTCTGTGCAGATTTCAGTGTTGATTCAAGATTCATTCCTTATCTTGACCTTTGAAACCAAACATGGATATCTCCGTGTGTACGTCCAATATGCACATAAAAAGAGACGTAGAGACAATGGACCTTGTGGAGGAAGATTGCACACATTCATATTTAAGGTTTAAATCTGTAGGGAACTTTTTATTCTAAGAGTCTGGCATTTATTTATTCACTATAAAGTTAAGCTTTGCATTTAAACTTATCTCAGGGCTCTTTTTTAAGGCCGCACTAAGGCGTGAATGTTTTGCAGCTGCACTTGCAATGTCGTCTTGTTCCTGTAAAAATCTACTATTGATTTTATTGCTTTTTTAATTAAGATTAATTCATTGTGTCATGTCATGTGATATCTCTATTTCTATCTTTGCTCTTTTTATTTGTAACTCATCACCTCCTTCTACTCTATTTATTTATATAACAGTAAGGGACTGTACAAAAATTATTGGGGTTGGGAGGAGGGCTGAATGTTATGATTCACTTTTTTAAAAAACAAACCCCCCTTCAGCGTTATTATAGCACCCACCCCACAGTATCACACGCTATTGATTTGGTACTATTCATTTAGCCATTAATAACTAAAAGTGTACAAAGACTTTAAGATGGTGTACACCAATTTAAACCTTAATGTTAATGGAATAATATGTGTCACATAGCCCCCAAATCACACAATAAAAATAGAGTTAGCAATCGCCAAAATGATGCCTCCTGTTTACCAACTAGTCCAGTCGTTCTTTACTTTTGAACCAAGAGCTGACACTTCCACTTAATATGACACATTTACATTTTTTGACGTTTTACTTTAGTTGCTGTAGGATAGTCACAAATCAGGTGCACTCTGAAGGGATAAAGGCCCTCTCTCATTCTTCCAAAAGATTTTGACTTCTCTTCCCTCAACAAAAAGAAAAAGAATACATAACCCTCCCCCTTTTCTGAACCGCCTTCCGCTCTAATCATTTCCGTACAGTCCCTAAAACAATAAGAAGATGACTGTAGGGAAACTGCAATAACTTCTACACTTGTTTAAATACTTGAAAACAAAATTCTGCACTCACAGCTCAGCTGGTAGTCTGTCACTTAATGAAAATGAAGATGCAGCACGAACACACAGTCCTGCATAAAATATAGAAATCAAATATGAACAAAACCATCAATTCCTCAGCCATATGAATGTTTAATCCAGTGTTGTTGCTCGAGGCCTCGTCGTTTAACAGCAGCATTTCTCCTCCTGAAGCTGAAATAACATCTTGTGCTTCATAAGCGGAAATCAGACTTCCACTCCCTCATAAATCTGCTGTTGTCCCCGTGTGGCACATGCGATCTAATCTAATCTGTTGTTTATGCAGCTCAGTCGGCTGAAAGTAAAGCAGGGTACTCTCATGCAGGAGCCACAGTTGAATTAGAGGTGCATGCCAGCAGCCATCAATCAAGACGATGACTGATGAATTAAATATGGAGCCGATGAATAAAAGCCCCCCCACCCTGCACTGCACAGTGATGATCAGAGCTGTAGCTGCCACTGAGGACACAGATGTCATGTCCTCTGCATTATAAAGGTTTTAAATTACAGATAGTGTGTTTTTATAGGTATATTTTGTAGACTTTGTAAATGAAATTTGACCATTTTTAGGCTGAGAAAAATTAAGACATACATACAAGGATAAGTTTAACACTTTCACAATTTTACAGAGTGATGAGGCTGAAGTGCCATCCTGTTTCACTTCATTATTCAGTTTGACATTGTCTTCATCTTCATCCAGGGGTTATTTTTCCCTAAGCAATTAGTAGTAATGGATGTACCCGTCCCGTCGACACGGCCGGTTATGTTTATGTTAATCATGATGATCGAAGAAATAATGCTGATTTTAGGAGTTTTTATTTCTGTAAGTTGACTTTAAACAACAGCTATTTCGCACTTATCCATGCTTGTCGCCAATTTTGTGGCCATTTGTCTGTTGCCATTTTTTCTGGCTATGGCACAAGAAGATGACGTTCCCATTCTTAGTCCCACCTTCAAAAGCTCTTATCTCATTTAGGAAAATGCAGGAGGACACAGCTGTAATAAAACTGTATCAAAATGTAATAGAACTGTTGAATGAGTTAAGAATAAACAAGAAAAGTTAAGAAGATTTTACACATTTTTCTGCTCTCTTCAGAAAAGAATGATCTGTGGGAGTTGATGTTGATGTTTTTTTTTGCAGGGCTGATTTCGGTCTGAACGCCTGCTTATGACTACAGCGTTCTTAAAAGCCTGTCTGCGGCCGTGGTGATGACAACACACATTGTAGCTCTTGATGTGTTGTGCATAAAGTGTGGACCATTAGGTGAGGGTTAGATAAACACACAGTAACGCCACCCCCCACCCCCCACCTGGTGCTTTCACAGACACCCCTATTGAGCTTTGTCTGTAATGTTACGTAACAGTAAGAGGCACAGAAACAGCAGCTTGCCGTCTCCATGCATGTCTGCCAACAGGCTTTTGTTTGAACACGTGCTGAGGAGCCAGCTCAGGTTGACTTTCACTTCTCAGCTTAATCCCCCTGGAAGATAAACACCACATGATAAACCCAACTCTTTCTGCTCCGTTGTCTTATTCATACCTACTTTCCTTTAGCCTCCTCTGTTTCTCCACATGGGGCTTTCTTAACAGGCTCAATATCAGCCACTTGACTAATTGAAGCCTATAAACGCAACAATAGCTGCGAGAGAGAAACTTCTACTTAACTGCATTCTTACACCCACCTTAAGTGGTTTCTTCTGCTTGACAATGTTGTTTTCCTGCTGCTGCCTGCAGGAATGGGAGTGTTACGAGCTAATGTCAGTCCCAACATGCGCTCAAACCAAGCTTTAAACTGTTGCTGGCGGGCTACTGTGGCAAATACTCAACAAGCCTTTGCGCGGTTTGCCAAGTCTTTTGAGGTTTTACCCTGAGTCACCCCTTTTTGCTTGCTGGAAAGCTGTACTGCAGTAACCTCTGCTGGAGATGCAGAAGGGGGGGCTCACATAACATATTGCTCTTCCGCTGGGTTTGCAGTAGCAATGAAGCAAGCAGTGTGTGTGGATTTACAAGCAGGAATTGGGTAATCCAGTGGGCAGAAAGTACCCCACTTTATGGAGAACTTTAATACTCGGGCGGACTCTGCCAGACCCTTAAAGCTTTTCCAAGAACAGTCAATTGCACATGTTTTTAAAGAAATGGGAAAGGAGCCAGTTTCAGGTCAAGGCAAACACACACACACACACACACACACACACCTTTTTAGCAGCCGAGTAGGTAACCGCTGCCTCTATTCCAAGAACTGGCCCGTGCGCGAAGAAAATGTGCAATTGCAAAACACGCCATTCTAGTTTTGTAAGCCCTCTCCTCTCTTTGAAAGTCTTTGGTGCCAGAATTGTGGGTGTGTGAGTGAGTTTGTGGGTGGTTATAATCAAAATGGAGGCCCATCTTGGACTTTGAAGCTTCAGTGAATCAGCAGCCCCGTCCCAGTGTCCGCCCCAGACCCAAGCACTGAAACCCCACAAACTTTCATTGACGTCATCGAGTGCCAGGGCTCCAAGTTCTCGACGAGGAATGAAACAGTACTTTGTGAAATAACAGGCATTTCTGTGGCCAGAAAACTGCAAGGCTCAAATCTAATGTGTATAGCTCCATAAAACTAAGCGTTTCTTTTTCCCTTTCTGAATATAAATCTTTAATGATGTTGTTTGATGAAATCAGATGAAAACACATCAACGGATTCATGCCTTCATAGAATAAAGAAGTACAGTTTTTGGATGATTTTGGACTTCCCCTGTCATGCAGTGCTGCAGACAGTGGTGGAAAAAGTATTCACATCCATCATTTAAGTAAAAGTAGCAATACTACAATCAAATAATAATAAATAATAAAAAAATACTCAAGTTAAAGTCCTGAATTCCAAATCTTAATTAAAGCTGCTATAATCAATGTGGCATAAGAGGCATAACATGGAAACCTTACTCAAGTACTCGAGTACAAGCACCTCAAAATAATTTTATGTGCGATACTTGAGTAAATGCACTAAGTTACATTCCACCACTGACTGCAGACTGATGGAAAGTATGCATAAAGGGCTCAGTAAGTCAGCGAGAGGGCCCTTAACAACTTGCTGTTTCCACCGTGGGAAAACCCGGATCCATCCTGGACTTGAGTCAGAGTCTGTGAGACTGCAAGGCGGGACACTGGGACTGGGCCAGCATTTAAAGAGCATCTTCCTGTTCGAAACAGACGCTGGAAAGGAGACGTTATTCAGAAGTCAGACAGGGAGAAAAGGGCAGTTCTACACGACGCCAGCGGAACAATCTGTTTGTGTTATTCAGTGAGAAGACTTTATTCTTTATGTGACATGAATTGTGAGTATGGTAAGCCGCTGTGCCATCAATCAATCCCTGAGAAGAGAGAGAGGAGCCTTTCGTGATTCATACAGATTTTCTACAATTATGACTCAGCATGAATCTGCATGAACTGGAGCTGTAAAATTTGTGAATCAGTTATGTAAGGATGTTAGTCTGAAGGAATTTTCCTGCATGTTGTTGCTGCTGCTGGAGGAGATAATGAGATAAAATCTCAGTGTGAGGGTCAGACTGTGTCAGCACATCTAATTGATTCATCTCTGCGGCATTAACCCGGAAGTAGACGAAATGCTTTTAAACGCAAGTGGCTGGTGTTAGGAATTTTTTATCCAATTAACAGCTTTCCTTTGGTTTGTAACAACAGATGATTAGAGGCAACAAAATCTGCAGCTTTTCCTCCCTGCAAACAAATTTTATGTGGCGACTGCAGAGCGTGCTGCACTATGGGACTCCAACAAGTCCGGACCCCTCTTTTAATCCAAGGGCTGTTTGCTTTATTAGAAATGACACGCACAACAGGTTAACCTTGGACCCCCCCAGAGGGAGGAAGGGAAGGGTAACCACAGGATAAAACATATTCATCCTGACATGCAATCTGACGTTTTATTCAGGCATACATTTTTTTTTCCATTTTATCAAATGGAGCCTGAATTAATTTAAGGATTAATGTGAAATGGAGCACAAATATTTGACACAATTCAACTAAGTACAATTAACTTGTTGGACTTTTTTGCACAAGGCTAAATGATTTACAGATGTTGATGCAGACATGAGAGTCTAGTAGTATCTAATGAACAAATACATTTTTGCTTCGTACAGCAGAAAAATGTTCATTTATTTATAAAGCTCAGTTGTGGTTGTGACGTTGTGAGTTCGACTGTCGACCTTTGTTGCGTGCCTTCCCCTCACTCTCACATTTGTCCTGTAAAAACAGCTCAACTCATCAGATAAATGATAAATGACTGCAATGTTGCAATGACGTCCAGTGATTGTTTGAGCGGGAGAAGCCAGGACAGAGACTACTGCGGTGATAACAGGGGCAGATATTGATTTATCTTCCTACATTATGCAGTTTTAACCTCTCACGGCAGAGGAGAGGCAAACCCAGAGCCAGGTGGTTGCTGAGGTGTGATTAAGCAGGGTGTTATTTCTCCCACGCAGGCCTTTCCTATTCTCTCCTGATAGTTGTGTCTCTGAGCCAAGATGCTGCTTCATATGCTCATCAATTAAGGCCTACTACTTGTATTCGTCATGCTAGATTAACAGACAGAGAGATACGTATCTCACTCATGAATGAAACAGAAGAACAAGATAAATGCTTGTCATCAGCTACTGAATTTCTATTTCGTAAACTTGCTTTTAGTCCAAGTATTGTCGGGTTTGTTAACGGCAGGAAAATGAATCTTTCTGTACTCCTTTTACCCACTGTGAATGTTACAAATGTCAGCTCTTATCTTCTTTGTCTTAAGACGTTGAGCAGGAAAATGAGTAAACACACACTGTAGTTATGCAGATAAAAATGGCCCTGACCTTGTGCTGTTCTGTTTCTTTCCACTTGAACGCAGGAATGTTTGGTGGGTGTGTGTGTGTGTTTAAAGGGCAGTGGGGCTTTTCAGCTCACTGACTCGACAGCTCCAGGAAGGTTCAGGGGTTTGACATGGACAAAGTCATGCTCAGGGCTCACGGCAGAGTGCACAGATTCCCCGGAGTCATGCTCTGACTCAGGTAGAGTTGGTTAGTGCTGAATTGATTAGTCGATTAATCAGTTAGTCAAGCAACAGAAAATTAACCGTTAGCCATCGATTCATCACTGAAGCCATTTATGGAGCAAAATTGCCAAATATTTGCTGTTGATTTTCTCAGTTTCATAGTTTCATTAGTCAGACAAAACAGATTTTTTGAGGATGTCACATTGCGATGGGCGTTTTTCACTATTTCCTGACAATTTATAGACTAAACGATTAATTGATTCATTGTAAAAGATAATTGGATCTGCTTCAAAGTTGGTAAAATACCCAGATTTGTTAAGTTCAGAATCAAATCTCTCAACAAATCTTTTATCTTCTCCTATTTATTTATTTGCAAATGTTGTTCAAGGAAATAGCCTGTGAAAAAAATGTGTTTAATTTAAAAAAAATCCCTTTTTTGAGAGATATTGGAGTGACTTTTTTCTAAATAAATCGATCTATATTCCTCAAACCAAGGTATTAAAAAAAGTGGGCTATTGGCAGCAGTACTTGAATGTCAATTTTGAGTTTTAGCTCTTAAATAGTAAGGTACTCATGACTTTTGTTGCTTTAAATTGTCAAAAGCTAAATTATTAAGGCATTCTTAAGAAATTGGATTTGATAAAGTGCTATTGAAACCCAACCCTCGGCTCAAGGATTTCTAATTAACATCTCTGACTTGCAGTGTAAACTGGTGTGAAAACAACCCTCCTTCACACATGTATACGGTATATAACACTCATCCACGTTCTTCCAACTCCGATTTTGGAGGAAGAACTGTTAATGGGTGGAAGCCTTATGTAATCAGGCTGCTCAACACTTCCCATGCTTATCACATCTCGGTCAGAGCAGCTTCTTACTTCTTGAATGCAGTTGTGGTTTTGCCATCTCTCTCCCGCTGGCCTTATAAATCTGCAGCTTTGTCACTGTGACAATGGGAGCGCGGATAGCGCGGCTAGTGTAATCTTGTAGCTCTTGTACAGACCGAAACACAGACGCAGACATCTACAAAACAAAATGCTACATTTGAAAGACACAGCGTCTGCAGAAACCAAACATTTTCTAACCTTTTGTGAAGGCCTCACAATGCTTATCATGTCCCAGTTAGGTAGAAAAAAGTGCAGGACTTGGTCAAGGCTGACTCTCTTTGTTGAGGAGTTTTTTGTTAGCAGGACTAATTTGATTTTATCCAGGCCTTTTGATTAAAATGAGTCATATTTTTACAGCACAACAGGATATAAAATTCTTCTTTTCTAATTTTGAATCATCAGCAGAGCTTCATGAAAGAGGCTGAATAACGTTCCCTGTTTTTCCCTGTGTTCTCCACTGTTTTCACTTTGTCTATGTTGTGTCCTGTTTTCTGTTTGTTTTGCAGCAGCTCTCCCCTCTGCATCCATCTGCTCTGCTAACCCGCCTTGCTGTCCTACATTCCTCTTAGTGGGGAGCTTTAACCGCTCCATGAGAAAATTAATAAGTGAGACGTGATGGGGTCTGATCTGTTGGATGTCCCCTCACGAGCCTGTGTGACCTTGTGTGTCCTTTCAAAGGGGTCGAACCTCTTACGCTCCTGAAAGTCGAGCTCCTGGCGGCAGTTTCATTTAAATAATGTGGCGAATGAAGGGCATTAATCTGACAAATGCTCCGGACAATTTAACATGATAATGTCTGGTGATTAAAAATCTCTCAAGCAGATATACGCTGTCATCTAACTGGAGGATTTAGAAGGTTGAGTTGCACATTTCCCGTCTCCTGCTTGACTTGTCACGGCTGGTGCCGTCACGTTACTGTTCACGCTGTGCAGACACACACACACACACACACACACACACACACACACACACCATCCGAGATGCTGACCTGATTGTGTGCTGCACATGTGACATCCTGGGGCGACAGAAAGAGAGAGAGATGTGGGAGGTGGACTGTAGAGCGGCTTGTTTAGCTGGTGGAGGTCAGCAGACGGTCAGTGGCTCGAGGCCCTGACACTGACCGGATAGGAACGAGGGGGAGAGTGCGAGGCGGCTCATGTTTGTTCAGTGTATTTGCTGTAAAGTCTGGTTTGCTTTGGTGTTTGCTCATTTGCACATTAACAGTGTTTTATAGATGAAAAAGGAAGGTAGGTAAGGATAGATTAGTACTCTACCAATTATACACATAAAGTTCAGTTTACTTGTCAGGAGGAGTACTATACAGCCTGAGAAAGCAGTTGTATAATGTCCTCTGTGAGCCGTCCAATAAGAAATAACCCTGATGATGTCATCAAGGTTATCTCAGCTTAGGTTTGAGACTTTAAAATGTTTAACAGAAATCCTGCATAACAAACTGGAAGTGTGGGGTTTGAAACAAGTGGGCATTTAGGAGGAAATGAATGCTGTTCAGTTGCATTGTGGGAAATGTAGGATTCAGAGTTGCTGTGACGCTTCTTTAATCTATCTCTTATGGAAGTGCAGCACAAAATCACTGGATTACCCCTTAGTTAAATAAAGTTTATGTCTATGAAATGTCAGAAATAATGACAAATTAAGAAAAATAAAGATAAAGAATGATGTCTTAACATGTAGTCAAACTAGTACTGAATTTCTAATGATGTGAGGTTAAGTAAAGTAGTTTTAAGCTGTAACCAACCAATGCAGGCTACTTTTGTTTTACTTGAAAATGACTTGATTATTACTCAGTAAGTTTTAAGTTGTCATTGATACATTTTCTGACAATTGTTTCAGCAGTAGTCACCAGCCACATCACCTAAATTGCAAACTATAAAGTAATACAAGACCACAAAAATGTGTCAGTTTTTACTACTTCTCCTTTTCCTTCCAGGAATAAAAGGTGGCCTACACAGCTCAGGAAATGTATTTCAAGATTGCGTACAGATACTATATGGTCTAATATTTATGTTACAACATTTTATAACATTATATTGATTTGTTTAATTATAAGGACATAGAACACCTTCATCAAACACGAGTTAATTCAGAGATGTAATCATCTAACTCTCTGTATTCACCACTATACAGTGGGATTTACAATATCTATCACCACGCTTGGATTGAAGAGGGTGCATCTTTTTCCGTTATTCACACATCCACATTGCAGAGTGAGAAATGAATTTCTCTTCTTCGGGCATTTTCCACAAAATTTCAGTCCAACTCTTTGACCCTGCTCCTCTTTGATGCCAGTGAAATCTCTGAGAGAGAAAGCACAAAGACGCCTGCGCTCATTTACATACAGTACAGACACCTAGCAAGTATCTAGTACAGTGCAGTGCAGATTACTTGGGTGTCGCCGTTGCTGTACAGAATCTGCTTGTTAAATATTAATGTGGCGCGACGTATCAGCTCATCGTCGAGGTATGAGGCGAGATACTGACGTGTAGGAGACAAAGCTCTTTGTCACTGTGAGGCCTTGGACCCACACACAGCCTCAGACAAAGACACTCTTTCATATAAGATGCCTCTGCAGGGAGAAT
Source organism: Macquaria ambigua (assembly GCA_008360985.2). Lineage (NCBI taxonomy): Eukaryota > Metazoa > Chordata > Actinopteri > Centrarchiformes > Percichthyidae > Macquaria > Macquaria ambigua. The sequence goes on from VMKM01000149.1 coordinate 420,844, forward strand.
CACACTGAAAGAGCCGTCGTACTGTAGTTTAGTCCTCTCTTCTACGCCTCTGCTAATCCTCCCTCTGGCCGGCTCATCACTCACCTTTACTCACTTTGGGATAATTCGCTGACCTTGTGCCAAATGTAAGAGATCCTGCTCTGATTCTGGTCACTGCAAATGGTCCCGCCATCGTTTGTAATCAGGCTGTAGAGGAGAAGATTCGCACTTTCCTCCACTTGGATTCTAGCCTCATTGACAAAAAGTACAATTCAACAGCAGCACAAACTGCAGCTTCCAAAATGACCATACAGTTGAATCAACGCCTCATTTAAACAGTTCCAACCAACATTATAATCTTCATGAAGGTATGGAATTATTGTCGGGCTGTTGTATTAGACTGCAGTACTAATAGCTTGGTGTACCTAATAAACTGGCAATTAAGTTTAGTATAGGACATACAAGTTTGAAGATAGTTTGTACACCCAAATCTTTCAGAATACTCTTTTAATTCATTTTTTTTCAGTTTCTGTTTTAAGAACAAGGGATCGAAATGCACACACGTATCAACTATGCCTTCATACTGTACTGTAAGTGTGCACTTCACAGTATTTTAGCTAATAAGTTCAATTGTAAATAAACAACTTGTGATTATTTTTGGCCTGTCTTATCTCTTTCTGCATTATTTAGTTAAATAACTTTTATTTTTATTTTCTCCTATTTTTGTGCTCCTCATGTTAGTTCCTCTTCGTAACTTTTAATGTCTACATTTTTGTTCCATGTCATCTCTGGACCCCAGAAAGACTAGCAAACAAATTAGCAGAAACTAATGGGACTCCCATAAACAGTAAACAATAAAGTGAAGCAGAAACGTCTTTGCATTTTGCTCACCTGTACTTAAAAAGGGGAAGCGATGTATTACGTCACCTGTCAGAGTTCTGTTGTCCTACTTTTGTTGGCCGTCATTAAAGTGGACCAAGTTGTGTTGAAGAGGCTCTTATGACAGATCTTACAATAGTATAACAGGTTTACCTGAGGTTTACTTTCTCTGTTTCGTTACTTGAAATATCTCTGAAGTTGTATTTTTCCTTTACAAATCAAAATAAAGAGATTATCATACCAAAAGCACCGTCATGTGAGCGAGAAATGCGCAGGAATAAATTGTGTGGTGAGGTAATGAGAGGTTAGTGTGACAGCCTTCAAGATCCAGTTTAACCCGGCTCAGATGTAGAGTTAACAAACATCGGGATAGAAGTTGGTGTTGTTTTGACAGGAACACACGATCCCTAAATCTGTCTCCACACCCTAAACCCACCTCCCTTCCAGCAGCCAATCGCAGCCGAGCATCCAGTGTGCTGTTTACAAGTCTCCCGCTACCATGGCCAGGCAACAGACCTCGCTAAACCCCTGGGGTGTACACTCTGGGACTGGGGACCGAGTGTTTCTCAACATCTAGAGAAAATAAACAGCAGCCAGGCCCTGATAACACCAGAGGCAGGCTGACCTGATTCGCTCCTAATAGCTATTGAAGCGAAGGAATTCCCTCTGTTGTCAGCCAGTCAGAGCATTGTGTTCCAGCTCTGTAATGCTAAGTAATCAGATTATCATCTCTTGTAGAGCGGGAGTAGTGAGATTATATTCCATGTCTCCTCTGCTGCCCACCTCGCCTGTAAAGAAAACCCTGCAGAGAGCTTTACAGCTGCACTGTACTGTAGGTTGAGCAATAAACAAACCACACTTGCTAAAAAACATTTGGTGGAACATGTCTTCTTTCTTGAGGCTGGTTTATTTCATGAAAATATCCGCAGTATCTGAAAAGTCAGAATACAAAATCAGAGTATTTATAGCAGCTTTTGTGGTCGCTCTGATTGCTGTTTGTCCTCTGCTTGTTTGCTTAAGTTAACAAACCTCCTCCTGTTGAGCCGGATCCTGAAAGACGTTTTTTGACTCCATTCATCGCCGAGTCTCCGAGATGATGATGATGATGTCATGAAGCGTGGTACAAGTGGGGCCCTGTAGAATATATCAATGGTTAGCATTTAGCAGTAATAAGTAGTAATTTAGGTGGAGAGAGAAGCCCAAATAACAGTCGTTCAGTCGCTACCCCGTCATCAAGGCCAGTGTCAGTTTTCAGCTGTTCATCAGATACACCCAGCTGACATTTAAAGACCCCAGACATGATGATGATGATGATAGAGGAGTGTCAGGTGTGCTTGCTTATTTTCCAAATGTCTGAAACGTCTGAATACAGTTTACATGTGACTTCTATGATAGATGCAGGCTCAGGTTAGAGCAGAGTGAACATAGAGGGAGGAGTGGATTTTATTCAATTCAACAACAGGAAATTGTTGTAGAGCAGGTTTCAACAAGCAATATGTTGTAGATTTACTTAACAGCTGGTTGACACAGATCCACTGTATGTTTTTCAACTTAACCCATTGAACTTGAACTATGTGTGCTTTTTTAGTTGGGAGCTGTTTTTATAGTTTGGGCCCCTCTGTGGCATTGTACAAAACCGCCTTGGGCCATTAATATCACATCCAGTATTCTATGTTCTGCAGCAATAGAGCTAATACTTCATTGATCCTCAGAGGAAATCTCAAAGAGGTCAGAGGTCAGGGTCCTGCAGTTGGTAAATCTTTCTTGCTGCATAGTCAGACCTCAATCCAGTGATGTGTGGAAAAACACTGGTCAAAAAACTGCCGCAGCAAAATCTTGGAAATCCCGGGGCAGCTATCGAATTGAGTGTTTGAAACTGCCTTCCTCTGTAAATGACGCCAGTTCTCCTCCAATAATTTCACAAGATGCCGGATTAGTAGGAATTGAGGGTCTTGCATCATGGTTAACGCTCATTAGCGATGGACTCCAGTCTCCCTACTCACTGCACCACCACCTCTGCTGCATAAAAGTATCAGGAGGTTACATCAGGTCAACCCAGCTGAGGCAGCAATATCCTGTGATGAGCAGTCTTTAGCTCTTCGCCGTTGTTGCATAAACGCTGATGGAGCCCCGGGCTGTCTGCGTCTGCCAGATTATAAACCCAGCTGCTGCCTCTTCACTCCACTCTGCTTCCTTTTTTTTTCTTCATAGTTCTTGGAGCTCTGGTGCCGTCCTCCTCCATCTTGTGGCCCCCATGTCTCATCTCTCTAAATCACTCATCCACAACCCCCTCACTTCTCCCTTTCTGTGTCCTGCTAATCCATCTATTCCCTCTTTACACAAGCTGCTGCTCATCCTGTCGCCCCTCTTTACGCTTCATCCTCACGTTATAGCTGGCTGGCAGCATTTAACATAACCTCAGTACAGAGAATTATCTTCCATGTATCCACGCTGATGCCTTCTTGTGCACTAATGGATGGAAAACTGAATCTGATGGCGTTTAAACAGAAATAATGCCTCACAGACAGTAGATTCATCTCTTTATTAATGGAGTTGCCACTGTCAGATCTCTGAATGGATTATATGGAGCTTTTAGCAGACATACAGTCACAGCAGGGGTGATGATTCAGACATGCTTTTTTTGTTGAGTGTTTTAGCGAGGGCTCGGTAATGCTCTGCTGCTTTGTTGTTACAGTACAGAGTTTACAGGCACAATCAGCTGTGAGTCTTCAGGGGACACCAGCTGCCTTATATACACCTGAGTGGCGATGGCAGTGCTCAATTATTCTGTCATAGGAAATTGTATTATCATTGTTCCTGTCTTTGAGCTGCAGAATTGAAATGTGCACCCGGCAACGTTTCGCTTAAAGCTGCTATTTAGCAATTCTTTTTATATTAACAATGGATCAAAAGACTACAGCTACATAAAAGGGTAGTAGTAGTAATAGTAGTAGTCATGAAGCCACAGATAATTGTCAGCTCTGCAGTTCCCCTCAGCTCTACAGAGCGTTTTAGCATCTTTCAGCTCATTGTTTTGGTTCACTCTTGCCGCTCTCATAGAGTTGATACCAAACAGCAAGCAGACAAAGTTAGCAACTACCTGGTGCAGCATTTAGCGGCTAAAGAGCCAAATATTTCCCTCAGGAGTTGGTGGAAACAAAACACAGAGCTAAAATGAGAGTCAATATTGGACTTTCTTTCATCAGATGGACACAAACACATCCCCAAATGAATGCTAATGTTGCTCCGTATCTGGATGTGTAAATAGGAAACTCTTTGCTAACAAGTTTACTACTTACATATCAACTTTATAAGGTGATTACATATGAAAGTTGTGTTCACAGCTTGTTACTGTTGCCCCAAATCAGTTAATGAAGGTTTAATGTTGCGTTTTTAGTATAAAATACCACTACTTACTACTTGAGATTTTGCAGTTGCAGTGCTAGCGTTATGCTAAGTCCTATTTATGTGTTTCTGTCTGCCCCCTGCAGGTGAGCCAAGGTAATGTCCCCGGTGTGGAAAGTGCCTCTCTGGCCATGGACACAGAGGAGGGTGTGGAGGTGGTGTGGAACGAGGTGCTCTTCTCTGACAAGAAGGTCTTCAAAGCACAGGAGGTATTGTGGCCCTTGAGTGACTAGAATTTGGTTATTATGGCTGCAACTAATGATTGTATTATTTTTTTCTTTCTAACTTTGTATTGCTATTTTCAAGCTGAATGAGTGTGCTGACATTGTGGCACCACAATACTTGCACAGGAGCAGGGTCTTCTAATGACGTAATATAGGTTACATTTCATAGTCACACATGTATAGTCGTGTATTTTTTTTCTCCATATATTTAATTCCATTGACAGTTGCAGTCCTTTGTTGGAGGGTTTGTCTGAAGCAGTTTCTGTGATGGCTTTCTTACTAGCAGCCTAAAGTATTCTAATGAGATTTTCACCCTGTACAAAATATTAAAATGTTATGCCACTTGTTTTTTTTTTTTTACCACACTGCCTCCAGCATTTGTTTCATCCCTGAAAACCCCTTTATATAAATTTCAAATTTAGAACCACAGAAAATCATATTATGTTTTTCCAGCAGAACTCTCACCAGAACCAGTTATAGGTCTTTAGTGATTATTTTCATTATTGATGTATCTGCAGAGTATTTTCTTCTTTAACTGTTTGGTCTATAAAATGTCAGAAAATAGTTCTCAGAGTTTCAGTTGGCAAATTAAAGCAGCTTATTTTGTCCGACTAAGTCAAAGGTATTAAGTTAATTAACTATGGAGACTTAAAATATTAACATTTCAAATGTGATTTTTTTAAAATTTTGGCTTTAAAAATTACTTAAACAATTCATAATTTATCTAAATTGTTGTTGATTCATTTACTAATCCCGTAATCGACTAATAGTTTTAGCTTTAGTGGTAAAGGCCCGGGGATTAAAGGACCTTATTTGGTGCATGATGTGAAGACGTGAACCACCTCCGATGTGTGTTTTTTAGGAGAAGATCAAGGAGATGTTTGAGAACCTGATGCAGGTCGAGCACCCCAACATTGTCAAGTTCCACAAGTACTGGCTGGACATGAAGGAGAGCCAGGCGCGGGTACGTTTTTTTAAATCCTCTCTGGTCTTTCTTTCTCCCTCCGTCCTCTTTTTTAAAAAAACATTTGTGAACAGTTTCCCCTCCTCCATCTGTGGCCCAACAGGTTATATTCATCACAGAATACATGTCGTCGGGCAGCCTCAAGCAATTTCTGAAGAAAACAAAGAAGAACCACAAGACTATGAATGTGAAGGTTAGTGGTCACGTACTGTATTGGTGTGCTTACTCAGTCTGTCCCACGGTGGTGGCAGGGGGTACTGCAGCCCTATTCAGATCCATATTTCCAGCAGGATTAGAGATGATGTAACAGGACACCCTGGTGGCTCAATCTGCTCAGTCATATATCTTATCCTCGCAATGTTGTGGGTTTGAAACCTGCATCTCATCCTCTCTCTAATGTCTTCTAAAATTTTGCTGTTTTTCATTCAGTAATGCAAAGCCGTAAATTGCAAAAAAAAAGTGTTGTAATAGTGCTATTTTTGGTATTCTTCACATATGTTCCTGAGAATGAGGGAGAAATAATGTATTGTAGTGTATTACAGTGCAGTATAAATTTCCATATGCCCTCAGTGGAGCAGATTTGTGTCTTTAGAGGATTCATGTTGCTCTGTTACACTACATTTTAGGCCTGGAAGAGATGGTGCACCCAGATTCTCTCTGCCCTCAGGTACTGACTGATTTCTTCCCCAGGATTTTATCATGAAAGATTTCTATTATCAAAGCCATCACATTAACCAGACGTTTAATTGTTTGCTGGCAGTTATCTGCACTCTTGCGACCCACCAATAATCCATGGCAACCTGACGTGCGACACCATCTTCATTCAGCACAACGGCCTCATCAAGATCGGCTCAGGTCTGCTCCCAGCAGGGCTTTTTATGTTACTACAAGCAGCACTGGCCACCCATGTTGTGGACTGTGGAGACTGTGGATTTCTGGATTCACTAAATTAATCTCTGCAGTTTGACCAAACAGAATAAATATCTCAATTATGCTTAATTTTCTTTCCACAGTGTGGCATCGGCTTTTTGTTAATGGTAAGAAATTAGATATGTTTTCATTGATGTCATATCTATCCATCAGTTTATTCCAGCTAATCTATCCATGTTGTCTGTGTCTTCTCTAACCAGTGTTTCCAGATGCCAGTGTCCATGGTAAGGGGAGGCAGCATCGCGATGAGCAGAGGAATCTTCATTTTTTTGCTCCAGAATATGGAGGTACGTGTGATGGAGCGTAGTTTGTGCGTAGCTTTCCGCGGCTTGATTTCTGTCAAATCCCTCTTCATTCTTTCTCAACTGAATGATTCACCCCAAAGTGAAAATCCAGTCTTTACCTCCTTAGCCTAATGTGGCTGTAAACTCCACTGAAGTTGGTAAAATCACCAAACAGACAGCTGCTGTTCCGCGTTATCCTTTTCCCCACACCTTCAACATTAACAGGATCATCTTCACATCGCTCTAAAATAAGAATTGTGCAGCAAAATCCACCAGAGAGGTGTGGGAAGTCTGTAATCGTAGGAGATAATGTAGTAAATATCTGAATTATTGGAACCACAATTAAATCGATTAGCCACAAAACATATGTATTATTCCACACAAATTATTTGGAGCCATTTAAAGGGATGCGAAGGCTAAATAATGACTACACTTTCATTTTGGGGTAAGCTTCTCCCTCAAGTTATCTATGTGTCTCACCTCACTCATCTTTGCTCCTCCTTTTCTGTTTCTAGCTGGCGAAGATGATTATGCCATAGACATTTTCTCCTTTGGCATCTGTGCTCTAGAGGTGAGAGAACCAGATCTGTAAGATTCCCCTCTGTGTGTGTGTGTGTGTATGTGTGATTGTATTAACAGATTTAGTTGTACCCCTAGATGGCAGTACTGGAGATCCAGGCCAATGGAGATACTGCTGTGTCCAAGGAGGCCATCGTCAATGCAGGTCAATCTCTGGAAGACCCTCTCATGAGAGTGAGTCTCAAAAATATATGTTCTAAATATACACCAGTGCAACCAAGGAAACATGGAGATAAAGACAACCTGTCCCACACTACTCCGTTAACACTCGCCTACACATACCACCTTGCACCTTGAAACCCAGAACACAGAGTGATACTCAGTAAACTGGGTCATACTGTACAGTCACGTAGTTATGTCTCGTTGCTTTCTGCAGGAGTTCACCCAGTCTTGTTTGCGCCATGAAGCCAAGCTCCGTCCCACGGCTCACGACCTTCTGTTCCACCGAGTCTTGTTCGAGGTCCACTCCCTCAAACTGCTCGCCGCCCACTGCCTCATCAGCAATCAGTGTGAGTTTCTCACCTCCGCACGCCAAGCTAGCCACGCGAAAGTCTCCTCTTCCAACACCTGTCGCGATATTAACGTGTTCCTACATGCAGCAGATCAGTTTTATCACTTCCAGGTGTTTGCCAAGCGTGTTTTAGAGCTGAACCCAAAGTATGTTTCTGCTTCATGCAAAAATCCTAATAAAAACAGTTCTTAAAACCAATAATATAACATATTTTAACATATTTTCTATGTTATACAATGTATTTTCTAGCTTTCGCATATAGTCGAGTAGTTTATAGTCTGAAAAAAGATGATTTTGAAAAAACAAATTTGTTGTCATTCTGAATGTATATTGAAAACAAACAAAAAAAGGAACATTTACCGCATCAAATCACTTTATTATTTTCCAAACTTGCATCTCATCTTGCATCTACAGACTTGCTTCCAGAAAACTGTGTGGAGGAGAAAACCAAGTCCTTTGACCCCAACGCTGTCATGGCAGAGATTAAACATGAAGACAGACAGGGAGTTCAGCTCAAGTAAAATCACACAAGCTCCTCGTATCTTTTTCTTCTTGTTAATATCATATGACGTGTCAGGCACAACACTCACTCTGCTCTCCTGTGTGTTTCTTCATGTCCTGCAGATATTCCCATGTGTCCCCTTTGGAACTTGACAAGTTTCTGGAGGATGTTAAGTAAGTGGGACTACACTATATGACTCATTTTATATCAGCGTAATTACCCTGTGACTGCAGCATGGAGTTCAACATCCTTTCCTCCCTTCAGGAACGGGATTTACCCCTTGATGAACTTTGCCTCGTCCCGGCCTCACCCCGTCCCTCGCGCCCTCTCCTTGTCTCAGGAGCAGGTCGAGACGGTCAAGACGCCGACTCCTGAACCCCAGGAGACGGAAACAAGGAAGGTTAGACTTTCAGACGTCACCACAAAAGTGTTAGATACACAATCTGGCTGCCCACATGTCTACATTGAGATTATATACCACCAAACCACATGAAAAGACCTCCCTTTTTTTAACATAATTTAGTACCGATACATTAAATATGTGTCGTTACCAAAGATGTTAGGAAAGTGTTGTTATGCATGTTGCTTACGTAAAATATGTAACAGGACCTGCGTGTGTTTGTGTGCCTGCCTGTATTATTATTATGCCCGTTTATTATCACCCAAAACATATTAAAGATATTTTTGCTGTGTCCTCATTTTGCTGTGCTTATTACTCTCTGAGTGTTTTTCTATTGTCTGTTTGTATCGTAGGTTGTTCAGATGCACTGTAATTTGGAGTCAAATGAAGAAGGGACCAAAACTCATGTGAGTCACATGGTATTACAGGTACTTTGCCCATTTTAGTATAAACTCCTTTGTTGGGCTCCTTAATAATCAAGCATGTTGGTCTTGGTGGTTAAACTTGAATCCAGCTTGACGTCAGTTTGACTTTTTGATCTCCCCCTAGCTCTCTTTGTTTCTGAAGATGGATGACAAACTTCATAGGCAGCTTAGCTGTGACATACTTCCAAGTAAGTTGACCACAACTGTACCTTAAAGGATGAGAGCAGTATTATTTCATATTTTTCTGACTGTCTATAAAATCCATGAAAAGACCAAAACCACCAAAGCATCAGTCTGTCTCTCTTTACTTTTCGACTTCCCCTGCCTTTCTGTGGCTCTCAAACCCAAGACGTAAATCTTTAAAAACAGGTTAAGAATATATACTTACATTTTTAAAAAATTCTCAGTATTTTCATATAACATATAACGTTTTTAGCAAACGTTACTCAAACAGGAGTAAATAGTGTATTTGTTGGGAACTATTTTCTGTGGCGGATTTATGGAATTAAACTACAGTGCCCATGGTTGGTAATTAGACTTTGGATACAAAGACAATACTTGTTAGTTGGATCAATTAATTGTTGGTTTTGGTCGTTTTATGGAATTTGTTCACAATAAGAAAAATTGATAAGAAGATTGCCATACTTATCCTTTAAAAAAAATGTGATTTTTGTAACGGAAATATTTCATGTGAAACTTTCAGCTGACACCTCCAAAGACCTTGCCAGTGAACTTGTTCACTACGCCTTCATAAATGAGGTAGATATAATCTTGATCAACACCAATGGATAAATGTTCTTACTGTGAGTTTTGAATTTTTAAACAAAACAGGAAGTCCATAAGTAGTATTGTGTGCTGTGTGCTTCGTAGGAGGACAGTGAGAAGGTAGCAGGGTTCCTGGAGGACGCCATCAGCCGACACCGGGTCCGAGCGCTCGCCTCTGGGAGCACACAGTGAGGAGGGGTCACGACAGCGGCTGGCCCAGACAGAGGGGCCTGGGCGTTGACCACACGGATGGAGAAAGGGAGAGCGCAGCAGGCAGGATCACACAGCCGGGAACTGAGGGAGCAGAGGGAGCTGACCCAGCTAGGGATAAAAAGGGGACAAATATAGAAGGATGCTGGGCCTTGACAGTCAGTAAATCATCCCAGAGAGAAGGACTGAGGAAGGAACCGAAGGCACCTCTGGTTGGAGGGCCAGAGGCATCATGGCTGTGTTCAGCAATCCCACAAAGCAGAGGAAGATTGACAAACTCCCTGCCTAAAAGGGCTATTATGCCTTAAGATATCTTGACAACTTTTCCATAATGCCACTCATCAGAACGGATATGTTTTACTTACAAATGCAGCAGCTATGTTTTCAGAGGAACATTTTATTGCTCATAAGCCTGGCTTGCACTCCAGTGTCCACTTTGATTGGTGATTATTTACTTTGAATTGTAAACAACGTAATTTCCTAAAGCCTCTCTCCCCTACAAGCCAGAACCTTCAGTTTATTACCGTTTTAGGAATTTAATATTCCGTCCAACATGCACTGTTAATACTCATTCAGTTGACTTATTTATTTATGTTTAACTGTGAACAATAGAAGCTTTGCACAAGCCTGTTTTCTTTTTCTTTTTCTTTTGCTTTACTTTTAATGACCTGCAAAGTTAACACACCTCACTGCACTCTTGGGTTAAAGGCAACTTCTCCCCGAGCTAAACCGCCATGCCTAAATGTAGTGACGAGCAATGAGACGATGCTTCTCTTTTAGCCTGTATAGTGCTCTTAAGGGTTTTCCCTGTGAAAGTGTTCTGAAAGCCAAAGACTTGCAAAGTGCCTGATATGGCAGTGTACTTTGGTTAAAATCTCCTAATGAAATGGCATTGTACCCAACTTAGCAATTTGGAATTTAACTCATTCAGGCTGACTTTTACAGTTTTAAAACCAGATGCATTGATTCGGACTGGTTCCAATGTCTTATCATGAGTCCACATAGTCAACCTGTGAGTGAACGTGAAGACGAGCTTGACACCCGGTAATGACGGCTCCATTAAGAGCTGCAGCCACTGTATATTGGACATATGGATCAGGCGATAATGCTCTCTGATATCACTCAATATCACTTTGGAGTGAGCTGCAGCTTGTGTACAAAAATTGGAATACATCACGGGAAGCTTGTGAAGTAAAATCATAGTCCTATATACAGTAAGTTGAAGGAAGAGTTGGTGATGTGATCTTAAGACTTGTTAATAAAAATGACCATATTGTTGATAAATATTACTGCTACACTTATTTTTAAGGTATTTCCCAAATCATCTGAGGATATTTTCTAACACCGAATTTGTTTTGTGAATGTGTTTAGAGGAAAAATCTACCCCAAACTCTTTAAGAATGTATGGTTTTAGTATTTTTGTCATTTTCGTAAACAATAATAGTGCTAACCTATGGAGGTGTCTATGGGCAGCAGGTGATAAAAAATAATCTATAGAAGATAGGTAGAAGAGTGGAGTATTTTGCTTTGAACACATTCATTTCCCAGTATCACATCCACTGTAGTTTTATTTCAGGCGATATCAGTGTGAACTTTGGAACTGATTGCACTGCAGCCCACACAAACACAAAAATAGAAATACATGCCTTCAGCTCTGCCAGATTTTCTTGTCAAGAACCCAATCTTGGCACGGTAAAAGACTGCCATTTGGGTGGATTGTTCCTGAACAAAACTGGACTACAAAAAAAACAATAGTGAATTGTCTGAGCAGTCGTCAGCAGTATACTCTTGTTTGTCAGACTCACTTAGCTCTGCTTCATTTGTTTCCCGGGTCTGTAAGGTCACGGTTTCATAACAGTTACACTGCTGTACAGTCATTGCTTACAGTACTTACTTACTCTACTCTGTGTCAAGCCTTCTTATCAGTGTGTCTCTGAAGACAGGAGCCCTGAATTCTCCCAGACATTCACCTACTAGAGGCTGTGGTGTACATATTTGTTTGTGGTTATTAAAGGGGTTTACTTTTTGACAAAAAATTCAATGCAAAGCAGTGCCACTATTGCTCTCATCTGATCTAGTAAGCTGCATGTCTTAATAGCCTGCAACCATTCAAAACTTTGCATTTTGCCTTTGTCAGTCACAGTTCAGTTCCAGAGGGGACCTGACCAAGAAAATGAATGTTTAGACTGTGCAAACATGAAAAAAACCCATCCATATCAGTCTTATTTTATGTCATATGACTTTTTTTTCCCCGTGAATCTGTTGAATGAAACTTGCCTTTGGATGTGTTGTACTTAAACCTTTGTTTAATATTGTAGCTACTGCAATTAAATACATGACAATAAACAATATGTGACATGTTGGTTATGTCTGAAATTATTAGGATTTATTCATTCATAAGATTAGGATTTAATGTTGGTCATTCTGAGTTCACAACTTTGAGACACTATAGCATATATTGAGTAAATGTTCACATTAACACATTTTCTAAAGATTAATTAAATTAGCAAGAGAGTATTATGATTTTTATTTAGTATGTGTCTTCAGTTTCTTGGTAATACAAATTATAATAATAAAAAAAATACTTTAATCAGTGTATCAAATGAATATCACTCTTACATTCTCTCACTTCTGTCCTTCAGGTTATATCACAGTTACAATGTCAGAGCTATATTCACTGTTGCCAAATTAAACAAATGTAGCAAATCGAACGGTAGATCTTAAACTTTTTTAAGTTAGCACACAGGCTTAATAAATTTAGAAGTAGGTATCCATCTACAAAGAATAAGAAATTATTATTGGTAGAAAAACAAAATGTAGTTTTGGACCATTTGATTAAATTGAGTCAGCCTGAAGCCAATTGTATATCAGAGTTTTAAAGTGTGCAACTGATAAGAATTTTCAAAGCACACTGAACAAACACAAAAAGTACATATTGAAAGATTGAAGGTGCTTGTACCTCTGTCATAGGCTACTAACAGGAACAGGAAACACTGAAAATCAAACATTGAGCTGAAAGCAATTATGAAAAGAAGGCACCATCGACATACAAATTAAAACATTGGCAGCAGAAATACAGCTGAAATTCCTAATCAGGTCACAGAATCCGAACATTATTCGTAACACATTTAGCCGTTGAAACGTTCATCATGAGAAGCATGGATGAAAGGTTTTATTCAAAACTCCTCTTCCCCTCCCTATCATCGCGAGGGTTCATCTATCGCGATATCTCCTATTGAAAACGTAAAGGTCTCGCGAGCGTTGTAGTGCGGGCCTCTCCAAGAAGGTGTGCTTCATGGCGGTTACGGAGACTGCGGTAAATAAATTCCTTGATAAAGAGAAACATTAACCCTTTTCAGCTACAGTGGTCGTTGCGTAAGTAATACGCGATGTCTGGTAAAATTTAAATATACCACACATGCTGTAAATGGACGATGTATCTCACGGGGGAAAATACAGATTGCTTCGCGCGCTATAGTAATGAATGCCTAACATTAGCTAATATCAGCTAGCAACAAAGATAACGTTGTCGTAAGCTCATTCGAAACAAGGCCTCGCTAATCACTTAGTGGTTTTTGTAATAATTATGCAGTTTAGGTAATCAATTGGTATTAAAGATAGGTCGTAGTTAATGTCCATACCGACTTTAGCTAAAGGCGTTTTCGGCTAAGGTTTAACCTTAGCACGTTATTGCTATTTTACCTAGCTAACGAATTTTAGGATGAAACCATTATTAGCATTCATGTGCATCACGCTAACGTTAGCTGACTAAAATCTAAGTAAAGACGGACCGGCTATGTGTAGATTGCAATGTAAAATAATGCTAGCTGCCTGTTTCTCTTATTGTTAGTCTGAAGGCATTTTTTATTTCCCCTAGAATTTGTTGAATTGTTAAAGCTTCCCCATCAGTCCTCTTCCCCTTGGGGGCTTTCCTGCCTCAGTCTGGTGGACCCAGCGATTAGCGGGTTGCGTAGGTAAGGAGTTCGACCGGTCCCACCTGGTTTAAGTCCGGGTGTATGTCCTGTATATGCTAGCATATTTAATGATAAGATGTGATGTGACTTCTGATTGCAATACAGGAATTTTCTTACTGGGTAAATGTAATTTTTGATGTACATACAGGCAGGTATTTATGCTCCACATGTTTCTCAGCTTTTTATTTTTTATTCTAAATAAATTGCTCTTTCTGAATTGCAGGGAGGTGAAGCTCTGACGATGGAGAATGGACAGGGCACAGGCTCCAAGCTTGGCCTTCCGCCTCTCACCCCAGAGCAGCAGGAGGCACTTCAGAGGGTAGGAAACCCCTGACATACAGAATCTGCTTAAATGCACCCTTAGTGATAATGTAATTACTGGTGTAAGTTTATCTGATAAAAGTAAATTAGTACTCCGGGAGAAAGCCAATTCCTTGGCCCTGTTTACGTGTAACAAGGTGTTTAATCAGCTTTTTACTTGTATTCATTTGCATGACAAATACATGGAGAGAGATCATTACACATAGTGATGCATTCTCGTGTTTAAAAGAATATCTTCTAAAGTCCTACTGAAATGAACACAAAGTAGCCTCTGGCTTAAGTGGAAACCACTTAAAATGATTAAGCCATACTTTCAAAATATTGACCTGTTACATGTATACATGGATTTACAGTAACTGGGTTACTACAGTGCATGTCAACACAGTGTCCAATGTCCTACATAACCTGATCCCTTTGAGTAACCTGGTTTTGTGGTTGCATGTAAATGTACTGCTACAGTATCTGTCAAAATGTAGTCTTAGCAATAATCTTATAACAAGTGTTTGTTCATATGGCTTTTCTTCTTTTCCAGGCAAAGAAGTATGCCATGGAACAAAGCATTAAGAGTGTGTTGGTGAAGCAGACCATCGCCCATCAGCAACAACAGCTCACCAACCTGCAGGTGAGATGTGTAAACATTTTTGGTACTCTGCCAAACAAAAAGTTTAAAATGCGCGCGTCGCCCGTGAGTCTTGATTCTAGACAGAATATCTTAGCATTTTCATACGTTAGTAACTCGGACGTCCCTTGACTCAGATGTCGGTCTTTTGGAAGTCTTACTCCCCTCTCCACCATGCTGTGAAAAAGACCACGTGTAGACCATGTGCCCTTGCTTTTGCCTCTGCTCTTTTTCAGATGGAGACGATCGTCATGAAGGCATTGGTTATCATGTTAAATGCTTTGTACTTTTAAAGGGAACTTGTTTATGTTTATTGCTGTGTGGTAATTTGTAATGTAGATAGGGGAGGCAACTCCCCAAACTGTATGTTGTTTAGAGGGAGTGTCTGAATATAGTGTTAGCCTAACCGCTTTTGTCTATCTAGCAAAGCAATGACAATTTTAAAAAAGCAAAGCTAAGGGATATCTAACCTACTTTTCAGCACTTTTTTCATCTTTACTGTCTTTCAGATGGCAGCAGTGACAATGGGCTTTGGAGATCCTCTCTCACCTTTACAATCGGTCAATAGATTATTAAATCTTTTTTCTGTGCGCATTCCCAATGGAAAAGGACTGTTACCCTTCTTTTACTGGTTGCTTTGGCAACAATCCCTGCCTTTTTATATAACCAAAGAATGCATATTTTGTAAGAAAACATGGCTTCCTACTGCTAGTGTACCTGCAACCATGTCCGTAATCCTTTTGTGAGATGAATGTTAATCGTTAAAGCACTTCTTGAGTCGCAATTGGGTTATTTGCATTAGTATTTTCTAGCAAGAAGATAGCCAAAGCACTTCGGCTGTTAACAGCCTTTTTAAAGGACTTTATAAAGGGGTTTTAAATGTGAGAAAAGTCACTTCTCTTTGAAAAATATGCATTTGCTCGATTTAAAAACAAAGTTATCGGCATGGGATGAAAGAGGGATAGCAATCCCTTTAATGGACCAAAATGAGAGAACTGCTGGAACAGGGATCTTTTTGGCCATCTCAAAGTCAAGTTTTCTGTCAATGACCAAGTCAACTTTCCATTATGTCATGAATTAGGCACATGTCATATTTTGTTGGTAATTGAATGAAATTAACAGAAGCAGGCTGACTTAAAGGCATCAGTAAAACACAGCAACTTTTGGTGGTTAAACCATCCCTCCCCTTAGACTTGAGAAGAAAGTATGAAATGCTTTCATCAAGACTTTGTATGGATTTCGTTTGAACTCCACGATTACTTTTGTTACCTTACTTGCATCCCCGGACTACAGGTCAGTTACTGAAGCCAAATACTTGTGAGGGCTGTGCATGTCAATCACTTCAGTGTGTTTTCCTCCATATGTCTGTTCAGTAGTAACAGAATAGAGGCCATATTGTAATTACAAATGGTGACATCAATATTTTATAACTGTTATACATGTTAGCATTTTTCACAAAGTTCTGTCCATTGATTACAGTATTCCCATTATTACCCCATTTACCTGTCCAACCCCCTAACTTGGAATTGGCCTCTAACTATGTTTGGGGGAAGCAAGCACAGTAGAAAATACACATTTATTATTAGTGTGTGTGTGTGTGTTTGTCTTCCTTTCTTTTACTCTCTAATGCTTATCATGTGTTGTTTTCCCCGGTTGGCAGGTGGCAGCTCAGCGGCAACGTGCTCTAGCCATCATGTGTCGGGTGTATGTGGGCTCCATATACTATGAGCTTGGTGAGGACACCATCAGACAGGCCTTTGCCCCTTTCGGCCCAATCAAGAGCATTGACATGTCTTGGGATTCTGTTACAATGAAACACAAGGTCAGTGTCATTTAACAAGTGTTGAACATAGTTTAAATTCTGCCGTTCCACCTTGATTTAAATGATTTAACGCTGCCTAAGTCTTAAGTGTTTGTTTATGTTCAGTTTTTCTTGCATTTGTCTGACTGTGCAGGGGTTTGCCTTTGTGGAGTATGACGTGCCAGAGGCTGCTCAGCTGGCTCTGGAGCAGATGAACTCAGTCATGTTGGGGGGGCGAAACATTAAGGTAAGTTGTCTGGAGGTAGGAGATAGGAACACATGGATAAGGGGAAACAACTTAATATCTCATTCTATTTATTTTTGGTGTAGTTTGATTAAACAGGGATTTGGATTCCTTCCTGGCATTTGGGATACTGAGTCAATTTGTTAAATAACTGCTTTTGTGATAACTCATATGTGACTCATTTCTCTCTCTCTTTGCTTTTCTGTGTCTGTTGATTCCCAGGTGCGTGCGCTGTGTGTATGTCTGGGTGTGTGTTTAGTGTACTGTCTGTTTGTGTCGTGTGTTATGCTTCCATGATGTCATCAAAGCTATTTTAGTGACCAGTTCCAGTAGGATGCCCAGCGGCGCGTGGCGTCACTCTGTGTCCATGATGTGCTGATGATGGGCTGCGCCTGGTTGGTGTTGCTTGGCCGCCCCATCTGTAGTACAGATCCCAGTCCCATTTAGATGCTCGTCTTACATAGGGAGCTCAGTTCTTTTGCAAAAGAGAGGAAGTTGTAAGAGTGCGTAGCTGTTTTAATGCGTTTCCCTTTCGTTGTTGCCACCAGGTCAGGTTGTCGCTGTATGCATGAATCTGGTGTTTTGAAATAAAGCTCCAGTTCCTTGTTTGATAGTGTTGCAGTTATTTGCAAAATCGACTTTGTATTGCTATGGTCAATTAAGTGATATTTGGTACTACATAAAAGGATCGTTTTCACTCGTGTAATGAGAGCTCACAGTTCATGTCTATTTAACATAACTCATTCAGAAGTTAGGTGTTCGTACAGTGATCAGATCTGTGTTGGTGCTCAGCTGACCGTCATCCCTAAGAGACAGTTTGACAGGTTGATTTTGTAGTCATTTAAAATAAGGGAACTCT
The DNA here is from genome assembly GCA_008360985.2 of Macquaria ambigua. Lineage (NCBI taxonomy): Eukaryota > Metazoa > Chordata > Actinopteri > Centrarchiformes > Percichthyidae > Macquaria > Macquaria ambigua. The sequence continues at coordinate 438,719 of VMKM01000149.1, forward strand.
GAAGAGCGCCAGGAGATCTCCATAGGACTTCAGGTAGTGTTTAGTGTTCTGGTTATGTTTTGAAAAGATGGAATTTTAAGTGTTGGAGTATTTTGTACCTGGTGGCCAGTATAAGAATGATAGAATGACATAAGCTAGAACTGTTGAGTGCTTTTTCAGATCTCAGAACAACTTAAATCAGATATTTTAAAGAGTGTAGTATTGGACATGCACCTAAGCATAACCAGCAATACTTGACAGGAGAGCCACTCTCCTCCTACAATCATGACACATTCATGATTGTAGGAGGGGAGTGGCTTGACTTGACTCGTGGTTGCCAAAAAGTTAGCACTGTAGGGATTTAGTTTTGCGGGGGTGCGTTCTCGGTTTGTACTAAACCCCTTACTCAGTAGCCCTGCTGGTATGATCTGTGCTATAGGTTGGGCGGCCAAGTAACATCGGTCAGGCGCAACCCATCATTGACCAGCTGGCAGAGGAGGCGCGCGCCTTTAACCGGATCTACGTGGCGTCTGTCCACCCTGACCTGTCAGACGATGACATCAAGAGTGTGTTTGAGGCCTTCGGAAGGATCAAGTCTTGCACGTTAGCCAGAGACCCCACCACAGGGCGACACAGAGGCTTTGGCTTCATTGGTGAGCTGGAGGGCCCTCATTCGCTCGTGCTCTTTGTGTTACCATTGCTCTGCTATTAACTATTATTTTATTCACTTACAGAGTATGAAAAGCCTCAGTCAGCCCTGGATGCTGTGTCTTCTATGAACCTCTTTGACCTGGGGGGTCAGTACCTACGGGTGGGCAAAGCAGTGACTCCGCCCATGCCCCTACTGACCCCCACGACCCCTGGTGGTCTGCCGCCTGCTGCAGCTGTGGCTGCAGCGGCAGCCACCGCTAAGATAACGGCCCAGGCAAGTATGAATCCCTTCCAAAGGGATTTAATGGCCTTCCAGGTAAATATAACCCAGATCTAGCTAGAATTGACACCAAAAGCACAGATAATATGGGCATAGAATTGTTATTGAGGTGACTGGGAGAAGGCCAGTTTTGTAGGGATCATGTAAAAACAGTAGTTGCCCTGACATAGTGTCAATTCAACAGCCCTGAAATATGAGATATTCTGGGCTTAATCTTTTTTATCCAGTTTAATGTTTTCAAAATCTGAATCTGAAGATTTAACTTGCTTTTTTATGGTATACATTGTATAGTAATGTTAGTAATGAAAGCTCCTCCCATTCACTGATTGGGTGTGTAAGCTAAGAGTCTTCTCTCTTAGTTAGCACAAACAGCTATTTTTCCGTGTGAACAGTCACAATGATTAACCAGACAGTTGTGTTCCTTGTAGAATGTGTCATGATGAAAAGTTTCTTAACATCATTGCTGTATATTTATGACTTACTAAGAATAGTTAATCTTGTTAGTAAATCTGTACTTAAATGATGTTTGTGACCTTGATTCTCACTAAAGAGAGGCAAGGTTGAGTTCACTCTGTGCCATGCTGTGTGATCGTTGACTGTGCTGCCTTGTGCTGTGTTCTGTGTGTTTCCCTTACCTAATGTCTTCGGCCCCCCTCTCTTAAGGAGGCTGTAGCTGGCGCATCAGTCCTGGGGGCGTTAGCCGCACCCCAACTTCTCGGTCAGCAAATGGGAATACCTCAGGCTGTTATGGCTGCCCAGGCACCAGGGGTCATCACAGGTGTGTACCAAGACATGAGTGAGTGCTCATTTTTATTAAACCAGGAGTTTAATAAATCAGAAACGTGCTTTATAGTGCTGTTTAAAACATACAGCTTTACACGCAATGCAACTTTATGGGATTTAACCTATTGTTTTGAAACTCTTGCCACTTTTAAAGATCTGTAAACGGCTTGCTTTGTTTTGCAACGAATAATACTTATGTGAATATCATTAATGTTTTCTTTAGGTAAATTACTAGGTAACTGGTCACAAACATAACCAGAAAAAGTGATCAAGTGTGTTCCCCTCTCATTATCCTTACCATACCGGAGTTGACCAGATATGCCAGAATTTAGGTTCTTAGTTTGCTTAATTTTAGTTAAAAGCTGAGTCCGTCATAATCCTTACAATGTTTGTATTAAGCTATAAGAGTTTAGCTTAATGCAACAAAGCTCCTTATTTGTTTTTAGGTCCTTTAAAACATGAGTACATGTGTGATATTTGAAGGAGGTATTGTTAAATTGTCAAACTCTTGCATTCTCTGAAGGCACTGAGTGATTTCTGTGTACAAATTGCTTAATGAGGAACCACATTTGTATGGATCACAAATACAGTATCTTGGTACGGCCACCCAGATTACTCGATACTGCTTACAATTTTAGTAGTCATGGTCAGATCATTGAAGGAGATGAAATCTTACAGGATGGGTTTATCTTAACCCGCTGTAATGGTTAAAATCCCTAAAAGCTGTTTTCAAATATTTGATTAACAGGATCAATATTTAATTCAACTCGACCCATAACCAGTGTGGTTGATTATTGGCACCTTCTCTGTAAGTAATTACTTGACCTAGGTTATTTGTTTTTAAAGTGTGTGCCTGTTTGCACATTTGATGTCACTGACTACATGTCTGCCTTTTCCTTAAAAGGTGTGACTCCAGTGCGTCCTCCCATACCAGTGCTTCCCCAGGTTGGTCTTGTGAACCCTGTGCTCGCATCACCGCCAGTCCTGTCTAATCAAGCCGGTGGCTCCAACCAACAAGAGAGGAAAGAAGAGAAGGAGGAGATGCTGCAGGATGGCACGGGGCAGGAGATGCTGAGTGACCAAGAGCACATGAGCATCTCAGGCAGCAGTGCCAGACATATGGTGATGCAGAAACTCCTTAGAAAATCAGAGGTAAGATTTGGGAAATTAAGGTGTGAAAGTGAAGTGATTTGATATTATCACAATGATTTTTTCACTCATTAAATCCTTGCCTTGCTCCTCTCCAGTCCACGGTGATGGTGCTTCGAAATATGGTTGGACCAGAGGACATTGACGACGACCTGGAGGGTGAGGTGACAGAAGAGTGCGGGAAGTTTGGCTCCGTCAACAGAGTCATCATATACCAGGAAAAGCAAGGAGAAGAGGAGGATGCAGATATCATTGTCAAAATCTTTGTAGAGTTTTCCATGGCCTCAGAGATGAACAAAGCTATTCAGGCCCTTAATGACCGCTGGTTCGGAGGTCGCAAAGTTGTCGCAGAGGTGTACGACCAAGACCGTTTCAACAGCAGTGACCTCTCTGCATAATGTGTCTGAAATGGTCCACCAGCACCCATCCCTATACCTGTCGCCCCAAACTCATTTCAGCCACAGTCACTGCAGCTAGAGATGCAGGCCTCTGAAACTTGTAATTATGTTTTTATTTTCTTTTTTTAAATTGCTGTTGATATTAATGTTAAACCCACCCCATTTGGGGGATTTCACTAAAAATATTTACGTGTCAGATTTTGCTTTGTGACCTGTGAAGACTCCTTTTTAGGTGCAAGTTTCAATTTTTTTTTTGTAATCCGACCTTGCAAAACATTAAAGTTTTCCTGCTTTAGCCCTTTTTTTCTTTTTTTCTTTTTTCATGAAATTGCCAGGACATGTAAACACTTTCTTTCTACAATTAAAGGTTATTGTTTGTCCACAATAAAGTGTGATGACATTTTTTATGAACGGTTGTGAATGAAGAATCCTTTGATGTATTTGTAAACATGCTTCTGTGTTCTGGTTGTAGAACATTTTATTCATAAGTAAAAACACGTACTAAAAGCATTTGTTTATGTCCAATTTTGTATTGGTTATTCTCAAATGCCACTGCTTTAGTTGTGTATGTACAGGGGCGTGAACAATGTATCAAACACCTTAGAGTATAATAACCCTTCACACTTTGAGCAGTCTTTCTGAGTCCTTAGTTTGTTGAGATAAGCAAAGACTATTTCAGTCATTGGTGGGGTTCTACCTGTGACCACTCTTTGCAAATGCAGTCCCCCTGTGTTTGGCATACTGTATGTTGCCATAAACTGTTTCACTTGTTAAAATGAGTTTGTTCTGTGTGGCATATGCATCCTTAACTATTTTGCACTGCACTTGAGAAAGTTCACTGTTGCCAAGGATTATTTTTCTTTTTTTTAGCCGTGCATCTCTGCAGTAGCTCCATAATTTAAAGTTTGTGTCATCTACTTGCAACCAAACAGTGAGTTAAGGGAGAATACCTTGTAAGTGGATGTTCAGCAAATTTGTTGTACATATTAAACAGTAAAGCAATAATTGAAGTCATCAAAATCAGACACCTTAGATGCCTGGTTTTGTTTACTTGTGCTGAAGGACAATGGACCTGGAAAACGTTTTCTAAAGGCTGCTGCTTACATAAACATAGTGGTAGAGTCCATTTATGTTATGTACTCAAAAGTGAGCACTGACTACACGCATGGCACATCTAAGGAAAAGTCCTGTTATTTTGGGTGACAGTTGAAATTACTTAATAAGCAGTGCAAACTTTGGGCAATTTGCTCAAGGAAATTAAACTTATTTCAGTCATTTATGAGTATATTATCTAATAATTTTCCAGGCATGATAAGAAAATTTAAACTGATTTACTAGTATGAGATTTAGTGGTACTCTATCAGTTGAAGCTAACTGCTATCCGCCGCTAGGTGGAGCTATAAAGTAACGAGTGGCCTCTGCTCCAGCTCAAACCTAGCCCAGCCCCCCACACGCCAAACCGGCCTGCCTCCTCGGCTCAACAAGGGGAGGGATGCGCGGCTGTTGCTGAAGCTCCTGTTCTCGCTGCTGGCATTTTATTACGTCGCATTAAAACAACAGTCACCGAGCCGTTTCTTTGACGTCTTTTGGGATGTTGTTACTAAACACAAGCGGCCAGTTAAGACGGTGTTCCCGTAGCTTTCGTTATACTAGTTTTAGTTAACGGCAGCTAGGCACAAAGGCGTTAAGTCAGCTACTAGCCGATGTTAGCTAACGGTAACTAGCTTGCTAACAACACAGCCGGTGAGGACGAGCACATCCTTGCGCAGCCATAGTCGGGTTAATCTCTGCTGGCTCGCTCCGTGGGTTACGTTAGCTGTTTTGTGGTAGTAATTTATCTGTAACCTAAGTTAGGTGGTTGTATTAGCCGTCGCCACTCATGACTAGGATACTTAAAGCAACGTTTCTGCATAGCTGGGTCGTTGGCTGCACGTTTTTCAGCTAGCCACGGCAGAGCTTCGGTCTCATACAGGGATGGTGGCGGTAGCAAAACAAGCTAACGTTACTCCGTCTCTGTGAAGAAGTGAGTGGAAAAAGTGAGGAGACACTTCAGCCAAGTGGGAGTTCTCAGTTTTCTTTATGTCAGTTGTAATTCCGGCGTGAATGACGCGAGGACGAACCTGACAAACCTTGGACACAGCTGAACTGAAGCTGGGAATATCGCTAACAGATCGAAGGGGATTATTTTTGTGTCTAAGTGGATTTCGGCCTTCTGCTCCGGATCGTCGTGGGAACACAGTACGTGATTTGACATTGAGTGAGCCCACTCCCACAAAATACCCTCTCTCCCACCGACCTTTCCCCCTGCTTCACCCTCCGATGCGGAGATTTCAGTAGCACCGGCAACCAAACCCCCCACGGCGGCCGGACATGCTGAAGTGTATCCCCCTGTGGCGCTGCAACCGCCACGTCGAGTCGGTGGACAAGCGGCATTGCAACTTGCAGACAGTCCCTGATGAGGTATTCCGCTACAGTCGCAGCCTGGAGGAGCTTCTCCTTGATGCCAACCAACTCAAAGAGCTACCAAAGGTATGCAAGGTCCACAGACCAAGAATGTCCCCTCTGTGTCAATCAGAAATGTGTATTATTCCCCTGACTGAAGTGGCTGTATGTGGGTCCTGTGTGGATGGTATTCTTTATTATATATTATAACTATGCCAAATTCACCTTGTACCACTACACACGTGCACATAGTTGGTGTTTTATTCGCCTGTGTGAAAAGCAAAGGTCACTGCCAGGTGACATAAGCAGTAAAATAGCTTGCATGATATCACCTGATCAGGTACTTCCTTCCCAGAAAGGGTACCGCCTTCCTTACCTCTTTGGAAATGGGTTTGGTCATTCTGCCCTGCAGTGCTGTAACAAGCAAAAAACAGTATCTCCTGTTTCAACCACGCATTGCAGAGTACATTTGTTTTGCACATATATAAGTGGATAATAGTATTTCAGCAGTGTCTAACAACGTCAAAATCACCTCTAAACTTGAGTCATGATGCTACAACTAGGCAATGCTGTTTATCTTTGCATGGCAATGTATTTCCAAGAACACTGGAGCCTTAAGTAACTTGTGTGAAAGAAAATAAAGTGTTAAGATAAATGGATCGGGGTGATGGGATGTTTTAGTCAGAGGGTTCTCCGGCTGCAAGGTGGATATGCTGCATGTTCAGAGGGACTAACCCTGACCAAAACAGCTGGCACACACAACATGTTGCCTGTAGTAATGGCACCAATGGTTAGTTGGATTGGATGCAGTGTGGGAAGGCACGCGTGGAATGAATTGCAACGCTGTCCCCACCCACACTCCCACTATTTGAAATATGACAAAAGTTCTCGTTGCACGGCCAAAGAGTTTATTTTAAGAGGAGCAGAAGTGTTGTTGGTCTGTTTTCCCTGTAGCTCTCCAGAGCTGCGGAACAAAGCACTTGCTTGCTCGACTTTCTCCTTGTTTTATTCAGTTCAATGCATTGCTCATTATTGGGACAAGGCGCACTGGCTGTGATTGTGATGGAGCAGGGAGTTTGTATTAATAGACTGGTCAGTAGTAGGCATAGTCTCTCACATTTCATGGTTTTAGCTTAGTGGTGATGGGGACAAGTGGCACATTCATTCACTAAAATGAAGATTGTTAACAAGTCAAGGTCAACAGAGGCAGAAGTGTTGACACAACCGCCTGTTACCTTCTGGGAATCATAAACAAGAGAACTTTTTTGTTCATCTTCCAGCAATGGATGCATTTGTGTTTTTGAACAATCCCTTTGCTTCGACATGTGTTTTGTTTTTACACACAAGAGTACTTATTTTAGATCAACCCTCCTTGAGTCTGATAAAAGATGGCCTTGTGTTTAACTACTCTGGGGACACAAACTTGGCTCTTGCCTTCACTCTTTTGGCACAGAGCTACTCCCACATACACACATGCAGTAGTTGTTGAATATTTAACGCGTCTTCAGTGTAGTTGGGGCCTTTTCTTGACACAAAAACTGAGGCCTACTTTGCCTGATTAGGCTTACCTGCAGACAGAGTGCGTTTCCTTGACTTAGTTAATACCTGTCAGAAACCCCCAGTGTACCTGGTACATGGCCCCTGAAATATCGAGTGACGGATACACCCAAATATTCCGGCGCAGACAGCTAACCGACACAGTCTCTCTGTTTGGTGCCGGCTTCAACCAGGAGACATAAATGCGTGGTGACAGAATGTCTCGTGTGGTTGCGGTGAATGTGTAGCGTGCAGACACAAAGCATATGGGCCCTCTCTGGTCCTCAGAGTCAGCGGGGCTTCAGCGAGGGAGCAGTGTGAGAGGTCAGACCCATACAGGGTTGGGAACAAGGGCACTGACTGTATGATGAATGGCATTACCATAATGAGCTCAAGTGAGTAAGAATGCCTTTATGCATTCATGTGCTCCTTCCCTGTCACTCTGTATTCAAGTCAGAGATGAGTCTGTGGACTCAACCTAACATCCCAGGTCATTTTTGCTCATCAGCTCATCCCATGTGTCTGTGAATGAGCCCGCCTTTCAACACAAACAGTATGGACGAATTGTGGCACGCTTATTGGCTGTACCACCATGTACAACATATGCCATAGATAGAGAATAATCGTCTCAGAGGCAACACCTTCACAGACTATCACTTCTTTTAAAGGGGGGACTGCAAACTGTCCTGGGACACACTAGTCACAAGCGTACAGGCCAGTCAAGCAGGGTTAGTCTCAGTCAAGTGAACTTAGGTGTGCGGCAACATTTTGAAACAATTAAAATATGACACAATCAATACAGCCATTAAATTATTTTAAACACAGGAAACTGGTATCTCTTTTTAAATTAATAATGAACAATAAGAACAATAAAGCAATTGTGATGTATAGAGGTATTCAGTGTGGTGCTGCTGGGATGGATAGGTCTAGATCGTAATGGTAGGGGTTTAACATAGTGAACAGATGGAGATTTAGACGTCCCGACAGTTTCTTAAGTTTGCTGTGACTCACCCCCACCGCACTGTCCACAAATCTTAGATTATGCTCTCTGTGGTAATGATGTCTCCATTTGCCACGTGAAGAACATTTTAGGTTGTAAAAAAAAAGAAGTTTAGAATGACTGTTTTTCTGTTTTTGTCTGATTTTAGGGCGAGCTCTTATCCAGGCAGTGATTATACTACATGAAATAGCACAAAGGATGACCTATCTGTGTGGAATGAGTTTAGAGAACCTGTTAAGTAGGTAGCTGGTCAGGAATTCCCCTCATGCCCATACATCCTTAGCCCTTAATGCTGCATCGCAGCTCCGTTTTCTCATTGCACAAAAACTAATCTCAGATAGTCCGTAATGGGTCTATTGTTTTGCTATTAGGACGTTTACTTTGTGAGTTCTTGTGTACTTTAACTATAAAGGAGCCATGTTGATCATTAAAACACCAGAGCAGAAATGGAGAAAACATTGATCACTTTTTTTTTTCTTGATTTATTTTAATTGACAGACCTCTGTTTCTTATGGGTGAAGCTTTTATGTTTGCTCAAGTTTTTCTGTCAACTCTTGGATTCCTTGTGATAGTCCAATTAAAAAGTACACACCCCACAATCCATATATCCCTATACTTGTTCTGTGTTTTCAGCAGGGAAGTTTGCACTAAAGTCATTTGAATTTCTTTTTGCTGCTTTGACAAACTAGCCCTGCCTCAAAGATCATGTTGAGGAAGAGGGAATTATCTTTTTAGCCATTCTCAAGTCCCATGACAGGTTACAAAGAAGTCCATTCACAAGTCTCCCCCCCCCCTCCCCATATCCAATGTCATGGCTTTTTTTTCCCCTTGTGTGCACTGCACTGCCCCTGACCAGGCGTACATTAAGTCTGCAAGCATATCATGACTCCAGTGATCACTTTTAAGATTTGTTGTAGGTCACCTGTTGTAGGTTACACCTGCTGAAAAGCACAAGGAGGTCCCTTTTTGGAGGAACCAGACCAGGTGGGTTGCAGGTGCAGTAGGCAGCAGCCCAAACAACGGCTCTAACACATGTACATGACTGAGTATCTACTTGTTTTTGTGTTGGCTTTTCCAAATCCCTGATGGGTGTGTCCCCCATCAGTCTTTGCGAAACAGGTTTTGCGCATGTCACTCCCAGTATTATTACTTAATAGGACCTTCCAGGTACACTTGATATGTTACAGTACAGATTTCCTGCCTCAACACTTGCCACAACCAGAAATATGTTGCATCCAGTAACTGGGCTGTGAGGAAATCTATAACTGCCATCAGCAACTAATTCTTTGACCAATTGATCTTTCCCCATCCATAAAGTTGCACTACTGATTGGAGATCAGGTTTTGTCTGAAAAGGGAAAATTAGATGTGTAGATATTTTGTTGTTTGAATAAAGAGGAAGTATATCATGATAAATAGGAAGGATGACTATGCAATCTTTTTAATCCTCAGCTGTCACCAGTGCCCTCTCTGTGTGTGTGCTAACAGATCTGTGGCTAAAGGGCAGATTAGGGCTTCACCCGGCCGTGAAAATGCCCCTCAGCACCACAGTTTTGACCCCCCCTTTCATATAGGCCAGTGCATCTCAGTGTACACTTCCTCTGGGATCTGCTTTTCTGCCATTTGGGTCTCTTTTCGAGCACATAAATGCACTGATAAGAATCTGACTGCTTTTCTCTTGAGCCCCTTGTGTATGCTCAGCCTCGGGTCAAGAGAAACCCAAATTAGACCTCCTCACTCAGCTCTTGCTGAATGTGAACTGGTCTACCATTGTTCACCCAAGCTTGAATAGTCAAGTGTTTTATGTGTCTTTGTTTTATAAGTCTTAAGGAAGATTGAAAAATGTCTCAGTATAATTGATAAAGAATGGTGCTCTCCACCCATTCTACTGTATAATTCCTAATAAAGGTGTGAGAGAAATGCAGCCCGGCTGGGCTTTAAAGCCAAAAGTTTGGTGCTCACTGAGGGAAGTTTGGTTCAAAAATCTAGGACATGTACACTTCAGTGTCCTTACAGTGTACTATTGAGTTCTGCAATCCGTCTCCCGTCCCTGAGTTTCCAGTTAACTCAGGAGAGAGCCCTGGTTTGTCTCTCCCCAGCGACTGGCTGAACTAGACTAGGACCAAAGATAAATTACACCTGCCACTGGCCCCTCTGCGGTAAAACCACATCGGCTCAGCTCTTTCTCACTCTTCTGCTCTCTTCTTTCCTGCTTTGGTAAAGCACGTTGACGCCAGAGGTACTATTGTTCACAAAGATTGAATGGATCTAAAGTATGATTTGTTGTGTGAATGTTTTGTTTTCATGTCTCAGACTATAAGATTTCCTCAATTTGTGGCTGTAATTGACCCTACCCCCACTTTGATTGTAGAGCACTACATCCGTGAGAAAAAACAGAAGTAGATGTTTTTTAAAAACTTTTGTAATCAGAATCGGTGTCTGAAAAGTGGAAGAGATCTAGAGCTGGTGAGGCTATGAAGAAACAGCAATGTGAGAGGTCTGAGTTTCTTTTTGATGCAAGAGCACATTCAGCAGGTTTCTTTGTCTGAGCTGATGACCAGCTGGTCTCACATCCTGCCTGCCCCCCTCCCCCAATCTGGTGGGACACAGGGGTAATGGGAGGTGTGTGTGTGGGAGAGAGAGAGTGAGTATGTAGTGGTAGTGGGGGGTGTATTTTATTCCGGAGATGGATTAACAGGAGAAGGAGGGGCTCTGGCACCTCCACAAGAGGAAGTGATCGGGGAGCTGAGCTCCACTGATCCGTGGTCCTCTGGGACATTTGGTGTTGGGGCCATCCATCCATCCATGAACATCAGAGTCTGGGCTGACATGCAGTGTCAGGTGGGAAAGAAGCAGCCAGAGAAGTGGTCTCAGAGCTAACAGCCAGTCCCCATGGAGACTTCTGCACGGTGTAGATGGATGCTCTGCTTTGCTCTATCTGACAAGCACATACACATCCTCCCTCCTCCCTTCCTTCCCTTTCACTTTGAGAAATCATGCATTCTTCCTGGGAAATGGCAGCAGTGTTACTCGGTAATGTCAAGCCTTCAGTGCAACCTCTAGTATTTTGGATGTTAAACCTACACAGCAGTGGTGGCAAGGTGCATGTGGACATGCTGTGCTGCATCTGTTTGTGCTACTGACCTATTCCTCAATGTCAGTGCCCCTGAAATGCGGCATTTGTTTGAGTTTTTTTTGCCCGCAGAATTCAATCCCTGCTCAATGCATCCCATCGACAACAAATCAACAACAATTTAGGTAATTGATTAACTGTTTCATTTCTGAAAACAAAATGACAACATTTGCTGCTATTCTCTCTTTCATATCATTGTAAATTGAATACCTTTTGGATTTTGGACTGTTTACTGGACAAAACAAGCAATTTGAACAACTTGCATTTAGCTTAAGATGGGCTTTTTTTTTGACATTTGAAAGAATAAATTAGCAATTACAAATAAAAGTTGGCAGATTAATCGATAATGGAAATAATCATTGGTTGTAAGTTTGCTTGAGGTAGAGAAACACCGCTCTACAGCTCACAGTCCCATTATTATAATATTGGTTCCACCCTGCGTGGTCCTGTTGACTTTCAGCACAGTAGCATTTCCTGTTCGGGCTTGGGTTGTCACATGACATGCGTCCAATGATTACCAGCTTTTCTTTTTGACAGTGTGATTTGGACCTAACACTGGTCTGTACACCCATGCTGCTGGTTCTCACCACTCTTCCATGCACTCTGGCCTTGGTCACCAGCCTCAAAGGTAAACAAGGAGGCAAAGCTCCGGTGAATAATTGATGGCTGTGGTGGTGCTGGCAGCTGTTTGCGATAGGGGAGAGTCTGTGGCTGGGCTGCATGCCCTGCTGGAGCGCTGTGATAGGACGGGAGCTCTGTTGGCTACAGACATTAAGTACACACAGACAAGATGTGCAAGGTGACGTCATTTTCTCTTTTTTGTCCCACTGTATTTATGTGTTGATTTCATCCTCTCAGTCAGCAGCCAGTGTTTAGAAACCTCAGAGGTAAAGGGCACCAGCCTGCCTGTATCCAGGAGCAGGGAGTGGCACACTTAAATCCTTGTTATAAACACACATAAACTAGAATGCAAAGCAAGAAGCAAACTTTATTGTGTGTCAGATGGGCAGAGTGGCTGGTGGCTACCTTTCACATTACTGAACGTCTCCTGTGGGTATTAAGCAGCAAATTCAGGGTTTTCCACCTGAGTTGAGCAAAATCAGCTTTTTCTTAAGTTGCGTCTTTTTAGGGCTATAACTAACGTGATTATGATGTAGAATGATTGTTAGGTCATTAAAATATCAGAAAATAGTAGAAAGTCCTCAATACAAGTCCAAAGTATTTTTGTCCAACCAAGAGTCCAAAAATATCTAATTTATTACCCAATAAAACAAAGAAATGTAGAAATCCTCACAATTGAGAAATTGGAACAAGGGAATAGGTTTGCTTAAAAAATATTAAGCAGTTGCTGATAATTTTAGCACCTCAGAAAAGAATTGTCTGACTGTTTTTGGGATGTTTTAATTAATAAATGTAGGAAGCTTTTAGCATGGAGATTTAACTTTAAATATGAAAGCCAAATCACAAAACTCCTACACTTTTTTGTACTCAGAATTACACAGTACTGCATAGGTTCTGTCCTGAGAAGGGAAAAAAACGGTGTCAGTAAGGCTTGATAAACACAGACAAACTTGTCAGTTGTAATTGCCTATATTGGATTGGTTATTTCCCGTCCTGTTAGCAGTACAGTCATCTTGTGCCAGATGTTTATTCTGTTTGAGTAAACTGTCTGTCTGTGGCATTTGCACATCTTCAACAGGTTATATTTAGGCCACAGACTCAAAAAGAGGCCACTGCCGTCGATGAACACATGAAGTTTGGAGTGGTTCAATTCAGCAATGACATTTCTTTGGGATAGGATGCTGTTTCTGAACCTTTTGATCACACAGAAGCTCAGGAACTCCACTCTCGGTCACACAAATGGTCCTTTGAGGCTAATCTGCCAGGGTGCTGATGTCCCTGTGGGGGGAAAAGGTCGCCCGGAATGGCATTAAAACCAACCACAAACAAATGCTGCCCTTTATCTGCTGGCCACACACAGCCATTGAAGGCCTCTATCTATCACTCTGAAACCTGATAGCCCTTATATCCTCCTTCCAGTGTGTTTTCTGTACTAGTGGCTATGGATGGGTCACCGTCCCTCATCTTCAGCTCTCTTATCTCCATCCAATGTAGTATTTACAGTAGGAGATACTAGATTTAGAGAAGAAGCCGTGTTTTACTACTACACACAAATGCTGTTTTAATACGTATTCAGCAGTAGTGGGAATTGGAATTTAACCAATTAGCAACCACTTTATTTACCCAACCGCTACCACAACCGAGCAGCTCTACTTTTTATGTGTTTTGAAACAGGTGGCCGGTTCAAAATTATTTTCTGTCTGGGCTAGTCTCTGTGGCAGAGCTGCTTCAGGACGCACACAAAGCCCTGGTTTTGTTATTTCTGTTGGGCAACTCAGGCACTCGGTCAGCGTCTAGGTTCGGGCCAGTCTGATTTGTTGACGCCCGTGTTTTTCTTGTTGATTCCTTTTTGTTGGGAGCGTCTCTGCGAGCAGGAAGAGGGAATAATCAAGCGAGCCGTGGAATGCCCTGTTTTTGTGAGACCATCTCCACTCTGGGCCGTGTTGTGTAGAACAAGTCCAGGCATAAAAACAGGAGGTTTGAGAGAAAATCGGCTCATGTTTTACTGTTGTTTACTCCAGTGCCCCCCCTCCTAGTGCAGCAGTGTTTCTGTTTTGTACCCTGCCCCTCCCTCTCTCCCATATGCACACTCAAAAGCTCACAGTCTTTCTGATTGATAGAGGTTATGATAAGTGATGTAAAGCACCATGTTTCTCTGTAATCTCACAAGATGTGGCACCAACCCGTGAAGGAATGTTAAGCCCAAGAGCTCAAGAGTCATGATAAAGAAGTACAGTAATACACTTGTGGCTGCAGCAGTGTTTACTACTACGATGGCAGCGTCTACACCACTTGAACACTCTTCACTTGACTGACTATCTCGCTGCCTGTCATCTGCAGGGCTCCAGAGTGCAAACATTTGGTTCCATTTGGGGAATATTTTTTCCCAACCCAGGCAATTTTGATTGATGATTGTCTCTAAACTACAATGTAGTGCATTTCTGAATAGCAGAAATGTTTTTGTTTTTTTACGATCCATGGAGAACTGCTGTTTCTCTGCTTTTAAACTTCATAGCTTCTGTTAAAACTGCTGCAAATCAACAATATATCATCTTACACAACCCAAAGAATAAATTACTGAGTTAAATCTGTGTCACAGTTGAAACCAAAGCTGAATGTGCACAAAAAGAAACGCCTCAGGCTAGTATTCTATATCTATCTTGACCATGAACTAATCTGGGAAAATATTTAAATAGTGTAATAATCAGTGAGACTTGAGAGCTAGCTTGTGGGTTGTGTTGAAAAGCTTTCGTGAGACAGCTGGGCAGCTATTGACGTGCAGCCATCCATACTTTTTCCACACACACACTTTTTTGTAAAACAAATGTGTTTCAGTGCACGCACACAGTATTTACCTGCTGACTGATAAAATACAAATATGTGTACTACTATGCAGTAACGGAGCCCCATTGCAGAGCTCAGTGTTTTGAGTTTCCTGATCACTGAAGTTATCATTGACTGAATAATCACTTAACAACTTATCTAAATTGCTGCTGTGTTGTCTGCTTCTCCTCCTTATTGATCACACTATTGATTTTGCCTACCATTAGCCAGTATCACTGAATGACTTGTTATAGAAACTTGTTTTCTTTGTCTTCATATGCCAGGAAACTGCCATGTTGTATTTAATTACGATGTCTTTTTGCTGCATGTGCTGGATTCTGCTGAAGGTGTATCTTCAGGTGTAATGCCTGATACTGATCAGTGTTATACAGTCAGTGTGCCGACTAGCAGTCCACAGATAAATCCACTGGTGCTCCCTTATTTACAAGGGTAAATAATAGTGATCTCAATATTGCACAAAATAATTCAGCCATTTTCCCCAAGCAACACCGCTCTGAAAACATTGGGGTTGCATGTGAATTGCTGTATGAGGCTTCAAGCCAATATATTGTTGCTATTACTAAAAATGTAAGTGGGTCAGGGCCACGTGTGGAAAAGGTCTTTCTGATTTCAGAGCATCTTTTTCACTTCGAATTTTACAATGATACACGGTCATGGTTGGTTAATTGGTTATTGAGCAAACACAATATAACGCAGGTTTGTGGGTTGTGCCACATGACCAGTTTCAGGCTTCTAATAGAGGTGCTGGTGGGTGAATGTTTGTGTGTGCGACAGAGAGAATAGATGAGAGGGGTCAACGGATAGCACAGCAGGGTTCTTTGGAGACAACAAAGCAGCAAGCACGCATGTATGTGTCAGGCTCATGCCAGTGACGAATAACAAACGAAGCAGTAACAGGTCTGTAGAAAAGGAGATGGCAGCAATTCGTGTCCACTATGTGGCCATGTGTGTGGCCCCCGAGCACATCTATTTATCTCCAGTGCAGCAAGAATGCCCTGAATTTCTGCTCACCATTTTTTTTTCTTCTTGTGAATATGTTTTGGCCTCAGCACTTAACCCTTTCCTTTGCTTGTTCTTGTGTTGATGTCTTTGCTTTTTTAAAGTTAGTTGACATGGTCACAGCAGAACAGCCAAATCCGATGACTGATTCAGCAAGTGTTGACACTGTCAGGGCATTGTTTATAGTAAAAGGTCAGTTATTTTAACTCTAGGAATTGCAGCGATTCACAATGCAACTCTTTGTGTTCATTGTCTTTGCTTTATTCTCCCACCAGGCAGCTTTCTAATAATATTTCTTCCATCACTATTGTGTGAGAGTTGAGTCAAACATCACCAAACCAGGAGCCTAAATACAGAAAATATAAATCTTTTGAGCTTAAGGTTGAACAGTCTTTAATTAAAAAAAATGTAATCATTTTACCCCTTATTTGATAAACTTGATGTGATAAGGGACATTTTAAGCACCTTTACCATAACTTTCTCTTAGTAATGGATTTGCTTAAGTGTCAAACATTTGGGGGGAAACTGCAAGGCTTAGTGTGCTCTGTGCAATTAACTCAGCATAGCTGTGTCTGCACTGCGGCACATGACATCCGAGGAAATGCAGGCATGCCAGGAATCTCCAGGAGTTTGCCCTGCCCTCTGGAAGTTGAACTCGCTCTGCTCTCTCTCTCTCTCACTCACACTTGAACTTACTCATTTTACATTCCTGTTGGCGAAGCCCACACACAGGCACTATACTTAGACAAACACTGAAGCACACATGATACGCACATCCTGCTTCAGTTGAATTCTCAAGCTAATCAAGCTTAATTTCAGCCTCTCCTTGTTAAATATGAGTCTCCACTCATTCTAATGGTGTTTTAATTAAGCTCACCCACGAACTTCTGGGACTTAAAACGCAAATGGGAATACTGAGAAGGAGCTCAGCTGAAACAATGTAGAAGACGGCTCAATAGCACTTCTTAGTGAACAACCTGTGTATCTATATTCATACTTGGTCAGGTCTCAGTAAGGTAATTTCAGCTCATTTAGCAGACGCAGGCCATGCCTAATTGATTTGTAGGCATAAACTGACAGTGCTCTCAGGTTAGAACTTGTCTGATAAATTGGCTGGATTATATATTGGCTGATATAAGCTTATTGCAGATATATCGGTATCGGTGTATACGTTGGGCGAAATATCAACAAGTTCAGAAAGGCCGAAGATATGTTCGAGGTAGTTTAGAAACAGTGATGCCATTACATACTATGCCTGTCCTAAAAGTTTAATTTTCAACTGTAAAATGTCTCACTTAATGCATATAGTTCATCCATACCGATTTGAGTGTTTTAGCACTTGTGTGTACTAGCCCCAAAAAGCCAATTCATGTTTCTGGACTGACAGTACAGATGTTTGCCCTAACAACATGCATCGACTTTTACTGAACTGTGTTATGCAAATTTTCACCTCAAGTTGAAAATTGTTAAACTTGAGTGGGCATGTTTCTGCCTCACCTTTTCTTCGATTTATTTCCACTGTGTGGTTAATAAAAGCTAAAACTATTGCAGTTGCATGTAAAGCTTTAATAAGACAAATTATATACAAATTTAAAGGTTGCGATTCTGTTGCACAGCTCCCCCTTTTTCATTGCCAGCTTTAGCCTGCTAAATCCATGATCATCGTGTGTGTTTGTGTTTAAATGACCTGGCTGTCACTCCTGAGCTTCTTCTTTACCATAGATCCTTACCTTCTCTATGCAGGCGGACACTTTGCCACATCAGCTGCAAGTTCTCACCATTTGTAACTCATGGTTGTAAGCAGAATCTTTTTATATTTCCTATTATCTACAACTTTCAACTCATCAAATCACTTCTGTTTAATTTTGCATGTCTGGTAGCAGACTGCAGGAGGAATCTTGGGACAGGCTGCAGAGTGTATTCACAGGTCACAAGTTAGTCTGAACAGTGATTGTGTGTGTGTGTGTGACATTTTCTGCAGCTCAGCAGTCTAACAGCTCTTTTGAGCACAGGAACATGTCAGGGAAGGCCAAGGACACATACAGATTGAGCGTACATGTACCACGTTTGGTTGGACTCTGTCACCTCATACTTTGTTAGACAAGGAACGTGGCATGCTGGCAAAGGTACAAAATGTGCTATCTGTACTCTGAAGTACAGTGTGATTCTTTTCATGTGCATCATCAGGTTCCCCCATTGTGTATTTTTAGATCTGCTATCACAAACCAGGTTCATGACGCCAGGCGTGGAGAAGAGCAACGTTTCACACAGCCATGGGGGATAAGCATGTGCTTGCCTGTGGGCTTAGGGTTAGTGTTTTGGTTGTTCCTGACGTTGATCCTCTCTGGAGTCGTGTGGGAGGGCTGTGCAGACGACTCTGTAATTATGCTGTCTCCATGACATATTAATGGGGTTTGGCTTGTAATCGTAAGTAACAGCATCCTCGTCTTCTGTCTTGTATTGAAGATAAGTGTATATGCTAAAGTGTTGAGCGCTCTTCTGGCCCATTGTTGAAAAGAAAAAAAAAATCACAACACGGAAATGTAATGATAAAAGACATAAAGTCAGATTACATCACAATAATGGTTCTCCTGTTTGTGATGATGCAGTGCAGATATTCGCAATACTGTATTTTATCTTCGAGCAGATAATGTGTCTGATCCAAGCCAGGCTCAGTTTTCATTTCACAGTCGGTCGAGCGTCACTAGGGAGGTTTCTGCTTCTCTGTTCCCCTGGCAAACTCATTGAACAAATGCTGGTCTCCTAGGTAATGGATCTCCCAGGGCCAGAGGTTTGCCTCATATGGGGGCGCGTTGTCAAGGAGAGACACCAGATGGGCTGGGGCTTCCCTGTCACTGCAGACCTACTGTACCTAGATGCATGCACAGATAGCTTGCAGCACCGCAACTTTGGCCTCTGCCCGAACCAAACATGTCAGGCAATAGCAGAGAGGAAGAGTAGAGCTGCTAGTCTCAATGCCACACTTTGTCCTTGGGCTCTGAAAAAGCCACAGCAGCAAGGCAGAGGCGCTGTATAGCAACACCTAAAGTGGAGCAGTTATTTTTCCACAGGGCTGGGATGCTAGATCAGTGAACTACATAGAGGTGACTTTGTGTTGCTCTTGTGGACCACTTATTGAAGTTAGTGTTCCAGGCTTATGTGCTTTTCTGATGACCTGTACTATCAACCTTACAATTTTAAACTGTGCAAACATCCCATGCCTTAAAAACAAGCTACATGCCGTAGATTAAGTTAACTGAGTTATTTGTATTCGGTTGCCATTTGGTGGTGTACAACATTTCCCCCTAACTTTGACCTTCTTAATATTTTTTATTTATTAATTTAAAAACAGTGGGGATCCCTGTGTAATCCAAATTTGTTGGATCCAGGTAAAACTGGCAGATGTTTGTCAGGTCATGTCTATGCAGCACAAGGCTGATGCCACCAGATAGGGTTACTTTCATTCCAGCCCCATGATTGAGTCATGAAATTATGTGAGGGACTGTTATCTGTTAAAACTGTTATGTTTTGCCAATTTGTCTCGAGGAGGTTTATTTTAAAATTGCTATATCAGGAGCGACTGTTGAGAATATTTTGAAGTAAATGGACCACTGAGTTCAGTTGTACAGTGTGTCAGAACTTCACACTGTACCTCTAAACCTCTAAATTTCAAAATAACAATATACTTGGTGGGCTGTCAGTTTTCCTGCCCAGGTCAACTAAATATTAGCATTGTATGGGAAAACCTAGTGAGGCTATCATACATCCGTAGCTGTCCATTTCCATGTCAGTTTCGAACGGTCCAGGGAACATTCCTGAGAGAGAAATATAAAGACAGAGACCTGTGTGAAGCCCGCTGCAAGAGGGAGAGTGCCAAGACCGTTACTGGAAAACGATAGAGACTGAGCCACATGATCCTGTGAGGGAGGCCACAACCTGGACACATACAATGCATCAATTGTACCGAGGCTGCGCGTGCACTCACAACACACACAAGCACTTTCAGTCAGTTGTAATACTCGACATTGTCCCCGTATTAAAAGATGTTAAGTAGCTTCATGCAGTCATTGGGAAGTTTAGATTGCTTTTCTCACATACGGTGAGAAATTGAAGTATCATATTTTATGAGATTGTACGTGGGGACCAGATCCTCTGTTTCTGCCTGAGATACTTGAAATGAAAGCCTGAGTTAAGTGTTTTATCACGTTTCAAGCAGCTGTAGAGCCAAAGTGCTCCTCTTACTGTTGCTAATGCGTTTGATTACGATATGTGTTGACAAGCACTAACTAGCCAGTAAATTACTTGTATATACAATGCCTGGGCCATGCAGTGCTAGAGGCCCTGGTTGCCATGTTGGTCCCCTGCTGCACAGCTTCACTGTGGGACAAACGGAGGGCTGGCAGGCAGGCAGCACATACCGGATCCAGCCCATCCAGGAAAGAGCCAAACGTCCTCTATGGACTATAAACAATAGGGCTTCTGGTTTTGTGTCATGTTTGTGGGAACACAGAAAGAGAATTGAGAGAGCATGTGATGAAGTCAGGGAGAGGGCGTAGAGGTGGAGGGCCTCCTCTACAGTTTCTGATCTCATTCATTCCTGCTGTGTGAGAACATAGCTGGAGATTCTTAGGCCATTAGTTCAACCAAACAGCAATGTCTGAATGGGAGCCGTGAGCGCGTGCTTGACCATTAATACATCAGCAAAAACAAAACTTGAGGCCCATCCCTTTGTGTTTACTTTGTGGTCATGTTCTGCTCAGACACCTGCAGGACCAGTCATCATTTCCATTTCCAGGCAGTGTAGGTGTTGATTATGCTGCACCCTATTTGGACAGAGGCCTTTAGATTTGGTTCATCACTACAGAAACCCCCCATCATACCAACCTAGCATATTTCCAAAGCCCATAGCGCAGTTTGTAGTTTTAAGTTTTATATTGTTTCCTGCTTTCTCTAATGTAAAAGTAGGATGTTGTCAATAACAGTCTATTGATTGTCTTGCTTAAGTGTTGTGATTGTTTTAGTCAGGCAGAAGATGGGCTTTATGAAACCTGAAACGCAGGCAAACTGAAAGCAGGTGTAAGCTTTCAGTCTGGCTGCTGCTTTGAATTTGGTTTGGATTGCAAATCTGCACTGGCACTCAATGCTAAGTCCCATCGCTCTCTTCTGTGTGTTTTTGTTAATCAAGTTGTGCACATGGTGTCCCAGGGCTGGTGGTGCAAGCTTTTCTATCACTGTGATGGTTTTAGTAACCAAAGCAGTGATTAGCCCACCAATACAGCAACAGTGGAGGGATTACTTGTCTATTTTTGAAATGCTGGCTGTAAATCGCTTTACTGCACCAAGCAATCTTTGTTACAGAAAGCATAACCAAAAGTGCCACTTGCCACAGTATTTACCATTATTTTACATATGTTGGGGAAATAAATGTATTGTGCATATATAATGCATTCACACTGATAGAAACCTGCCTCCACTTTCACATTCATTGTTCTTATAAACTCGAAGCTATTGATTTTTCAAAATCCTAGTGTAGTATGTGCATGTGTCACATGTGTGAGTGGAAGAGCCTCTTAGGCACACAATGCCATGTCCACCTGTTCTCTCTCAATCTTCCTCCTTCAGCCCTCTGGAGTCTACATCAACAACACAAGTGTGTTATAGGCTTTCTATTTATTTTACAGTGTGTGGTGACATCGTATATACAGCTGTCAAATAGGAATCTATAAGCTGCACATTCCAGGCTGCACATTTGGCTGCATTCAGGCCGCATCCACTGAAACATAATAGTATTGTCAACTCAACAGCATTCCCAGGAGGCAAAGGGGGAAAAGCCTTGTTGTCACCGTGGTTGTTTATTAACCATGTTGATGGTTGGGGATCCCTCTTTTCCTGAGCAGTTCTTGTTTTCCTTAACAGTTTTTCCAGGCTCCCCTCTGTTTATCCAGACATGGATGCTGTAACGCAGCAAGCATATACAAGTTCCCTCCCATACACACAATCATAAACACACATACATAAACTGTGTACATGTACAGCCCCCAGCCCTAAACCCCTTCAGCTAGGGCCATCCATCCATTCCTCACTGACTCATCCTCACTAAAGAAAACATGGCTGCACAGCGAAGCACAGGATGTCCAGAGGACAGACAGAACAAGAGAGTACTATTTATGCAAGCATTTTTATAACTACTAGTTGCCCTAGGTCCTTACTCGATCATACACAACGTTAGTAATTAGTCATTAAGAGCCTGAAAAATAGTTTAAACGAAGCCAATTGGCTTCGTTTAAACTATTTAAATGGGCTCAACTGCTGAAAACACAAAGATGGAACATACATACAGAGATTATGAACTATAGTTTGAAATGTAGCTGACACAGATATCCAACTGTAAAAATACTCTGCATGTTATTAAAGTTTTTTTTTTCTTTTCAAAGTTGATCTAGTCATACAGGAAATCTCTGTACTGTTGAGGGCAGAATTGTTACCAAAATGTGTTTATGGTTAGCTACAGCTTTTATCCCCCTTCAATGTCTCATTGTCAGAGCTGGGTTTGGCTACTGTAGTTCAAAACTGCTAATGTGTAGTGGTAGGCTCAGGCATTGCTTGGCCCGACTTTCGGCTGTGTTTGCTCTCTGCACAGATCAAAGTCACCAGGACAGGTGTAAGTAGATGGGAGTTAGTTAGGCTGTCAGTCATACTGGCTTTACCACGCCCTTCTCTCTGTGTGGCCTGTCCAGGGACTGGAGCCGGATAAGGGAAGTCGTGGCTGAAAGTGCCACTTAAGTGAAAGACAAACACTCGCACACATATGCACAGTGTTTTATAATACCACACAAACACAATTAAATTGCCTTATAAAAGACGTATGCACACACATGCCTACTTTTCTTTGTGTGCGAGCATGTTTGATTGAAGTTAATAGAATGAGCTTTTAAATGAAACACACCATAGATGCAGTTCAGCACCACTGCTGGTGTGTTTGTGGATTTGGTTGTTTCTTTCTCACAAACACACCTGAGCTGCAAGCAACAGAGGGAGAGTGTGTGGGAGAGAGTGGGTGAGGGCAGAGGAAGTGGAATATAGCTTTATAGTTGTGGGTGGGTGGGTGGATGGTTCCACACTGCATATGGGCCACAGTGGACCAGACTAAACCACATTAATGACTGTCTGTTGATTTGTTGCGTGTTTTGATTAATAAATAACATTATTCATCTGTAAAAGAGAGGGTCAGTGAGTCTATAGTCCGTTGAGATAATTTGTTGGTCAGTGGCTGAAGTCTCTGTCCCCATTAGTGGTGCAGAGTGTCCAGAGCACTGTGGGAATCCATTGTTTACCCTCTATTCATTCATTAATAATCCACCGTCAGTCCCTTTCTCTCAGCTCTCTCCTCTCTACTTTACACACAGTCTTCCTTTTCTTCTCTGCACTGTTCTCCCCACTTGTCTTCTCTATCCTTCTTAGTCATTCCTGCCTCTTTGTTATCCTTTGCCACATTCCTCTTTCAAGTCTTCATCCTTCCTTTTCTGGCCCTCTCTCTCTTGTCCCCAGCGTCCTCTCGGACAATGGAGGAATCCCCTGGCTGGGCTGCAGGGAGGGGGGGCAGTGAGAGCTGGCCTGTGACTGACAACCCTGTGTGGGGCTGGCTGCTTGGCCTTTTGTCCTTCTGCCAAGGAAAATGGAGGGTACCCAGAGAGGTGGAGCAGTGGAGAGAGCAGGGAGGGGAAGGAGGAGGGGAAGAGGACCAGTTAGGGTGTCAGTCATGTGTGGAAGTTTTGGGAACTTTGGGTTTCAAACAGGGCTCTGCAGGGGGAAGGGACGCTTTGGCCAAGCAACATCAGCCCTTGTTGCTCCATTAGCATTGCCCTTGAAATGACTGCTGTGCTTGTGCTTTTACATAATAAGTTTAGTAAGAGGAAGGACTAATTCTTAATGCAAAACTACCTTGTGCTGGAGCTGATTGTGTCTGTGGGCACTCATGTACTGAGTTTATACCACAACAATGACTGCAGCTATCTATAGAAACGAGTGTGCAGTAATGAGGCTTGCCATTCGAGTGACCGACCAAGTTACTCAGTCAACCAAATCCTCTCTCTGCTTTTTATTTCCCCCGGACACTGAAAGAGTCCAGGCCAGCACAAAAGCATGTGCTCTCCCCTCCCCTCTCTTTGAGCCTCTCACCCCAGTAGTGTGCACGCAGTGTGTGTAGTTTGTGTGCATTGTGAGGGAATTGATATTGGGAAGAGAAGGGGACATGCGGACTAGGCCGACTGGGCAGATTTGGCACAAGATTAAGAGGCTCTGGAATGTGTGAATAGGAATTGCACTTACAGAGGAAAGGAAGTGTGTTGGAGTAAAACAGAAAAATGAGGCTTACGGGAAGAACAGACGAGAGGTTTAGTGATGGTATGTAGTTGGAGTTCCTCTCTTGCAAACTTGGATATGTGTGGGTCCATTGATTAAATGCCTCTGTAGGCGAGCTGAGACCTGATCAAGTTGGTTCAGCCCTTTTTGTTTTTGTTTGTCTAAATGCCAAGACTTCATGCCTTTGTCTCTGCAGAAAGTATACCAGTGTTAGCAGGGTTTTAAACAATGAACCTGACCTTAACTTAATGATTTAGGGCAAGCATGGAGTGTCTGGGCTTTCTCTACGGTCTCCTGCACACTAATGTGGTCTGTAAGAGGAAGGTTGAAGTGTGTGTGTGTGTGTGTGTGTGTGTGTGTGTGTGTGTGTGTGTGTGTGTGTGTGTGTGTGTGTGTGTGTGTGTGTGTGTGTGTGTGTGTGTGTGTGTGTGTGTGTGTGTGTGTGTGTGGAGCCTGCTCTGTCTGTAGTCTGATGGCATGATTGGAGGGAAACCATAAGCTAAATGGAGTCACTTGACTGGAACACTGCAGCCTCTGTGAACATCAGGCTTCGGCTCACTGCACCTACAGTGGACTCTTACAGATAACATACAATTTGCTCACATGTGTCACAAACACACACACAATACACACTCTGCTTCCTGGATATCTGTAGTCACATTTTAATTAGTTTCTGTGGAGTGACGTGAGGTCCACAAATATTAACATTGCACGCTGTGAATTTACAGTCTCTTCCAGTGCACATAAACACACTCGTAAACACTCTTAAACACCCACCGCTGCTACACATAAACACACAAATATGCACGTTAACATATTGCACTATCCCCCTGACATGCACATGCTGAGTCCTACTACTGTAGCTTGAGTTCTTGGCATCCTTAACCAAAGTAAAACTAAGACTCTGTAAATAGTGCTGTGTGCTGACTTATAGACCTACAGCACAGGATCTTCTCTCCTGTGACGTCTGCAAAATGCACAAGCATTGCATGCACGCACACTTACAAACACACATCCTGAGGTACATTAACACACTCTGTTTGAGTGGAATGTAAGCTAAGCAGGGCGATGCAGATAAGACAAAGCAGAGCATTTTACGATGCTCCAGACACACACACACACACACAGCTCTCTGTCACAGGTTGCTCCTGGGTGACGAGGCTTTCATTCACTGTATAATAATGGGGGATATCTCTAATAAGTACCCGCACCACAGAACCCATTTCACACTAGCTTAAGTTGGTCACATTGTGGATGTTGCACAGACCCAATCCTCCTCTGTGTGAAACTTTATCAAAGTCCCAACAGAATCTGTGCAGCTGTGTCAGTTCTCATAGCACTAATGTAATTTACCTAGTACTTTTTTTTTTCTCTGGAATTCAAATCAGTTTAAGGAGGAACATGGCTGCAGGCTTGACTACCTTTTTACTGAGTGGATCACATACAATTTGACGTTTTAGTTGTTCTCAAAAGGGGACCAACTGGTCAAACAAAGACTGCCTACTACATTTTACAGGCTTATCAACAGTTGTCAGGTGGCTAGTGTTGAATTCCAGTTTTGATGCTTGCTTTCCTCTGATTGTTTCAATTGTAAACACCAAATATTTGCTGTTTACAACTGAAACATGCTTTTAATTCTGAGTATTGTGGCGCACAGACTTTGGAATTGATTATCCACCTTTGTTAGGCATGAGCAAAACTAGTATATATTATGGTAGTTTGTAAATGGGCTGTGCTGACTGGTATGCTGTGTAAGTGCTCTGAGACCCCACACTGCCCTCTGCTGACATGGCTATCATTCACCCACCTCCCCCCTCACTCCTCTCTGTTCCACACTACTATATCCTCCTGCTCGCAGCTTCACTCCCTTCCTTAAGCAAACAACTCTCACAAGGGCTGTCATTAAAACATCCCAGTTGCAAAGTTATAAAGGAAATGTAGCACACTGGTTCTCGCCAACGTGCTGCCTCACTCTACAAATGGTTACACACACACTCATGAGCACAGTCCTGTAAAAGCTGCCTGAGAGACTGTGCAGACTGCAGTGGTTCACTAATACAATGAAGAGACGGTGGCGGTACACTAAATCCCACTGCTCCCACTTGTTATTCCAATTGACCCATTGACCCGTATAACACTGTTGGTTGTCCATTGTTTAATTTGAAAGTACGTCAGTCGGAGGGAAACTGCGGAGACATCAGGTCCAGTTTTCATTGATGGAATTAGCAGTTATTGACTGTTCTAAAAGTAATGGGACACATTAAAGAACAGACTTAGTACATGTTACTTATGTAAAATGTCAGTATGTGATTGGACAAGTTATTCGGCATCTTGCAGTTTCTCAGAAAGACACCAAAAAGATAAACGTGTAAATCAGATCTTGGTGTTCGTATTGAGTGCTGAGTAAAGCTGCTTTGAGAACTGGGTAAAGCATCACAGTTGTTTCCAAGAAAAACACAGGCGGGCCTGTCTGTGAGCGGCCACTCTGGAGTGAATGGCCATCTTTGTGAGTGTTCGTAACTACTTGTTCACAGGCGTGATTGCAAAAGCTTTCCCCTTATCACTGATCGAGCCCTGGACGATATCAAGAGAGGAGAGGAATGCACTGATGCAAAGCTTTTATTAGGTGATTGGTTTAGCTTTGGATGGAAGAATTGCTAATTGTCCATTAGCAGTAATATAGCTTTACATACTTTGGTATGAGAGTACTGCCTCATCGTGGGAAGTTGAACCTGAAGCCTCATCAGCGTTTGTGGGGAATTAACATAATGTTTTGAAAAGTGTGTACTTGTATCTGCAGCATGAGTCTTCAGGTGTGTGTGTTTTTCAAGGCACCCTTTCCCTGAGAGGTTTTCAATCTCCGAGTATCACCTGTTCTGCCAGCAAGGTTGCCGCCCCTCCTGGGGGCTGGTTCCCATCTGGGCTTGGTCCCGGTCACATGGTCGCCCACAGCTCCTGTTTCCTGTTCCTGTCATCTGATACCTGTCACCTGCTACTCAGGGAGCCAACACCCTCTTTGTCTCTCTCTGGCTCCGTCCTTTTCTGTATTTATGTCCTCCCTCCTTCCCCCATTTCAGTTTCCATCAGGTGGAAAGGCTACTATGAACTACCAGTCAAATGCTGGGAAATTTTGGAAATTGGGAAAGTACTGGCAAGCTCTGTCTTGCACTGCCAGCAAACCCCGAACAGATTCTGGGAAAAAACCTTGGCGCTGTAGCCACCTCACTCCCCATCCTAACACAATACACATAACTGGTTAAGAGCAGGAAATGTCTGTCATCGAGGAACTGAGTGGAGCTGAACTGCCGCATTCTTCTTTTTGGCAGCGTAATTGTAGAGCTGTCGCCCAGCATGTTGTATTGAGTGTGTAGTGTGTGTGTAGATGTGTGTTTTCACACTTTTGTCAAGCAGAAACCTGACAATACACATCAAAGAAGGTTTTGTGTTGTCTGATTTTCTACATGTTTATGCAACAGTTTGGAAACAGGAGTGGAACAGCGCTACATTTTTAAAACGTAAATCCCAGTGAAGAAGGAGGAGCTTAAAAATTGGCCGGATTCTTCAATTTAGTATATTAATCTCTGGTAATTGACACACAAGGGTGGTTTTCAGCAGTGGGCCTTGCTGACAGCCTGAGGTTTAATTTGAATTAAGGTTTAGGCTCCAAGCTTGCAGACGTCTGTGCACCCTATGTCCAGAAAGCATCCCTGAATAATGAGTTTATACAAATTCCTACCCCAGAAAGCCCAAGTCGGCAAGTTCCTCAAGAGCCCTCCTCCCTTACAGCGTCTGAGAAGTCGACTGGCTTTTGACAGGGCAGACAGTGGGTCCTCTGTGGGCTGCAGAACCAGGGACTGATTGAGGGGTTAATAACTGCATAGTTTTGGCCTGTTACTCTTGCTGTTCCCCGCCAGCCTGTCTTGTCTGTCCATCTTAACGGCAGATGACACAGGCAGACGCACACAGCGCGGCTGGCAGAGGAATGTTTCTGAACGCTGTCCCATCCAACAACCAGGCTCTTGTGAAAGTACTTGGCATGGCCACAGCCGCAGCACTCTCCTCAGCTCTCCTATCGAAAGCCACTTTGTTTGGTTGGCGTTGCCGTGGTGAGGAGGAGTTTTTGGGAATATGGCAATGGAATGTTTTTAAAACCGGTTCTGGGAGACGGCCCTCATGTGAATATACAAGATGTTTTGTGTGTTCACTTTACAGTTGTGTGTAAATGTGTCCCACATATCATGTTTAAGCCTGCAGTTACACTTTATCCATTCTTAGTTTTACTCTTAAATTTAATATTATCGAGGTTTGGACTGTTGGTCTGCAAAAAAACAACAATTTGAATATGTCAGTTAGGGCTCTGGGAACTTTTTCACAATTTTCTGATGTTTTATAGACCAAACATTTAAAAAAAAAATTATAATCTGCAGATAAATGACAATGAAAATAAGTTGTGGCCCTACTCATTAAGCATTTGCATTACCACTTCTGTATGTGGTGCATCCTGACAGGATCAGGTGAGAAAATATTTAATGTTCTGTTTTGATTAACATAGCATGATGTGTCTCCACAGCCTTTCTTCAGACTACTGAACCTCCGGAAGCTTGGCCTGAGTGACAATGAGATCCAGAGACTCCCTCCTGAGGTGGCCAACTTCATGCAGCTGGTGGAACTGGACATCTCCAGAAACGGTACATGAATACATACACAAGTTCACTGTGAACTTGTGGCAGTTGCTCTACGATCTCTGCTTGTAAGACCACCCATTAACACACGATTACTTTAATGATGTGTTTTAAAATAACCTTCCGCTCTTGTCTAGACCACCCAAAAAACACAAAACAACAAGGGCGTTATGTCTGTAAAGATGATATCTGCCATGTGGTGTTAAGCAGCAGGAGCATAGCCAAATCAGTTGGAGAATCAACACACTAGCAGCAGCCATTAGATAAATATTAGCTGGCCCTCTTTGCCAGATTATCCAGTCTACCCCTGGGCACAGCAGACATTCATACATGAATCTCCACACCCTTGAAATATTCCTATAAGACAAGCAAAGAAAGAAATTCAGCACCATAATGCAGCCAAAGGTAATATTACATACATGATACAGAGACTTAAGGTGAAACTCATTTCATTTGGGGCTGCTATTTAATTTCTGCAACTCATCAGCTGTAACACACACACACACACACACACACACACACACACACACACACACACACACACACACACACACACACACACACACACACACACACACACACACACACACACACACACACACAAATACCCTCTCTGTGTCCTTGCATGCTGCACACACATACACTGATACTCAGTGGCAGGAAGGGCCTACATGGTAGATATGAGACATCTGCTCTGCTACACGCTGCATCAAGTGCTGTGGGAGCAGTGTGCAGTGGCCTGTAAGGGCCTTTCCCATCTGTCTGCCTGCCTGCTCCTGCTGCAGGACAACGTTGAGCCAGATAAGCATCATAGGCTGCTCGGCTCAGTAGGGATTTCTTAACCTGCACCTGCAGGATCCAGTGGTAAACGTTCTTTACCTGGACAGGCCAGTTGGTCAGATTTCTTCTTGTGCTTTCTGTATGTGCACTGGGACTATGGAGGACAGAACAGAGGCTATCTCCCTGTCTTCTGTCTCTCACAAATAGGTTTCCCTCCTTTTTTTAGTTTTATTTGACCCTCCCTTAATGTCAGCCGTTTACCATACATGGGAACACCATCCAATTAAGACTGAAGCAATGAAGTAACAGCTGAAATGCTTTCATACACAGAGACGTGTCCAATTAGCTTAAAGATTACTTGAATGAAAGAAAATAGCTGTAAATGTGTGATTGCTCTGTAAATTTTACTTGTGGGGTGGAAATGAAGATGTGATGGTACCCTTTATCCTCCTTACTATAACTTCCATCTCTTTTTGTCTCATTTTTTCCATTTCTTTCTCTTCCCTGCTCCATCTGGTTGTGATTACAAGGAATTTAAAATGATTCACTCCATAAATTATGAGCCTCCCCCCACCCCCCGCTCTACATCTGTGTGTCCATGGTGCTGACTCCTGTCCCCCCAACCTCCTCTTTTCTCCTGCAGACATTCCTGAGATCCCCGAGAGCATTAAGTTTTGCAGGGCCTTGGAGATCGCAGACTTCAGTGGAAACCCCCTGTCCAGGTAAGTGAATGGGAACAGCCCATCACTCTATTCATCATCACTGCCCAGATGCAACAAGGGGGGGGGGGCAGTACAAAAATGAAACAAAGCATGATAAGTGTCACTTGTGTGCTCTAATAACTTTGCTTTCCTATTTCAAATGTGCAGTGAATCGTACTGTGTGTATACGTGTTTGAATCTACAGTCTGCACTTTATGCTGATTTGTAACTGCAATTCTTGAAATCATTCAGTTGCTAAGAAGTACTTATGCACAGTACGTGAACAAATGCCTGGAGGAGATCATGCTCTGTGTGACAATGTGCTTTCTGACCAAACAAGTCTCTGTATGAAACACAAGTGTCACGTTAACCTAACATGGATACTAGTTAATCCCTTTGATATCCCTATATAAACTGCCCTGCTGTCTGAGTTAAAACCTTGCTCTCTTGCCACATCTCCAATCAGGGATGTCTAAGTTGGTATTTCACCTTTTAACTTTCTCCTATAGAAAAGCAATGGAACGACTTGCAGCAGCGTTTCTGGCTGAATGCTCTAACAGATGGGAATACGTAAAGGGCCAATAGTCTTGTGTGTGAGTCAAGTGATCCCATGCGTTGTACAACAAAACCCTAAGAGTCTCTTCTCTCCACTGTTTTCCCTCCTGTCTTTCTGCTTCAGATTGCCGGATGGTTTCACTCAACTCCGAGCGCTGGCTCACTTGGCACTCAACGATGTATCGCTGCAGACGTTGCCCAACGACATTGGAAAGTATGTACACATGCACAGTGCCTCATAGTAGATCATTTGATGGGGTAAAATTTGTTTTTCTCTTGGATAGTTAAAGAAACCGTTGTCGTGTCTTCATAAGGGATTGAACATTTTAATTATGCTTCAGAATTGTTTTTAAACCCATAATCACTGGTTACAAAAAACACATTCAATTTGCAACTCTGCTCCCAAATAATTTTGAATTATTAATCATTAGTTATTGTGAATAGAGCTGAAATGAAAATAAATAATTAAAATGAGTTGGCAACAATTTTGATTAATCGCTTGAGTCAATTAACAAGCCAGAATACTGAACATTCTCTGGTTCCAGCTTTTAAAATGTGAGGATTTACAGTGTTTTATATCATTGTAAATTAAATATCTTTGGGGTTTTAACTGTTGGCCGAACAAAACAAACACTCTGAAAACATTACTTGGAGGCTGGGAAATTGTGAAAGGCCTTTTACACAATTTTTCAATGTTTTGTAGACTAAGCGATTAGTTGATAAATTGAAAAAATAAAGAAATAGATAATTGATCATCAAAAAACATAGTTACTTGCATCTGTAATTGTGAATACTGCAACTTGAGAAACAAGTCAAAATTGTAAAAGCTCTAATCAAGCCATCACACTGGTCCATGTTGCCAGACTGAAGGCCCTCGACTCAGTTAGATCCTTGATACATTGGGAGACTGAGCAGGTTTTCAAGGGGTGTAATTCTGTTGCCCAGTGGGCTCTGAGGCAGCTGGGCTCTGGGCTCTGGGCCACTGCTGTGCTCAGACAGATGGAGGAGCCCCTCACCATGCCAGGCAGCCCAGACAAACAGACCTGCCATCTGACTAACCAACCTGCCTCTCCTCTCTCCTCTCCCCTCTCTTACTCCCCCATCCACCCCTCTCGCCGCCTGCCAACTCCTACCCCTCTTTCTCTTTTACTTGCCTCCTTTTCACTGCCACTCCTCCTTTTATAGCCTGGCCAACCTGGTGACGCTGGAACTCAGGGAGAACCTGCTGAAGTCTCTGCCCACGTAAGTGTCATCTCCCTCCAGCGTAGATATACACGGTTCGGCCTCTTATCTAATTCCCCACCATCTCCATCAAGCACAATAAGCGTCTATTGACAATGCAAAATGACAATGATCCCACAATGCATGAGACATTGTTGCCGCTGTTTCTCCTTTGTTTCTTTTACTTTTGTATGTCAGCATTATACTCAACATGCGCTTTAGTTAGAACCTCTATCACATACAAATGCAATCATTTAGGAAAGAGATGTATTGCAGTGTGGAAGAACATGACAGAAACTACAAGTCAGGTGTAGCGACGTCGTTTTAAAAACATTCTTTGCATATGTCAGTACATGTGAATGAATGGTATGTTGTATAATCACTTGCAAAGCTCTGCTCTTTGATCTTTCAGGACGCATATTTGTGTGACTTACTGCATGTGCTATTTTGCGTGCGTATTCAGGTCGCTCTCTTTCCTGGTGAAACTGGAACAGCTGGACCTGGGCAGCAATGAACTGGAAGTTTTGGTAAGTCAATGACTCATCATCCCATTTAACCATGTAATATAATGTACACTAGATAATCAAAGTCAAACAACACCCTCAGTTGTGCCTTAAAATAACCTGTTTCATATTTGCGCTGCTAGTGCAGCACACACAAAGTGACATGTGTCACAAATATCCTTCTCACATTCCCACCACAATAATTATGATCCAAACCACATGTTTATCTCACCAAACACAGCAGAGCCGGTCTGTCCAACCTGAGGCCCTGCATGCACTGTACCCCGCACTGAGCGTTGCTTTAACCCGGAGAACGCCCACTTGTCTCAGTAAGACAGGGTAAACAATGTCTCATGACCTAACAAGGGCGGAGGCAGAGCAAATAGTTGACATTATGATCAAACCTTGCCAGCATTCTCCTTAATTTCATTTAATACTTAGACTTCAATTTGAGGTAATTTTGGAAGACGTCAGCCCAGTGAGCCAAACAAATACATGTTTACTGAATGGATTTTTGACCTTCAACAAAAGAACTGTATTTAAAGATCATGATTCTTGACCTATTAACAGCAGATAAAAAGATTCTGATCACTTTCACACTAAAAATTGTGAATCTAAGGCTAAAATCAAAGCTCTACCACATATTGGCATTAAAACATTAGATGTGAATGACAGATGCCTTTTAATCACCTGATTCATCTACATTTATGTGTATTTAGGGCACATGATTTGTGTTTGCTGTGGCCTCGACCCCTCTGAAAGTTTTTTAATGCAGAGCAGATTACCACTTACTGTTGCGTGTGTTGATTAGAGCACGCGATCCCTGGCTTTGCACTTCAAGCGTTAACAAAAATAATCAACCTGCCTCTTCCAATAACCAACTGCCTCAATGTGCTCCCTCCTCTGCTTCTCTCTACTTCATCTCATCTCTCAGCCGGACACCCTCGGTGCTCTCCCCAACCTGAGGGAGCTGTGGCTGGACCGTAACCAGTTGACCTCATTACCACCAGTAAGTACAGTTTAATACAAATGATTTTTAAAGCTGCCCTGTTGTAAGAACTCTGCAGCTTTTCTCGTCAATTTTTTATAAAACTCCATTGCACATATGCGGAATTAACTCCCACCACCAGATATCTTTCTCTTGTTATTGCTGTGAAGGTAATGGTTGTGTTGTGCCTCTGTGGCTCACTGCAAGTGGTATTTATTGTGTGTGTGTGTGTGTGTGTGTGTGTGTGTGTGTGTGTTTAGGAGCTGGGGAACCTCCGGAGACTGGTGTGTCTGGATGTGTCCGAGAATCGTCTGGAGGAGCTTCCCTCAGAGCTAAACGGCCTCCTGGCTCTCACTGACCTGCTGCTCACACAGAATCTGCTGGAGGTCGTCCCAGACAGCATAGGTGAGAGACACAAGGGGGAAAGAGAGAAACATTGTCTTAGCAGGGATTCAGACGGAAAAGAACACAGGGGGCTGCGTTGGTGGGGGCGTGTTGTTTAAGGTGCCAGTGAGATATGAAATACGATCCAGGAAGTCCAGTTTGAGTAACAGATTATGTGTTTAAAGGCTTATCAGATGCCAAAACACTGCACAAGGTTTGTAATACTCACAGACAGGATTTTACAACTCTGGAAAGCAACAATTTTATCTTTCATCACAACTACTGTGAGGTAAACAGTAGAAAATATGGCGTTCACATTACAAAGTAATCCACCAGGAATGTATGCTTGCATGTATTTGATTAGCCAACGCAGCGCCTTGCCAGATGATATTGCTTTGTGTTGCAGGAAAAAGTTGAGCCTGCTTCCAATTTTTTTGCTGGACAATTCAAATAAATGAGAGAAATTATGTCAGCAATGGCATCAGACACAGTTGAATAAATAAATGATGAGGTAGCAATGGCAGTCATCTCTCTGTTGTAACCATCGTCACATTTCATGAAAGTGTCATTTGTACATATATTACAATATTGTCAAGCATTTCTCAAACAGCAAGACAGAAATAAGGCCAATATTCAGTGACATGAAAGAACAAATACTAATAAGTGTGTTAAAAGTTTTCTTTTTTTTTTTTTTGGTGTCTGTGAATAAAGTGTATTTTTGGTAAAAAACATTTTGCCATCGGATTTGGCAGCAATAGATTGAGTAAACCCTGGGGCAGGCCCCACTGTCTGCAGGAGAGGGTTCACTGTTAAATAAGAGCAGCACTGCCCTCTACTGGAAAAATAATGCCAGTGAAGAGTGGCACAGGCAATAACAACAGCTTGTAATGTGTTTTTCGTTTTTTAATTGAATTTATTTTATTCCAGAGCATCGGTCCACATTACAACATGTCACATCTAGTGTTGGTGTCTTATTGCTACAGTTTGTAAAATGGTATTGTGTTTTGTGTCCAGGTTGCATGAAACAGCTGTCCATCTTGAAGGTGGACCAGAATAGACTGACGCACCTGACTGATTCAATAGGAGAGTGTGAAAACCTCACAGAACTCGTCTTGACAGAGAACCTTTTACAGGTAGGGAGATATAAACCACTTACAGCAGCCTTGCACTGACACAGTTAGGATTCATGTATGCCCATAAATACCAAAGTCCAATTAACGGCTGTTAAGCTTCATTATCATTTTCACCTATTATTAATGGCTTCTGTCTCACTCCCTCAAAGTCACTTCCTCGCTCGCTGGGCAAGCTAAAGAAGCTGACCAACCTGAATGTAGACCGCAACCGTTTGGGCAGCGTGCCCAAAGAGCTCGGCGGCTGTGCCAGCCTCAACGTTCTCTCATTGAGAGACAACAGCCTGGCCAAACTTCCTGCTGAGCTTGCAGATGCCACTGAGCTGCATGTGCTGGATGTGGCTGGAAACAGGTAACTCACTTAACACCCTGAACTGTAAATAATACGCAGCAGCTTTTCGTGCTAAGGTTAAATATTTGAATGCCTTCGCCAAAATGGACTTTTGGTGTTACCAGCATCCTGCGGAGACATTGCTCCTCCAATTTTGCCCTTTTAATGTGATCAGGACAACAATATAATCTCATGTAGATGTATTTTCAAAGCTGTGGTGCAAAGTAATGGAAATTATGTATCAGAAAACTTTAAGCAAATGCATCATTGTCAAAGGGTCTTTGGTAATTTCCGAAAGGTTATAGAGGGAGCATGTTTTCTGCAAGGTTATCCCTTTTTCTTTTTCTCATTTATTAGTACACCTGATATATGAATGCTTAGAGTTTTGTGATCACCAATTTATCATAGAAGTATTTGGTGGATGATATTTTACTTTTAGTTTCTGAAAAGAAAAAGTTGTGGCTCATCTTACCTCATCCCTTCTTTTGTCCAGATTACAAAACCTGCCTTTTGCCCTGACAAACCTCAATCTGAAGGCCATGTGGCTCGCAGAGAACCAGTCCCAGCCGATGCTCAAGTTCCAGACAGAAGATGACGAGCGCACAGGAGAGAAGGTGTTGACCTGCTACTTGCTGCCCCAGCAGCCCTCCCCGAGCCTAGGTGAGTAGCACTTAGTTAATGCAATGTGAAGTTTTAATTGGTTTGTTATTGTTTTGCATTAGACACATATAAGAAAAGTCGGTCATTCAAATGTGTAAGACATTTAAAACTTCTGTACATGTGGCCTGTCCAACTTCATCATAGGTTAAATCACAATAATATTAGTTTTTACTTAATTTTATATTTTAAGGCATAGCATGTTTTTGCGCGTTTTTGTCTATTCAACAAATTGATGTTTAAATATGTTACTTTAAATGTATAAAACTGCTAAAATACTAAGATTTGTAGTATGTAAAGTGTCTAACTTATTCACTGTATTAACTGGTAGGAAATTTGTCTCATATTTGGAGCTTTATAATTAGTTTTAGTATAGTAGTCAGTTAGCTAACTACTTGTAGTTCGTAAACCACTTGTAGGTTGTGAGACCTTACAGAATCTGTTCTTGAGGCTGTCCATTTTCAAAAAAGGGTTACATCTTTCTTTCTCTCCTCTGCACCTTTCCTTCCTTTTCCACAGAGAACTTGCTGCAGAACAGCGTGGACGACAGTTGGACCGACAGCAACCTGAACCGAGTGTCAGTCATTCAGTTCCAGGAAGAGACCAAGGCTGAGGAGGAGGATGATGAGGCTGCTGCAGATCGCAGAGTGAGGAAATGCAACAATACAGTGTCACTTTATGTCCTCTTCATGGCAGTTTGCTCAGAGAATTTTCATGTTTTGTCCTCCTACCTATCAGCATTGATCCTGTACATCTCTGTTATTTGTTTTAGCTAATTGTGATTATCTTTTTATTGTCACAAAGTCGTCTGACTATTGTTTATTGATTAAGGTTATGACTGACCAAAGTATTTGTAACAACTCCATACTAATGCATATTTGTTGCCAAATTAATTTTTCTGTTTCAGGGCCTTCAGCGCAGAGCCACGCCGCACCCTAGTGAGCTGAAGGTGATGAAGAAGGTGATTGAGGAGAGGAGGAATGAAGCTTACACATCCAGACCTGATGGAGAAGGAGAGTCTCCTGATCCACAGGTGCATACGTCATACTGTATAATGACTGTCGTGTCAAGGCTGTAGGAAGTAGACAAAAGGCAGTTTTCTCACTCGGTGACTCAGTGTTGCATCATTATTCACTGGTGATCCCGCATTAATCACAGTGATGCTTTTGGTTTTAGGAGAAGCGGCTCAGTGACCTCTCCAATCAGAGCCACGACTCCCAGGTGTCCAATAGCACACTGTCGGCCACCTCCCATGAGGACAGACAAAATGTGACCGCGGCCTCGCAGCGGGACAACCACGTAGACGGCCACTCCCCTCAGGAGGAGGACGAGCTGGATGAGATGGAGGTGGAGTACATTGAGGTGAATATTCAAAACATCCATAACATTGTGAACATCTGTATATTTTTACTTGATTGAAACAGGAACAAGAACGACAATCTTGTTTTTAAGAATTCAATTCAATTCAGTTTTATTTATATAGCGCCATATCATAACAAAGTTATCTCAGGGCACTTTTTCTAGTAGAGCAAGTCTAGACCGACTCTTTATATTTACAGAGACCCAACCTTTCCCACCATGAGCAAGCACTATGCGACAGTGGCAAGGAAAAACTCCCTTTTAACAGGTAGAAACCTCGAGCAGAACCAGGCTCTAGGTGGGCGGTCATCTGCCTCGACCGGTTGGGTTGAAGGGGGAGGGGGGGAGCAGGAGAGAGAGCAGGAGGAAAGAGAACATACAGCAGCACAATACAGTTTCACACAGAGATGTAACGCAATGGCCGCGGCAATGGCATGGCTGTCAACACCAACAGAAACAATACTAAGAGCAATATTACAGCAGCAGTACTAATAATAATATCAACAGCAGCTGCAGCAGCGGGTGCAGAGGAGGAGCACAGGGGCAGCAGGCGGCCGCAACCATAGATCCAGACCCTACAGCTCCGGAGGCAGAAACACCTGCAGAAAGCAACAGAAGGAGAGAAAAAGGGGAGAGAAAGCACACAACTACGGGAAGAAGTTGAATTAGTAACAAGCATTGATGGATATGAGGGCGTACAGATGGAGAGGAAGAGGAGGAGAGAGGAGAGAGGAGCTCAGTGCATCATGGGAAGTCTCCCGGCAGTCTAGGCCTATAGCAGCATAACTAAGGGGTGGCTCAGGGCTCACCTGAGTCAGCCCTACTATAAGCTTTATCAAGGAGGAAAGTCTTAAGCCTACTCTTAAATGTGAGGAGGTTGTCCGCCTCCCGTACACAAACTGGGATCTGGTTCCACAGGAGAGAAGCTTGATAGCTGAAGGCTCTGGCTCCCATTCTACTTTTAGAGACTCTAGGAACCACAAGGAACCCTGCATTCAGGGAGCGCAGTGCTCTAGTGGGGTAATAGGGTACTATGAGCTCTTTAAGATATGATGGTGCCTGACCATTTAGGGCTTTGAAGGTGAGGAGAAGGATTTTAAATTCTATTCTGGATTTTACAGGCAGCCAGTGTAGAGAAGCTAATATTGGAGAAATATGATCTCTTTTCCTGGTTCTTGTCAGTAAACGTGCCGCAGCATTCTGGATCAGCTGGAGAGTCTTAAGGGACTTATTGGGGCAGCCTGATAGTAGAGAGTTGCAATAGTCCAGCCTAGGCGTAACAAATGCATGGACTAGTTTTTCTGCATCTGTTTGAGACAGGATGTGCCTGATTTTTGCAATGTTACGTAAATGAAAAAAGGCAGTTCTTGGGGTTTGTTTTATGTGGGAGTTAAAGGACATATCCTGATCAAAGATAACTCCAAGATTCCTTACGGTGTCGCTGGAGGCCAGGGCAATGCCATCTAGACAAACTATATCTTTAGATAATGTGTTTCGAAGGTGTTCGGGGCCAAGTACAATAACTTCGGTTTTGTCTGAGTTTAACATCAGAAAATCGCAGGTCATCCAGGTTTTTATGTCCTTCAGGCATGCTTGAAGTTTAGCTAATTGATTAGTTTCATCTGGCTTGATCGATAAATATAATTGGGTATCATCTGCATAACAATGAAAATTTATGGAGTGCTTCCTAATAATATTGCCCAAAAGAAGGATATACAAGGTGAACAGAATTGGTCCAAGCACAGAACCTTGTGGAACTCCGTGACTAACTTTGGTGTGCATAGAGGATTCATCATTAACATGTACAAACTGATATCGATCTGATAAATAGGATTTAAACCAGCTTAGTGCGGTGCCTTTAATGCCAATTAAATGTTCTAGTCTCTGTAATAGAATGTGATGGTCAATGGTATCAAATGCGGCACTAAGATCTAATAAGACAAGCACAGAGACAAGTCCTTTGTCAGATGCAATTATTGTAACTTTCACCAGTGCTGTCTCTGTGCTATGATGCTCTAAATCCTGACTGAAAATCCTCAAACAGCTTATTGTTGTGTAGAAAGTCACACAACTGATTGCCAACTGCTTTCTCAAGGATCTTAGAGAGAAAAGGAGGGTTAGATATAGGTCTATAATTAGACAAAACCCCTGGATCAAGAGTGGGCTTTTTAAGAAGAGGTTTAATTACAGCTACTTTAAAGGACTGTGGCACATAGCCTTTTAATAGGGACAGATTGATCATATCTAGTAAAGAAGTGCTAACTAAGGGTAAAACTTCTTTAAGCAGCCTAGTTGGGACGGGGTCTAAGAGACGTTGATGGCTTAGATGAGGAAATCATGGAAGTTAGCTGATTAAGGTTGATGGGAGAAAAGCAGTCTAAATGTACATCAGGTTTTACAGTTGTTTCTATGGTTCCTGTGTTTGAAGATAAGTCAGTACCAACTGAGAGCAAGAGGTGCTGAATTTTGTCTCTAATATTTAGAAATTTATCATTAAAGAAGCTCATGAAGTCGTTACTACTGAGGTCTGTAGGAATACATGGCTCAACAGAGCTGTGACTCTCTGTCAGCCTGGCTACAGTGCTGAACAGAAACCTGGGGTTGTTCTTATTTTCCTCTATTAATGATGAGTAGTAGGCTGCTCTGGCATTACGGAGGGCCTTCCTATAAATTTTAAGACTATCTAGCCAGGCTAAATGTGATTCTTCCAGATTGGTGGAACGCCATTTCCTTTCAAGTTTTCGTGATGTTTGTTTTAGTTTGCGGGTTTGCGGGTTATACCATGGAGCTAACCTCCTCTGTTTTATTATCTTCTTTTTTAGAGGGGCGATAGAGTCGAGTATTATTCGTAGTGAGCCTGCAGCACTAACAAGATGATCAATTTGGGAGGGACTAAAGTTAGCATAGGAGTCATCTGTTACATTGAGACATGGAACTGAATTAAATGCCGATGGAATCACTTCCTTAAATTTAGCTACAGCACCATCAGATAGACATCTAGTGTAGGAATGTTTGCCTAATGGCGTGTAGTCAAGTAATAGGAATTCAAAAGTTAATAAAAAATGGTCTGATAAAAGAGAATTCTGTGGAAAGACTATTAGATGTTCAATTTCTATGCCATAGACAAGAACAAGGTCGAGGGTGTGGTTAAAACAGTGAGTTTATGTACACTCTGACAGAAGCCAATTGAATCTAATAATGAGATAAACGCAGCACTAAGGCTATCATTTCCTACATCCACATGAATATTAAAATCACCTACAATAATTATTTTATCTGTTTTAAGGACTAAACCTGTTAAGAACTCTGAGAATTCAGATAGAAATTCAGAATACGGTCCAGGAGCTCGGTACACTATAACAAATAGAATTGGCTGTAGTATTTTCAAGGTTGGGTGTGAAAGACTAAGAACAAGGCTTTCGAACGAGTTATAATTTAGTTTAGGTTTGGGTTTGATTAATAGGCTTGAGTCGAAGATGGCTGCAACTCCACCTCCTCGGCCTGAGCCTCGAGGAATGTGAGTATTAATGTGACTGGGGGAGTGGATTCATTTAGGCTAACATATTCATCCTGACACAGCCAGGTTTCAGTAAGACAGAATAAATCAATATTATGATCTGATATTAGATCGTTCACTAGAACAGCTTTAGATGAGAGAGATCTGATGTTCAAGAGTCCACATTTAATTCTCCTATTTTGTTGTACTGTTGCAGGGGTGGTTTTACTTTTTATTAGGTTTTTATGTGCAACTCTTCTGTTTACTTTTGATTTAAATAATTTAAGTGATTTAAGTGGTCGGGGGGCAGACAACCTCTCTGTGGAGTTTAGGGTGGGTAACTGCTCTAATGGAAGCGCAGAGAAGCGTGTAGGACTGCAGCTCTGCCTCCTGGTCTGGACCACAGACTGTATTAAGTCTGTGGTCTGAACTCTGAGCTGTCATGGCTTTGGGCCACTGATAAATTCGGCCAGATTTCTAGATATGAGAGCGGCTCCATCCAAAGTGGGATGAATGCCATCTCTCCTAATCAGACCAGGTCTTCTCCAGAAAGTCCGCCAATTATCTACAAAGCCCACATCATTACCTGGACACCACCTCGACAACCAGCGGTTGAATGATGACATGCGGCTATACATGTCATCGCTAGTAAGATTAGGTAGGGGCCCAGAGAAAACTACGGAGTCCGACATTGTCTTTGCATATGTACACACCGACTCAACATTAATTTTCGTGACCTCCGATTGGCGTAATCGGGTGTCATTACCGCCGACGTGAATAACAATCTTAGCATATTTACGCTTATCCTTAGCCAGCAGTTTTAAATAGGATTCAACGTCGCCCGCTCTGGCCCCTGGGATGCATTTGACTGTGGTCGCTGGTGTCGCTAATTTCACGTTTCGCAAAATGGAGCTGCCAATAATCAAAGTTGGTTTCTCAGCGGGTGTGTCGCTGAGTGGAGAGAACCTGTTAGAAACGTGAACGGGTCGGTGGTGAACCGTGGGCTTTGGTTTAGGGCTATGCTTCTTTCGGACAGTCACCCAGCCTCCCTGGCTTCCCGGCTGCTCGGGAGTTGCCGGGAGACGGCTAGCAGAAGCTACCTTTGGTCGGCTCGCACCGGCTAGGGGCTGGCTAGCTACGGCTGACTGACTCTCCATGGTGCGGAGCCGCGATGGTTCAATGGTTGATCACAAACTGTTGGCATATATTCATGGTAGATTGAGAGATTAAACAAACTGGTGACTTTGCCCCATTTGGAAATGTGAGTGTAGTAGCTGTTTGAGATTTTTTTCAGTTGCCTCCAGTAAAAGGGAAACCCCTGTATGTTGATGATGTAGGCATCAACTTGTGGTCTAGTCTATTTCAGGTTGTGGAATTGAAAGACAGGCAAAAAGATGATGCATTTGCCCAGCTGTTGAATAGGATAAGAACTCGTTCAAAAAGGGACTCCACCAGTTTCACAATGT
The DNA here is from genome assembly GCA_008360985.2 of Macquaria ambigua. Lineage (NCBI taxonomy): Eukaryota > Metazoa > Chordata > Actinopteri > Centrarchiformes > Percichthyidae > Macquaria > Macquaria ambigua. The sequence continues at coordinate 481,147 of VMKM01000149.1, forward strand.
TTCAATATTTCAATGTCACTGTTTAACATTGAAGTCAGCTCAGCTTTACACATTTTTCCTACAAATAGACAAGTAAATGAGCATAATGTTCAGCAGCTTTTCAAGACTTGACCTGAATATGTTACTATAGAGGCACAGGATTTTGTAAATAGCAAGAAAACAGGTAAACTTGAGTTGATAACTGGACATCATGCCAAAGCTTATGACATGTTTAGCATAACAGCTGTTGTTGGGGAAGAATGCTCGTGTAATGTTGTCTAAAAATGTGGATGTTATGGATGGTTTGGTTAATGGGTTAATGGGTTAAAGTGTGTGAAATTTGATGATCACGTTAGTGCGCAGAGGAGGAAACAAACTCCACGTGTTTCTGTAGATTTAATGGGTTCTACGGGAATTGAACCAGAGGAAGAAAAGGTCACAAATGAAGGTGGATTGCGACGACAATTTCCACTTAAACTTGCTTGGGCTTGTACAGTACATAAAGTACAAGGCATTACTGTTGACAGCGCAGTGGTGCGTCTTAAAAAGATTTTCTGCAGGACAAGCTTATGTGGCATTAAGTCGTGTTAGAACTTTGTCAGGGTTAGTTATTCAAGATTTTGAAGATAAAGTCATATACTGTAAGGACAACCTTAAGGATGCCATTCAGAGCATGTCCCCGTTCTTGATTGGAAATATAACAAGGCACATATTGAATACACCTACTTTTACTCTGTTTTTGATGAATGTGCAAAATCTGAATAGACATGTATCAGATTTGGCAGTGTGTACACAGCATTTGCAACTTAACTGTATTGCTGTTACAGAAACATGGCCTCTGCTGATTCCTCATTAGAAACAGTAAAGATTGATGGTTTTAGTTTTCATCATTGTCCACGCAGTTTATTTATCACACAGTAGCAAACACCCAGCATTCAGCCATCACACAATATAATAAATGTTGAATGACAACAAAGTATGCCTCTGCAAATGTTTTATTCTTTTTGAGACAACTCTATCAAGCAATAGCATTGTCTTTCTAAATGTAAACAATGTCAAAATGTCATTACAAAGTGTAAATGATATGATTTGGATAGAGGGCTTGTTTAATTGTTGTTGAATTAATTTTGTGATTATTACTGCAGAAAAACATAGAATTCCTTTTCATTTTTCTGCAATATTAAATTTTGATATTGTCCCATCATTGTCTGTGTACTATTTTTTATGTTTTATGACCTCAACTCCGTCAGTTGGCTGTCAACTCCATCATATAGAAGGCACCTCTGTCAGATATTTCTTATGTAATATACATTCAATATATGTTCATAATGAATAAAATGCTTATATGGTACGCCTAATGTGTGTTCTGTTACAAAGAAAAATGTAATGTAACATGGTAAATGGTCTTATAACTATATCATTCACCCATGCACACACCAGTGACAAAGGAGCTGCCATGAAAGGTGCTGGCCTCCATCATGTGAAGAGGAGGAGGCAAGGATCAAACCACCAACCCTGGGATAAACATTAAAATATATTAAACATTAATCTATATAGTAAAGCTATAATTATATATATCTCCAGCTTAATGGGTTGTGAACTAAAGAAACTCCTGGGTGGAATGTATAATATACCCGAGTGAAGATTTTGCGTGCCCTTCAGATGCCTCAAAAACAAAAAGATAGTGGTCAGGTCACTCCTGGTTAGCTAACTTAAGGTTTCATTCAGTGCTTACAGAGCGCAGCTTCAGCCAAAAAAAGCAGAGGAGTCCATCGATTAGTTAACCAACACTGCCATCTGTTGGAAGAATACATTAATTGCAGGAACATTAACCACACATAACACATATGAAAGTTCAAAGCCACGTCACGGGCACGCCGTTTAACTTAATGGAAAGCTTTGAGCAACTTTTCATGCCCAAGGTGTGTAGAGGACATGGACAAAGTTTGAAGTGGATCCGATAAAATCTCTAGGACTACATTGCAAAAATACGAGGCCTGGAAATGGCCAAAATATCCTTAAAAATGAACAGTTTATTAAAGATAACTGACTTCCTGTTGGGTTTAGGGCATGGCTCCAAGAGGCTTTTAATTTCATACATTTACGTCAAATTTTAAGGGGGGGGCTTCGACTTTGAAATTTTTGAGGGGGCGCTATTGAGCCGTTTTGGCCATGCCCATGTCCAAGACCCATATCAGATGTACATTTGTGCCACTGATGATGCATGTGCAAAGTTTGGTGAGGTTTCAAGCATCCATAGTCCCTCAAAACTGCTTCCTGTTTATGGCGAACAATGCGTTGTCACAGTTTGATGAAAACTCAATCTTGACAGTGAAGCATCATCAATGTCTTAAGACTTTGCTGACTAAATTTGAAGTGGATCTGGTTAACCTGCTAGAGTACTGATTAAAAGTATAGGGCCTGTAACTTTGATTCAATATTGACGGGGGATCATGAAACGTGGTAAGTTTGGGGCCTCTTGGACAATGTACAATCCAGTTATAAACCACTTCTAGTTTCCTACTTCCTGTAGGCGAAACACCTAACTTCCACGCCGCGTCACAAGCACGCCATTCAACGTAATGGGAAGCTTTTAGCAACTTTTCATGCCCAAGGTGTTTAGAGGGCATAGGCCAAGTTTGAAGTGGATCCGATAAAATCTCTAGGACAAGTTCGCAAAAGTACGAGGCCTGGAAATTGCCAAAATAGCCCTAAAAATGAACAGGTTATTAAACATAACTGACTTCCTGTTGGGTTTAGGGTAGGGCTCCAAGAGGCTTTTTGTCTGGACATGATACACGTGCATACCAAATTTGGTGCATCTAGCTCAAAGTGAAAGGGGGGGGCTTTTGTTTAGAAAACTTTAGGTGGCGCCATTTCCCCTTGGTCAACATATCTATTTTTGTAGCTCTTGTACTGAGACAAATACTCGATTTGCATTAATTGATTTCCATGTTTATTTATCCAATAAAATACCAAACATTTGCTGTTTAATTGCTGTAAATTGAATTCTGTTTCTGTAGAAGGCAATCTGAAGACATCACTTTGTCTTTATTTTTTGTGCATAATAAAAAAAAAACATATATAATGACATAAGAAAATGCACAGGTGGGATGAAAACCCAGGGGGTTTGTAAAAGCAACCCACCTAACCTTAATATTAAAAACAGCTGTACATGCTTGCCACAGATTTACAAATTTTTAAAATTTCTTTAAAAGTACAATTTCCAAACATGATATACAGAAAAGAAACAAGGATTACAATAACATTTTTGCACTGCTTTCTTACACTATCATACCTTGTTTTCCTCATTTACATAATACTATGTCAAAAGAAGTTGTTCAAGATTTAAAAAAAACAAAAATCAGAAATGAGTGAATGCGAAGTAAAGCAGAAAAGCTGTTCCATATAACTGGATCTCTATACCTAATTGAAAACTGGCCAAGGCTAGTTCTGTAAAACAGACTATATAGAAGATCAACAGATCTGGTGAGAGAACAGTGGATCTGAGGAAATGGAAGTGAACTGTTAAGAAATTGAAAATACTAAAAGTACTTATCTGAAGTTTATTGATTTCTAATATGTTTAACAACTCCAGGGTTTGAAATAATGGGGCAGTATGAGCATTCCAGCTAGAGTTAGTGACCATTCGAACAAATTTGTTTTGTAATAAAAAGATGGAATAGAGACTGGTTTTATTTGTGCTTGTCCAAACTATGTTGCCAGTTAAGTTCTTAAGCGTAATCATTGATCAACTTAATATGGGAAACACATTAAAGCGCATTATTAGCTATAAAAATGGGGTGAGGATCTGATAGGGTTCTGTTTTTAGGCCTGAAGATCATATAAGCACTCACAACATTAAGGGATAATTTATTTCATTTGAGCTCTTTGGGCTCTTATGATGATTGGCATTTGTCTTTATTTCCAGGTTAAATAATAAAGAGACTACTATAATCCCAAATATAAAAAAAAAACAAAAAAAAAAACACAACAGGTCATTCAATAATATGTTGTTTATGCAATTGGTGCGCTGTCCATAGAGGTAGTTACAAAATACAGATAGTTAAGGAGCATTCACTGACTTTGAAGTGAAGGAAAGAGGAAAAAGTTAGTTGTCAGGCAGCAGCAGAGGACACTAACTCCTGTCTGCTTTCTCCTACAGATTTTATTGTAAATCTGATCTACTCAAACATTTTTCATCTCAAAAGTGGAAAGGTTTATAGAGGCAGGATTCAGCTGCTGCATAGGCATGGAAACTCAGGTAAAAGCAGCCAGCAGCACGCCATGTGATACTAGTGGGTTGTAAATTACCACACCTACCAGGGTGGACATCATTAACTGAGCAGCCTGCTTTGGCCAGGATAATCTGTTTAGAAGATTGCAGGAATCAAGCCAACTACTCCCAGATTTATTGACACTGCTCACTTGATGCCAACCCAGATTGTCCACACTGCAGGGGACTCCATCCACAGCCCAGCCAAACAAGACCCAGTTTGTTTGTTTAGCCTTTAAATGCATTTAGCTCTCTTCTCACCAGGCTACCACTATGTATAACAAGTTCCTGCATGTTATCTTGTGTGTGAGTGAATAGAAGTTGCGTGCCTGTTGCATAGGCGCATAAGCTGCTGAATGGTTGGTGTCATGATCCTAAGGACTCTGGTGTGGACTTGTGTGTTTTTGGTCTTGTTTCCTGTTTTATTTTGAAATGACTGTTCTTGTTTCCTTGTGTGCTTTTTATTTCCTGTCTGTTTTCCCTCCAGTTATAATTGTTGCGCACCTGTGTCTTGTTGCGCACCTGTGTCTTGTTGCACGCACGCACACTCCCTTTCTTCTCTGTGGTGTCATTGTGGTTGATGTTCGTCTCTTCGTGTCATGTTCCTAGTGGTTCCATGCGTATCAGTACCTGAGCTTTGTAAGTTTATTTTTGTAGTAAATAAACCTTGAATTGCTTCAGTCTCCTCGCCTGTCTGCATTTGGGTCCTTCCCCTGCTGTCTCCATATGGCTCATCATGACAGTTGGTGTGTTTGGAGGCTCTCTCTCTCCCCCCCTTCTGCTCAGTGTGGGTCTCCCCTGCGTGAGCAGTGCTGGATGATGGGCTTTAATGAAATTAGGTCTGTTAAATTGCAGCTCCTTTTCCCAGATCTCCTCTCTGACCCTCTAATTAGGCAGCAGAACGCTTCACCCCACTGCTGCTCCTCCTCAATTACTCTGCTCATGATGGCAGTAAGGGAGAGAGAAGTAGAAAGAAAGGAAGTGGTGAAGGAAGAGATGCAGAGGTCCTCAGTGATTCAGTGGTGAATAAAGGAAGTGACATCCACAGCAGTTCCTTTTACAACCAGCATTTAAAAACCAAGCCAGTTTTAGCACAGTAAAGTTACAAAATCATATACAGTACACTTCAGCTGACTACTTCCAGAACCATCCATTTTTAGATTAAATGCCTACCTTCTAGGCAAGTGTTGGGGGTGTGGCATAAAGTTACTACAGTATATGTACTGGTATCTGTTTTTCCTAAAATCTTTATTTGGACCTACACTGGAAGTGGGTGGGGCCTTCACTGGACATTGTTCAATCATCTAAACTGTTGCATCATTTACTCCTACGAGTATGCCTGCTAATATACAAAATAAAATATTTAACCATGTAACTTAATTATTCAAATAAGCACAATTGTTTTTAAACACCATCTCCAAGAAAAAAAAACGTCTGAACCGAGTCTTAATTATAGCTGTGTAACTGTTAATGGTCCGGGTGTAATTGAATAATGGAAACACAAAGAAGGGTGTCAGAGGGGAAAGTCAGAACAGCTTATTCTTTTAAAAACTGGAGGTTGGTCTAAAGTGTTTATGAAGAGAAATGAGCTAATTACAAAGCATGCCATTGTCACAACTCCAGCCAGCATAAAATGCACTCTTTTGCTCTGAATTCATCCTGCCATCATTCCAACTATCCTGTCATGTTAAGGTACAGCATTCTTCAATTCAGTTTTATTTATATAGCACCATATCATAACAAGGTTATCTCAGGGCATTTTTTTCCATATAGAGCAGGTCTAGACCGACTCTTTACATTTACAGAGAGGCAACAGTGGCAAGGAAAAACTCCCTTTTAATAGGTTGAAACCTCAAGCATAACCAGGCTCTGGGTAGGTGTCATCTGCCTCGACCGGTATTACTTTACATAGAGATGTAAAGGCAGGCACAACTAGGAAAGGGAAGAAGTCAAGTTAGTAACAAGCATTAAGAGTGCATACAGATTGAGAGGGAGAGGAGGAGAGAGGAGCTCAGTGCATCATAGGAAGTCTCCTGGCAGTCTAGGCCTATAGCAGCATAACTAAGGGGTGGCGCCCAGGGTTCACCTGAGTCAGCCCTACTATAAGCTTTATCAAAGAGGAAAGTCTTAAGCCTACTCTTAAATGTGAGGAGGGTGTCTGCCTCCCGTACACAAACTGGAAGCTGGTTCCACAGAAAAGGAGCTTGATAGCTGAAGGCTCTGGCTCCCATTCTACTTTTAGAGACTCTAGGAACCACAAGGAACCCTGCATTCTGGGACCGTAGTGCTCTAGTAGGGTAATAGGTACTATGAGCTCTTTAAGATTCAATTCAATTTTATTTATATAGCGCCATATCATAACAAAGTTATCTCAGGGCACTTTTTCAAGTAGAGCAAGTCTAGACCGACTCTTTATATTTACAGAGACCCAACATTTCCCACCATGAGCAAGCACTATGCGACAGTGGCAAGGAAAAACTCCCTTTTAACAGGTAGAAACCTCGAGCAGAACCAGGCTCTAGGTAGGCGGTCATCTGCCTCGACCGGTTGGGTTGAAGGGGGAGGGGGGGGGCGGGAGAGAGAGAGCAGGAGGAAAGAACATACAGCAGCACAATACAGTTTCACACAGAGATGTAATGCAATGGCCGCGGCAATGGCATGGCTGTCAACACCAACAGAAACAATAGATATAGATATATGATGGTGCCTGACCATTAAGGGCTTTGTAGGAGAGAAGGATTTTAAATTCTATTCTGGATTTTACAGGGAGCCAGTGTAGAGAAGCTAATATTGGGGAGATATGATCCTTTTCCTGGTTCTTGTCAGTAAATGTGCCGCAGCATTCTGGATCTTATTGGGGCAGCCTGATAATAGAGAGTTGCAATAATCCAGCCTAGACGTAACAAATGCATGGACTAGTTTTTCTGCATCTGTTTGAGACAGGATGTGCCTGATTTTTGCAATGTTACGTAAATGAAAAAAGGCAGTCCTTGAAGTTTGTTTTATGTGGGAGTTAAAGGACATATCCTGATCAAAGATAACTCCAAGATTCCTTACGGTGTCACTGGAGGCCAGGGCAATGCCATCTAGAGAAACTATATCTTTAGATAATGTGTTTCGAAGGTGTTCGGGGCCAAGTACAATAACTTCAGTTTTGTCTGAGTTTCAGAAAATTACAGGTCATCCAGGTTTTTATGTCCTTAAGGCATGCTTGAAGTTTAGCTAATTGATTGGTTTCATCTGGCTTGATCGATAAATATAATTGGGTATCATCTGCATAACAATGAAAATGTATGGTGTGCTTCCTAATATTGCCTAAAGAAAGCATATATAAAAAAGGTAAATTGAATTGGTCCAAGCACAGAACCTTGTGGAACTCCGTGACTAACTTTGGTGCGCATGGAGAATTCATCGTTAACATGTACAAACTGATATCGATCTGATAAATAAGATTTAAACCAGCTTAGTGCGGTGCCTTTAATGCCAATTAAATGTTCTAGTCTCTGTAATAGAATATGATGGTCAATGGTATCGAATGCGGCACTAAGATCTAATAAGTACAGAGACAAGTCCTTTGTCGGATGCAATTAGAAGGTCATTTGTAACTTTCACCAGTGCTGTCTCTGTGCTATGATGCACTCTAAATCCTGACTGAAAATCCTCAAAGCTTATCGTTGTGTAGAAGGTCACAACTGATTGGCGACTGCTTTCTCAAGGATCTTAAAGAGAAAAGGAGGGTTAGATAGGTCTATAATTTGACAAAAATCCCTGGATCAAGAGTGGGATTTTTAAAAAGGAGAGGTTTATTACAGCTACTTTAAAAAGGACTGTGGCACATAGCAGTTCTTTACTAGACATGATCAATCTGTCCTTAAAAGGCTAAAATTTCTTTAAGCAGCCTAGTTGGGACAGGAGACACGTTGATTGCTTAGAAGAAATCATTGATTGCTTAGAAGAAATCATTGAAGTTAGTTGATTAAGGTTGATGGGAGAAAAGCAGTCTGAATGTACATCAGGTTTTACAGTTGTTTAAGATTCCTGTGTTTGAAGATAAGTCGGTACTGGCTGAGAGCAGGAGGTGCTGAATTGTGTCTCCAACAGAGCTGTGACTGTCAGCCTTGCTATAGTGCTGAACAGAAACCTGGGGTTGTTCTTATTTGCTCTATTAATGATGAGTAGTAGGCTGCTCTGGCATTACGGAGGGCCTTCCTATAAAGTTTAAGACTATCTTGCCAGGCTAAATGTGATTCTTCCAGATTGGTGGAATGCCATTTCCTTTCAAGTTTTGGCAATGTTTGCTTTAATTTGTGGGTTATACCATGGAGCTAACCTCCTGTTTTATTATTTTCTTTTTTAGAGGGGCAATAGTCGAGTGTTATTCGCAGTGAGCTTGCAGCACTAACAACAAGATGATCAATTTGGGAGGGACTAAAGTTAGCATAGGAGTCATCTGTTACATTGAGACATGGAACTGAATTAAATGCAGATGGTATCACTTCCTTAAATTTAGCTACAGCACCATCAGATAGACATCTAGTGTAGGAATGTTTGCCTAATGGCGTGTAGTCCAGTAATAGGAATTCAAAAGTTACTAAATAATGGAAAAGACTTGGCGTACACAAACCCACTCACTGTTTTAACCACACCCTCGAACTTGTTGTCTATGGCATAGAAATTAACAGAAGCCAGTTGAATCTAATGATAAACGCAGCACTAAGGCTATCATTTTCTACATCCACACAAATATTAAAAATCACCTACAATAATTTTATCCATTTTAAAGGACTAAACCTGATAAGAACTCTGAGAACTCAGATAAAAATTCAGAATACAGTCCAGGAGCTTAGTACACTATAACAAATAGAATTGGCTGTAGAGTTTTCCAGGTTGGGTATGAAAGACTAAGAACAAGGCTTTCGAACAAGTTATAAATTTAGTTTAGGTTTGATTGATAGGCCGAGGAGGTGGAGATTCAATTCAGTTTTATTTATATAGCGCCATATCATAACCAAGTTATCTCAGGGCACTTTTTCCGAGTAGAGCAGGTCTAGACCGACTCTTTATATTTACAGAGACCCAACAGTTCCCACCATGAGCAAGCACTATGCGACAGTGGCAAGGAAAAACTCCCTTTTAACAGGTAGAAACCTCGAGCAGAACCAGGCTCAGGGTGGGCGGTCATCTGCCTCGACCGGTTGGGTTGAAGGGGGAGGGGGGGAGCAGGAGGAAAGATAACATACAGCAGCACAATACAGTTCCACACAGGGATGTAACGCAATGGTTGTGGTAAATGGTATGGATGTTAACACCAACAGAAATAATATTAAGAGCAACATTATAGCAGCAATACTAATAAGAGCAACAGCAACTGGAGAGGAAGAGAAGGAGAGAGGAGTTCAGTGCATCATGGCAAGTCCCCCGGCAGTCTAGGCCTATAGCAGCATAACTAAGGGGTGGCTCAGGGGTCACCTGAGTCAGCCCTACTATAAGCGATGCAGCCATCTTCGACTCAAGCCTGTGCCTTGAGCAATGTGAGTATTAATGTGACTGGGGGGGATTCGCTGGGGGGATTCATTTAGACTAACATATTCACCATGACACAGCCGGGTTTCAGTAAGACAAAATAAATCAATATGATCTGATATTAGATTGTTTACTAGAACAGCTTTAGATGACAGATCTGATGTTTAAGAGTCCACATTTAATTCATTCTCCTATTTTGTTGTACTGTTGCAGTTTTATTTTATTAAGTTTATGTATAACTCCTCCCATTTACTTTTGATTCAAATAATTTAAGTGGTTGGAGGGACAACCTCTGTGGAATTTAGGGTGGGTAACGACTAATGGAAGCGCAGAGAAGCGTGTAGGACTGCAACTGCCTCCTGGTCTGGACCACACACTGTATTAAGTCTATGGTCAGAACTTTGACCTGTCATGGCTTTGGGCCACTAATAAATTCGGCCAGATTTCTAGATATGAGAGCGGCTCCATTCAAAGTGGGATGAATGCAATCTCTCCTAATCAGACCAGGTCTTCTCCAGAAAGTCCACCAATTATCTACAAAGCCCACATCATTACCTGGACACCACCTTGACAGCCAGTGGTTGAATGATGTCGTCGCTAGTAAGATTAGGGGTCCAGAGAAAACTACGGAGTCCGACATTGTCTTTGTATATGTACACACCGACTCAACATGAATTTTTGTGACCACCGACATGAATAACAATTTTACCATATTTACACTTATCCTTAGCCAGCAGTTTTAAAAAAAAAAAAAAAAAAAAAAAAAAGGATTCAACGTCGCCCGCTCTGGCCCCTGGGATGCATTTGACTATGGTCGCTGGTGTCGCTAACTTCACGTTTCTCAAAATAGAGCTGCCAATAATCAGAGTTGGTTTCTCAGCAGGTGTGTCGCTAAGTGGAGAAAACCTGTTAGAAACATGAACGGGTCTGTGGTTTAGGGCTATGCTTCTTTCAGACAGACAGTCACCCAGCCTGCCTGGCTTCCCAGCTGCTCAGGAGTTGCCGGGAGACGGCTAGCAGAAGCTACCTGTGGTTGGCTCGCACCGGCTAGGGGCTGGCTAACTACAGCTGACTGACTTTCCATGGTGCGGAGTCGCGATTCTAAGTCACTGAGCCTCGCCTCCAACGCAGTGAATAAACTACATTTGTTACACATACCATTATCGCTAAAGGAGTTAGAGGAGTAACTAAACATTTGACACACCGAGCAAGAGAGAGCAGGAGGAGAGGGAGAGGGGGAGGGGGATAGAGAAGCCATCGCTAACTGAGCTAAAAGCTAAACTACAGTAGCAAGCAACTAGATAGCGTGTTAACAACTGTGGGATTAGCGTAAAGTGGCTAACAGGATAGAGATATGAGTGCTTAAACAGAACTAGTGTACACTCAAAATGTATAGCGGGTAATAGCCGCTAGTGAAAACAAAAATGAACTGGGTTTTAGCTAGAGCAGGAAAATTTGCTACCAGTAACAGAAGCACCGGCAACCGGAAATGAGAATACGTTTACCTCAGCAAGTCAGCCATCCCTGCCTTCCCTTCAGAATGATCTGTGTGGCCTACATCATCTCCCAGCTTACAGGCCAGGGACTGGGACACCGCCCAATGGTAGAAGCAAACTCCAGCCTGCTCTTCGAAGAAGTTCACCACCAAACTCAAAAAAGCTACTCCATTGCTCTGAGCTGGAGTCCCTCGCCCTCAGCCCACAATAGTCAGTAGATTGGAAAATGTTCCATTGGACTTTTTCCAGATTAACTATTACCAGCGCAGACAGCTTTTGGATGCCACAGATGACACCCTAGAAGCCATGCAGCCTTGCTAGCTTTTACACCTTGTTACTACTGGTACTTTAATCATTTCCCTTTCCCTATATTTCATTGTGGCATGAGTTTATAAGTTCCTCTGTCTCTGACTATGTAAAGTATTGCAGGACCCAGGCCATTTTTCCTTGTGGGTTTCCAGACTGTGGAAGAAGCTAAATCCTCTTAAAATTCTTTTAATGTGCACTTGTCCAGAATTCACCATGAGGGGAGGAAGCGGTCTTTAAATCATAATATATATCTGTGCAGTTGAAGTGTTCATGGGAGTTTTGTGGCGAAGAGTGTGGAAGTATAAAACAAATATATAAAAAGTCTTGTAGCTCAACTTAAGTGATAGACTAGAAGCAAATCCCCCCATCCCTGCCTCTCTGTAAAATCAGTGGATGTAATTATTGTCATGTCTTTACACTTAACATTAAACAAGCAATCAATTAGCAAACTGAACAATTTATAGAACTTTACTCCTTGGGAACTTTTTGTATTTTAGTTCAGTATTTACAGAATTGTTAAGACAGATTTGTTTGAAAATGTTTCAGATATCACTGTAGGCACACTAAATATACCATTAAAAAAAACACTTTGTTTTACTGTGGGCACACTGTTAACTACCAGAACATTTCTGTTTTTTATTTATGGGACAAAGTCTGTGTAATGAGCTGTCAGTACTTTGTTATTGTCACAGCTCAAAAAAAGCAGGACTGGACCCAATCACAGACAATAAGTTGAGTTCCAAGATTTATATTAAGTAGATGATTAACAAGCAGGTACTGGTAGGTAGATAGGATAACAGAAGCTTGAACGCAGACCACCAGGCAGGAAACCAACACAACAGCACATGACAACAAGAATGAACCAGAGAAAAGCAAGTGGACCAGTATATGTAGGGAGTGGCTGATGAGGCAAGTGAAAACAGGTGAGCAGGTGAACGAGCAAACGGTCAGGTGACTGCAGGGCTGATGAAGGAAGTGAGAACAGGTGAGCAGGTGAATGAGTGTGTAGCTGCAGATTAAAAAGATCTTTAACTTATTTAAGGTCTTTAATTTCCTTGCCATTCTAATATCTAGAGGCAGTGTGTTCCACAGTTTAGGGGCATAAAAACAGAAGGCACTGTCACCAGTACTTTTATGGGACATGTAAGACCTTAGTGATCTGGTGGGAACATAAAATGAAAGATCTCTGATGTAGGAAGGAGCAAGGTCATTTAAAGCTTTATAAACCAGTATAATAACTTTAAAATCAATTCTAAAAGATACAGGTAGCCAGTGCAGCGTCTTAAGCAGTGGGGTAATGTGATGCATTTTCTTTGTTTTAGTTAAGATTCTGAGGCCAGTTGCACAAAACCCCTTACTTTTTCCTCAAAGTTCTGTAGGTTTCCTTAAAATAAAATATATTTCATGTCCACAGTTAGTTTTTGTTGCTGTTTCCTCCCCCATTCATTGTTTTCTGTTTGCTGTTATTTGCGGATCAAATTTACTTTTTAATAAGTGCTTTCTTATATTGTTTTCCTCCTCTGACCAATTTGCCAAAGTTTTCTTGTCTTCTTCTGCCAGTTTTCTATCTATAGGCCATCTATAGGCCAACTTTGTGAGACGATAACAGTGGTGGTGATAACAGGTATCACAGGCGCGAGTGCAACCAAACAAATGGTCTTCATTCAATCTCCATGGAAACTATAGACTTTTGCTGCTGTAAAAACTCAGTTAAGGAAAAACATTAAGGCATTTACTGCATTGACAGAGGAAACCTTTTCAGGGATTCTGTGCAACACCCTTAAGTAAGTCCCTCAGCTAAGGAGAAATTAAGCCTTAAATGTCATACTTAAGGATAAAACTTAAGGTGTTTTGTGCAACCAACCCCTGGCTGCAGCATTCTGAACTAGCTGTAGTTTTTTATAGACTTTTTAGGTAATCCAGTAAAAAGGGAATTACAATAGTTTTTTAGGGGGTGTGGGGGGTATGATGACGGACAAATCTCCTCCTACAATGTATTGCTGTCACACTCACATGAGTGAACTGCATTGAGTAAAAAATTCTACTCAACTATCAGGACCTGTTGCGAGGACCTCACATTACATCACTGGTTACATGGTTGTTTACGCTAGTCTTGCTGGACCGAGCAAATGCTTGGAAGTTTGTCTGTGAACACACCACTCTCTCCCTGCACTGTGGCTCATTTTGAGCGGCGGGTGGCGAGAGGAGGACATTTGTTTTTTCTGTTGTCTGATTTTATATGGTTTTTACTTTTAACATCATTAGCTCTGTAGGTTATGTATGTCTTTTTAGCGTTAGCGTTAACGTTATTGTACTCGTGTCAGAGCAGCTTCTCTTACATTAGATTTCCACTTGTAAAATAAACTTGATGGATTCCATTCATTTAGTTGGCCGTACAGTGAGAAAAGTCTGCTTTCCATAAGCTCTGACTGCTGGTCAAACTGCCGACTAATCAGTCCAGCCGACTACTTTATTATATTCATTTTTGATTCTAATGAAATAGTTTTAATTAACAAGTCGCAAATCGCCGTGTTACATTTTACGACCACTAGCCTCCACTTCAAAACAATGCGAGCATGATGATAGAGAAACGTTTTTTTTTTTTTGCCATTGACCAATTATGCAAACTAATGTCACATGCCACAAATCATGTTTTAAAAATAAAATGTGATGTAATGGAACTTCCTGTAGTAATATATATGATCAAGTATCAGTGTATATGATGGAATAGTGGTATTAGAATGTGCCAGAGGCCACCAAATTTGGGCTTTTACGGACAAACATTTTCTCCAGGGTGGCCTGCCTCCGGAACCCAGTAGCTGGCTACTTTTTCCCACTGGCTGGCTACTCCATATCTTTGTGAAAGCCCTGGTCACATGGTTAAATGATATTACACTGTCAAAAAATTATTTTTGACTTCGGGTAGCTCTCTTTTTTCACCATACATGTGTTTGCACAACTGTGTAATAAAAGCGTGAATGAGAATTTCAGCATCTTTCTGAGTTAAAAAAGATCTGACTTTGGCAATATTCCTAAGACGATTAAAGGATGTTTTAATGAGTCTTAATAAGTCTAAAATCACTCTCAAGTTAGTGATGTGTGTTTTAATCTGTTTGCTAAGAACATCAAGCGTTGAGTGCAGTTTTTCTCTTGCTGCTTTGGGTCCTATTAAAAGAATCTGTTTTTTCCTCATTTACTTTTAAAAAGTTTTTACCCATCCATACATGTCAGTGAGACAGGCAATGAGAGCATGCAGTGCATTGGGGTCATTTGGCGAGACAGAGATTTTGTGTATCATCAGCATAAAAATGGTAGTTGACATGGAATGTTTCCAAGTGGGAGCATATATAATGAAAACAAAATTGGGCCGAGAATGCTTCCTTGAGGAATACCATATTCAATACCATCAGTCTCTGATACATAAGCACCCAGGCTGACAAAACACTGTATAAGTTAAATAAGACTGAAACCAAATTAAAACAGTGTGGTAGATTGTGTCGAATGCTGCACTGAGGTCTAAAAGAAGGACACCCACATTGTTTGCATCCACAATAATTCTGTCATTCTCAGGTCATTTACAACATTCAGTTGCACTGTCTCTGTGCTGTGGTTTGCTCGATAACCAGATTGGAGCTTTTCTAAAGTGCCATTGTTGGTTAGATGAACAAGTAGTTGATTAAAAACAATTCTCTTTAAAAGTTTAAGGTAGATTAGAAATGAGTCTGAAATTGTTTAGCTCTGAGTAATCTAGATTGGATTTCTTGAGGAGAGGTTTTACCACTGAAGTCTTGAAAGCTGTGGGGAAGATAAATTAAGAGACGAGTTCATTAGCCCCATAGAGAAAGAAATATATATATCGAGGCCATGTTTTACTACATCAAGCGCTCGAAATGCTATTGCGTGTGGACGAGATACAATTCATTCCCGCGCTTTGATTAATTCGTGCACACGAGATACAATTCGTTACCACGTTTTGGTTAATTTGTGTGCACAAGATAAGTATGTATACAGAGAGCCAGCACAACAGATCTCTCTCTCTCTCTCTCTCTCTCTCTCTCTCTCTCTCTCTCTCTCTCTCTCCACAC
Source organism: Macquaria ambigua (assembly GCA_008360985.2). Taxonomy (NCBI): domain Eukaryota; kingdom Metazoa; phylum Chordata; class Actinopteri; order Centrarchiformes; family Percichthyidae; genus Macquaria; species Macquaria ambigua. The sequence goes on from VMKM01000149.1 coordinate 496,815, forward strand.
AACAAACAGCGCTGTCCATGGTTCTCAAACAACAGCTAAGCGATGGTCACAGAGGGGGCAAAAATGCAACTGCCCCCTCGTGGCGCCGAGCCCGATTGCATCTCAATTGATAAATATGGGTTAGTTTACTAGATTAGGATATCAGTCACCATGTGTTCGCTATAGTAGATCCTTATTAACACGTGGATGCAGTAAGCTACTAAGTGCACCAACTGTACACTGACAATTAAGGACTAAACTATAAAATCAACCTTAACTGGGCATCAATTTCTTCACCATTATAAAGCCTACTCACACAACTCATTCAACAACACTGTTAGATAGCTCTTTTTTTATTTAGGGGATATGTGCCAGCGGTTTATATGCTTTTTTTTGTAAAACAAACAAATAATTAAATCCAGTGTATTTCCATGATTGTGGGTGGCACTCTGTACATGCTGAACAAGATTGAGACAAGCAACAAGATCCAGGAAATCCAAAGCCAAACTGTTGTAAAGAGTACCACGGTATTTCTTTGTGTTATTGCAATAGCTAACTATAACAGGAATGGAGAATATGTCACTATTCACAACTGTTGAAGTGTGGTAGGAACAGGCAGGTATTTTTATGGAGTAACGTCGCAAAATGACTGAACTACAACCGGTTCCTACATGACATGGATGTCAGTCTTTTGACAGTTTACAGGACTTCAGTATGATCTCAACAAAGAGGTCAAGTCACTTCCAAAAAATGGGAAATGTTATCCACAAAAGGAATTCCCATTGCATGGCACAGTCCTTTAAGATATGCAGCTGTCGCACCCATCTGAATTTCACATCTCCGAACCGAGGAGAAGGCAGGGGAAATAACACACTCTCTGCCAGACTCCAGGACAGTGTCAATCAGAGTTTTAAAGTCATCCTTCAATTTTTCAATTTCATATTTCAATTCGAATTGTTGAAGTTAATATCATTAGATCCGATATGTGTGACCACTGAAGACGCAGAGGGATTATCCCTCAGCAGTTCATGGAGCACTGAATTAATGTAGAGTACCTGAGCCCAGGGATAGCAAAAGGTTTCTGTGTTAGGACAGTAGGCATGTCGGACCATGGATGAGCCTACAATGAGACAGGAGGGAGATGGGGACGTGAGTGTCCCCTCGAGGTCCTCTTCCCACGGAGGGGCCCGCAGTCCTGGGATGCACCTTGGTACTCCACCTGTTTTGCCTGAGTGGACGAACCTAGGAAGGCACAGGCAGGAGGGATGGCGGTGAGGGGCTGAATGTAGCAGCCACAGAAGCAGCGGTGGCCATAAGTGGGACATTTGAAGTAGCTTCCGCAACGCAGCCTGAGGCAGCGAGGGTGAGACTGGACAAAGTGCTGGCAGCCACAGTTGCACCAGCAGCATGACAGTGTACGTTGGCAGCAACCATGGATATATCCGCTGGGTGGCCCAGAGCTTCCACAAGTAGAGCCCCAAAGTGGTTCGAGAGGTTGAGAGCTGGAAGTGAGATCACCTGGAGACCGCTCTTCTTGCGGTTTCTGACCACCACTTTGGTCCAAGTGGCCTGGGAGTTTGGGGTCAAGCCAGAGGATGGTCTCGATCTCACAGGATAGTGTCGGAAACAACTGAGTTCATCACAGCTATCTTTTTTGCCTGAACAGAGGTAGTGTCAATGAAACTGGACAACTCTTTCTGTTTTAGTTCATCTGATAGTCTGCAGATGTCTTCCTTGAGGTGAGTGATACTCCTGTTTTCTTCTTTCTGGAGTAGGCAGCAGCCAATACATGGCATGGTAGTAGATAATGTCCACCGGCAATCAGTCATTCGAAAGGAAAAGCCGATAAAAACACCAAGGCATGAAATGCGTAAAAACAAAATAAAAAGTGGTTATAAAACGTTTAAGATCATTAAAGCCTCATTAAAAACAAATATTGAAATCGAATACGAGTCTACAGTCAAAATTTGTCGCTGTCAGTTAACATGTCACTCATCCAACACAAAAACACTAGTCACTATGCAGTGAGAGCTGAGAGAGAGTGAGTTTTACCCGGAAAGTTTTGGCAGTGCACGAGTTGCAGTCTATCGATCAGCTGTAACATGCTAGTTGGCAGTTCACCAAGCTAATCAAGTCATTTACGACGGCATCACCTGAATGTGTCAATTAGCAGAACAAGACAAAAACAGACTGGAAGGCGAGTCCTTCTCCCAACACCGTTCAGGCAGCCTTTCACTACATATTCAGACCGTGCCAAAGCAATAACTAATGCTATAGGAGTGTGTGCCTTCACATGTGCATTTATGTGGTTTGGAGCCTTCTACTCCATACATTTTCTATATTTGATTAAAATAATGTAGACATTGCTGAAGCTTTTATAAGCTAATTTACAACATACTTCTTTATCTTGTTGTCTTCGTCTTGTTGATGTGTTCAGCTCCCATATCTATTGATTCCTTTATGTGTTTTATGTAGGGTTGTTTTACCCCATAATGGCTGCTAGAATTAGTTTTCAGGCAGATGCAAATATTCTTAAAAGTTACTAGAAATGAGCATGTAAAGCGAATATCTTGCCCTGGGCTGAAGTTAGATTTCCAGCATTAATTATTATCCCTGTCCAGCCCTGTCTACAATAGAAGATGCAAAAGCAGGTACTGCAACATGAAGGGTATTTGAAAATCTGTTTTCAACAGCCTTTATTGCATCGTCTTTTCTTCAGTATGTCAACTTCTTTCATCTCAGCCTAGCGCAACAACATTTTATAATATATCTGCACTTTCTTTTTTTATTTCTGACATCTCCACTCAAGTTTTTTAGTTTGAGTTGAACTCGGCACAACCTCGACTCGCTAGGGTGGCATTCAGCTCCAAACCTGAAGCAGATAAACACATCGATAAGAAGGGTGAGAGCTACAGACGCCATTAATTCACAATTTTAAATTACTGTTTCAAATGTACACACACAGACATACCCACAAACACAATCCAGCACCTTCCTAAGGACATACACACAGGAGAATGCTCCTTGTTCTGGAGAAAAAAGCTGTTTTTCTTCAGTGGGTGTCACAATTGTTGATGGCGAGGATCTTTGTTTTTCTGTGCAGGTGTTCGAGTCTGAATTCTTGCTTCTACAAGTGGCACAGTCTTAGTTTGCCCAAAGCTTGTTTCTCTGTTCTGTGCTCAGTCGGCTAGAGTTGTGATCCTATTCCTCCTATTCTTTCACTTGCATTCACTTTCTATTTCCCAAGTGTTCTCTACCTCTCTCAGCCACATTCTCCTCTTGCGTCCATGCCTCTTCTCTCTCTCTCTCTCTCTCTCTCTCTCTCTCTCTCTCTCTCTCTCTCTCTCTCTCCTCTCAGTCTCTCCTGCTTTTTCTCTTTCTCTCAGGGGGATTGATCTTGCCAGCGAGACTCTTGCTTTCATCCATACCATCTGGGGGCTCTCTGGCCGAGCTCAAAGCCTGACTAGGAGCTCTCTCTCCTGGGTGCAGGGGAGGCAGACGACGCCTGTGGACATGCCGCTGTGCAGAGAGAGAGAGAGAAGTGTAGAGCTCAGCGGGGGTCCCTGCTACTCTTAAATGCTGATCACTAGGTGTACATGTTGGAAACTTCATACTATAGACTCATACTGAGATTAAAAAGCATGTTTGAATCTTCACAGTGTGTTGCTGTGACAGGTAGCATGTAGGAAATCAACGTAATGAACTTTTGAATCAACACGAAATTATACAGTTTGTGTGATTGCAAATTTGGGTGTGAAAACTTAAGTTAGATCCATTACTCGTATAATGACTTTCTAACATTTGTAACTGCAGACTTGATGGCTTATAAGAAATTGAGTATTTATCAGTGGATTTGTAACATTACATTCAGGTGTACTGCATATCACCACCTCTGAGCAGGGATTTACCTACCTATCTAAAAATAGCCTTGCAGCCTTGCTCTATAAAATGGACACTGCACATATCTGGCTCTACACATCTGGAAGCCACAGTATACCCACCAAATCTGCAGTTGTGAAAGTTAATAAGTTGTTAATAAATGGGTTTTGGTTTACATGCTTTGCAGTCCTTTCCCAAAAGGTTATGTGGTTGAATGCCAAACAGAGTCTAGAGTGCCTCAATCCAAACAAGGGTCTACAGCTCTGTGAGGCTGTACTTCCGCACAGCGGTGCTTTAAACTAAATGTTAACATCAGCATTCTAACACGTTCAGAATGTAACATTTGCTAATTAGCACAAAACACAAAGTACGATTGAGGCTGATGGGAATGTCATTCTGCAGGTCATAAACAAAACTATTGGACAGATTAAAATTTTGACTTGATGGTGGTGCTAGATGAAAAGTCAGAAGATAACCAAAATTATTACAATTTATCCTAAAGGGACCATGAATGTGTGTACCAAATGAAGCATGGCCTAAGTTCAATCAGGATAACTATCTTTATGCCTCATTCATTCACATCTCTCTCTCTTCTTGCTTGTCTTTATCAGCTGATTGGGCGTTTACGCTCTCACTTATCCAACCAGATTTCACCACGATCTCCATCAGCCAATAATATTGCTGCTGTCGAACTCCTCTGGCTTGATGTCATTTCAGTGCGGAGTCAGAAAATGTTCACATTACCTTTTCAGGTTCTTTCTGGTAGTAGCAAGCTATGTCCGATTCCTCAGTCAGGAGAAACGTCTCTTCTCCACTCGTTCACCTGCTCACTGTCTCATCCGCTACTTCAGGACACTTCGCTGCAGACAACACCCTGATTGCACAGTCTCTGGCAAATTCCATCCAAGCTATCCAGCACGCCTTTGGTCCTAGGAAATGCTTCAGCCTCTGCCTCCTCATCAGCGTGCCTCTGCATTTAAAAGCATTTCACATCCATGGCGCTCTGGCCTCCGCCGCCTCAGCCTCTCACAGGTGGGCAAACATCCTCATGCAGCAAAATATCCGCTCGTCTCAGGTCAAATCATCCATGGAAAAGATTTAAATGAGCCTCAAATATCACCACCGGGGAAACGTCAGCTGCAGTCATATTATGCAGATCCCCGGTTTAGTGGGACTGTCCACCGGCGAGTTGGAACTGGTAGCTTTGACATCTACCGCGACGTGATCTGATCAGCAACAGGCATTTATTTTAAAGCATATATTAGACATTAGACTTTATCCTCTGGGGAACATGAATGTCTGTAAAAAATGTCATGGCAATGGTGGACTGGATCAACCGGCAGATGCTAGCATTGCTAAAAACTACAGAAGGCAAGAAAAAAGGGTATTCACCCTTTGGAGAAACATCTCAAAATATATTCAAACTAAAATATGTAAAAGTGTTTAAAAAGACAAACCAAGTGGCATACTAGAAAAGTTTAAATACCAGCCAAAAGGATTCTGTTCTTGTTAATGGCTTACAGCTGATGACAGTTGTACAGACTGACAATAAATCATTAGTAAATTATTTATCAACCATTAATTAAGTCATCAGTTATTGCCTATAAACCTTAGGGACCCTTTTTAGAAAGTGTTAAATGGGCAACTTCATAAATGAATCAAAAACAAACTTTGCAACACTTCATGAAGTGCACTGATGATGTGAATCCAGGTGAAAGCTACCTTTTTATCCCTAACAGAATTTGTAAATTTGTCTGAAATCACAGGATAAGTGGGTTATATTAATCTGGTACAGACCAACATTTGGTGTTTCACACTGCTAACTTGCCCATTTACAGTATTTGTACTATGAGTATATAAGTGGTAGGTAGAGCTAATAAATGGATGAGATGAAACCTAATCCCTAATCTGATAACGCTGTAAACTACAGGCAGAAAATGGACTCCTGATTAGACAGTAATTACCTTAACACTTCTATGAAATTACTAGCAGCAAATTGATAAAAGGACAAATTTGGTTTAGAAATTAGGTTAGAAGCAAAGTTGGTAACATGTTTTTGCACCAGTATCACTAAAACCTACTGTGAACTGTAAATCTTATTCTTGGCAAATTGGTGATTCAGATTTACTTCCCATCCAGATTTTCTGAGCTGATATATGGATGCAAATTGATTGCTATTCAATCACACACACTCCTCTGTCATTTGAGCTCCAGCTGCCCACATTCTCCTTTGATATCAGTATTGTGTTCTTTATCACAGGCAAATTAAGGTCCAATACAGAACCTTGCATATATAGTAGTCCCTTTTAAGTGACAGTTGAATGAGAGAGATTACAGTCAGTCCATTTATACCCCACCACTCACTGAATGTCCTTCTGGACGAATGATCAGTAGAACTAAAGGTTTCCATGTGCAGAAATTACATTAGAATTTAATTTTATTTGATGAGATGATAGAACTCTACTGGGCGACTTAAGAGTGTATGTGACTACTAGTAACCCAGTAGTCACATGAGCCCTCTTCACACTATAACAGTGAGTTCCTCCTCTCTGCTGACGTGACAATATCACTTTCCATTTACATTGCATTATATTGTTCATTATGTTGCTGTTGCTCTTATCCAGGGTGACCAACCTTCATTTGAGAAAAAGAAAAGCAGCTTATCAAAGCAGCAAATCTCACATCTAATCTAATTTGATATGAAATGAGATTATATTTGCAAAGCACAATCCTGTCTTTCAAGGGGATAAGCCCTTTGTCTCCACATGGACAAACTTTTCTCGGTTACTGGTAAAGTTCCAAGAATAGCTAAATCCGTACTATGTTGTTTATTACATTCCATGGACTGTATACAGTCTGTTTCAGACCAGCACTGTATAGACTATCATGAACATTGCAGTTTATGAAGGGGTACTTCACTGATTTAGTGTTCCAACATGTTGCAAGGGACTTGCAAGAATCTGATTTTAAAAGAAAAGTAAAAACCGGAGCAGCAGAGGTGGAGATGTTAAGGCTTTTAGTCCCTAATAGGGGTCAAGGTCCACTAACATTTAAAATCCCCAAGCGCTAGCCAGATAACCCTGATGACATCACCATGACATCATCATGGTTATTTTTGCAGACTTGACAAAGCTCCTCTAGAGCCACAGAAGAGGAGGACCAACTATGCCTAGTAAACTGTAAATGTATAAGATTTAGGCTGACATACAGACAGAAGTATAGTATAGTCTGAACCATAACAGACTTTAATTGATGTCATCACTTTAAAGCAACATTATGCAAGAATTGGTATTTTTTGCGACTTGGCACCCCTACAGTTTTCAGAGTGCAATTCACCCTCATGGACACATGCATTTGTTGACAAGCTGACGGATTTGGATTTGGTGGGCTGACTTGGCTTATGATCAGAATCTAGCGACAACTTTGCGAACACAGCCAAACATCAAGCAAGTCCAACAACACGAGACATAGCAAGCCAGCTAATATTACTTACTCAAAAGCTGTGTGAGGAACGGGACAGTGCCTTGTTTCCGTGGACAAGTGTGAGGCTGGTAATTGATAGATTCATAAATTGATGTTTTAGTTGTTTGCTCCCCGTAAAAACAGTACTTTTGGACTTAATCAACATAGAGTTACCATCATAAGAATACTACACATAGTGCCAATTATCGTTATCGTTATATTAACGATTTCTTCTTGCCATCTGCTTCCATGTTTTGTTAATGTTTCTTTTTTTCCAATCAGAATTCCACTGTCAAACCTTCGCCTAGTGCTTGCTTATGGTGGGAATTGTTGGGTCTCTGTAAATATAAAGAGTATGGTCTACACTTGCTCTATATAAAAAAACTGCCCTGAAAAAAACTTTGTTATGATATGGCACTATATAAATAAAACTGAATTGAATCTCTGTTTTAAAGTCACAACGCTATGCATGATGGGTTGTTCCCTTGAGCAAAGCCTGTAGAGTTGCTGACTTCCAGAAAGCTTAAAGGGCTAAAAAAAGTCAGCAAGTGATCCCTTGGAACACTTTGTGATGGATGTCTGTCATTCCTAACCTGGCCAGCAGTAGCCCTCAGCCCTTCCCACCGTTTCCCAGTCACCTGCCCCTCATCACCCATTCACCTTCATAGTCTGTTCTGCTTGCCTTTTGCTCCTCCTGATTTTCTGCCTGTTGCTGAACCTGTTTCTGCTTAAAGGCCAAGTAAACTGCCTTACCTGCTCTGTCTTTGCATATTGCTTTGAGTACACTGACTGACCAGATCCCTCACACACACAGATCCCTCACATGGCCCTGAGCCCTGGCAGACTTAGCGAGACTGTATATATAGCGTATGTGTTTGGTCTATAGAACTAGAGCCAATGGAGTTTATTCCTCTCAGCAGTGTAAACAACAAACCATATGTCTAGGCATGCTCAGTGATGTCAACTCCACAACAGAGCTGCTCTCAGAGATGCAATTGTGAATGGCCACATTCATAATTCAGAGGATTTGTCAATAATAAAAAACAGCCAAGCTTCATCCTGTTAGTAATGGTTTTTAATAAAAATGTCCTCTTAGAGGAGAATGCCCCCTAACCCCAGGACAATATGGCTTTGATGTCACTACAGTTTGAAATCATATATGGGGGAAACATTGCTGCGCACACACACACACACACACACACACACACACACACACACACACACACACACACACACACACACCATTCAACATTCATACGAGTAAATAAAGTAGTTAAAATTGTCAAAGAGATGGAAGTTGAACTTCTGGTTCAAAATCCCTGATTCACACTGCCCCCATCCTCCCCTCTCTCCATCACGTCCTCCCTCTTCCATCATGATGATTGCGAGGGCCGGGGGAAGGAATACAACGAGCAGCAGTAAGGTAGCTGAGATGAAACACAGCAACAGCGTATTACTCACCGCTGAGGAGGCTGGTAATTAAGAGGAAGAGAGGAATAAGGAGAGGAGGAATGGGATGGAATGGGATGTGGGACAGAGAAAAGGGAATGGAGAGAGAGCAAGAAAAAAGAGAAGAGTTAGAAATGAGGGATGGTGAGTTGAGTCATTTCATAACCTCGGGATAGGCTGACATGGAGATTGGTCTCTATGCATTCTGAATCAGCAGATGGGGAGTATAATTTGAAGGCAGCATGTGAGGCAGAAAGAGATTTTATACAAAGGGAATGAGAGTGAGAGGGAAGAGAGAGGGACAGGGTTGAATACAGAGAGAGAGAAACCCTGAGGATACAAGTGAGTTTGAATACTTGAAAGGGAACTTTCATGTCATTGTTGTGGATGTTTTGACAATTTTGAATGTTAACTGTATTTGTAGAGGCATAAATGTACAACTACACTCAATACTGGCTGTTAAAATGACAAGGTTCTGCTTACAGTCAAGTTCAAACAAGAGAGGGTCTCATAGTTATGACAGTCACATTGAGAAAATGTATTTTCCTCGTGGAACAGTGATCTACCCTCTCCATGATCCTATCGCATTAAAGCATTGGTTCAGATTTTTTTGTCTCTTAATACAATATTTGCTACAATACTCATTACTCAAAGTTCAGAAGAAGCTAATATGAGGTTTCAGCAGTCTAAGCCAAAGTGAATATTTTCCAGTGTTACAATCTTTGTTTTTCTCTGGATGGTGTTTACTTGCTGAGTTGCAGCGGAGGGGTACATGCTCGTAGTTGCAAGTACAGGTAGGTTTGTTGCTGGGACAAAATACTGGAAAGCTCAGACTGCTCAAACCTCATATTAGCTTCAGCTGAACTTAATGCATGTTTGCACAGAATGAGGACTGGATTTTGTCCCCTATTTCTCACAATGTAGTCACTCTAGGAATAAATCACTCAAGTACATTCACTCAAGTACTGTACTTAAGTACAAATTTGAGGTACTTGTACTTTTCTTGAGTATTTTCTTCTTATTCCACGTTATGCTTCTACTCCACTACATTTCAGAGGGAAATATTGTACTTTTACCCCACTACAATTATTTGACAGCTTTATAGTAGTTACTAGTTACTTTACAATTTAAGGTTTTTACACTCAAAATATATTAATGTACAAGTATAACTGAAACGATTAGTCGATTAATCGATTAATTATACTTACATACTTTTAATTAAGTATCAGGTCTTTTACTTGTAATGGAGTATTTTTTACAGTGTGTTATTAGTACTTTTACTTAAAGGGTAATTAAGCCTGGATCCAGATCCTTCTTGTTTAACCAGAAACAGAAGTCTCGCTCAGGGAGAAGTCTCGCTTTGAAATCTCACGAGAGATGAGTTGTTGCAGGAAGATGACAGTGTTTCTCGTTAAACAAAAAGGATCTTACTCTTAAACAAATGGTCTGTCTCTGTAGGGATCCTTTCCATATTGTTGTCAGACACTTAGAATAACAGTCTGAGCCTGTCAGTGGCAAAAACACTGACAGCACTTTTTAGTTTAGTTAGATGGACTTTGACGGGCGCAGTTGCCCACAAGGATTATGTTGCATCCATTGCAGCCCTTCTGTGCCTATTAGTTATTTAGACCCCAAAATATGTAAAAAAAAATAGGGCCCAGGTTTAAAAATACCAGAATTACCCTTTAAATTCAGTCTATTTACCAGAGCAAGGCAGCAATGCTAGCTTAGCCAGTGACTTCCACAGGCCTTTTTCTGTCACAGTAGGAAAATCACAGGTGGAAATAATCAATGAATGATGGCTGAATTCCATTTAGCTGCTTCAGTTTCAAGGTCCTGGTATTGTGCATGCTGCCTCACTGTCACACTGTGATGGCTTACTGGGACACTTGACTAGAACAAATTTAATGTTATTATTAACAGCTGTGCTTTTCCTACTACAACAAGTCAAACTGTCTCTTGTGAATAAGGCCTACTACTGACTGGGCTGTACTAAAGCTCACCTGTTTTATTTGCAAAGACATAATCACATGTAGTTTTGTTATAAATGCTGGATTTATGTTGTTTTCACATAGAATCAGGCGTTGCGGCGATTCGCCACAGGGTTGTGCGGCGGTGTGGGAGTGTCTGATACTAACCAGCAATCCTAGCTTGAAGACTGATACAAGCCAAGCCACTGCACAGCGATTAACGTCTTTGTGCTCCTTCGTGGCAGGGTTGAACAGCTGATGTACAGTAATCACGGAACCGATCGATCAGTCTCTCTTCCATATTCGGAATATTATGGTAAACAGCTAATGCTACAATGCTACAGGTAAACAAAGTTCTTCTTCACCTGGGGGTCTGCTGGTCTGATTGCCGTCATGATTGGCTGCCGCAGCGTGACATCGGGTTGCGTTTCTCCAAAAGTTGACTGTTTTAACTTTTTGCCGCAGGCCGCTGCATTTTCTTAAGGGCACCCCCTGCGGCCCCCGCCACCACAGCCTGAACGCGGTACTCATACTGATCATTGTCATGACCCACGAAGGACTTATGTTGGATTTCTGGACTGATTTCCTGTTTTATTTTGAAATCCTGGGTCTTGTTTTCTTGTGTGCTATTTTCTTCCTGTCTTTGTTCTTTTGCCGCCTGTTTGATTAGGATCACCTGTGTCTAGCTACTCACCTGTTTCTGTTTCCCTCGTTGACTCCTCCCTATATATACTGGCCCCCTGTCTTTGTTCCTTGTTGTATCATACTGTTTGTTAGACTGCTTGCCATGTGCCTTGTTTCTGTCTTCATGCCTGCCTACCTGTACCTTACATAAGCTTTTTTGTGTTCAATAAATCATCAAACTGCTGCTGTCTGTCTGCGCAGTCTGCATTTGGGTCCTTTTCCTTGCCGTCTGAACTACTCAGCATAACGATCATATAAAATCAGGCACCGTGCTTGATTCTATGTGATTCTAATTCCGCCTTAGATGGGGTTTTTTTCCCCCTGAATTTCGCAAAAAGTCAGATTCTTGGACCGAGAGCACCTCTGCATTGGAGTTACCAGTCATCCATGGTAGTTGCTGCTTAGGTGAAAGGAAAGATTTGAGGTTTTGGGAAATATGCTTATCTGATCTCTGCCAAGAGACGATTGATATCAACTGCATTAGGTATGGAAGCTATAACTGGAAGGTGATTAGCTTAACTTGGGATATTGCCTGAAAGCAGGGGGAAACTAGCTAGCCCGCTCTCTCAAGTAAAAACATCTACCAACACCTCTAAAGGCCTTTTATACACTGGAGGCGTTTTTTTTTTTTTTTTTTTATTTTTTTATGCGATTAATTCACATGTCAATGTTTTTTCGAACTGTTCTTTTTCTCATAAATACTTTCACACAGAAAGCAAATATTATGCTGCGAAGAAGTGACAACCTTTTTTTGGAATGGTTTTTTTAGTTTTTTTTGGGGGTTTTTTCTGAGCTTTTGAAGGGCAAATAAAGGCATCAACCAATCGCATTGTGCAGAACAGACGTTACGTCACAACTCTAGACTTGTTGTTTGTGTTTTTCATCACCCTGTATTATAACACAAATTATAAAGACAATGAACTCAAGGACAATGTGTGGAGCAGCATGGATGCAGGATAGTGAGTAGATTAGTTTTACTTTTGGATGTAGTAGAGTAAATATTCGCAGGCAAGTATTTCGTGTTTTCATTATTTATTCGTTACATCCCTGGGGTTTAAAGGCCTTAAGGCTCACAAATCTACACGTCTTGTTAGTTTAATCCATACATAAACAGATGTGTAAAACAACAATTTGTGGTTTGAGAGAGAGTTACATAATGTAACTATTCGTAATGAACAATAGTCTATATCCATCTGCCTGTGTCTGTGCGCCACCACTGCTGATTGCCTGGTAACATTAAGGTGAAGACAAGCCTCTAGTTCATCACCATATTAGGAGGCTTTCTGAACTATGGACAGAGTCGGGCTGTTTCTTGTTACTTCCCAAATTGTCCAACTTTTAAACTCACTGCACTGGAGCGCACTCAGAATAAACAGATTTCTTAACACAATAAACTAAGACAAGGTGAAGCTAGCAGCTAAAAACCAGGATGTACGGGCCATAGTTTTCCATGTTTCTTTACTGTGTGTTGGTGACTTTTCAGCACATCTGTGGCAGGGACACACAGAGAAGGCTGCTCAGTGTGAGAGCTGCTAATGGAGCTCTAACCCAGCAACTGCTATATGGAGATGATGATGAAAATCCTTATTACTTCCCTTAAGTATGCAAAAGGAAGGAAATCATCAAACAATCTCATATCTTCCTGCAATGTGTCTGCATACATTAAAGTCATTCAAACTTGGTTGGTTGGTTTATTTAACAGGGACAGTGCACATTAATAAACATTGCTGTAAATGCGCCAGAGTTAGCCAAGAGGGTATTTTTCATCTGTAGTCCCTAGATAGTTATTACAAAGTCACCCTAAAACAGAATATAAGATTACAATTACAAAATTATTGAGATTGGTTATAAGCATGCAGAACAATAATAAAAACCAAGAGAATACTAAGAAAACATCATTCAGGGCACCAGTATACTATGTCAGGTACTATTTAAAACATGCAACACAGAGGCACATAATACGAGACATTTAAAACAATGAAATGGGGGATATTAATGTTAATAGAAATATGGACTTAAGACAATAGTGTGCTGAAGTATTGAACACTAATTGAAACATACAAAGCAGAGACACAGACATAAAAAGCACATACAATATATAAAATATTATATTAGTCTGACACAATAAAAGCAAAGCCACAATAAAAGACTTGCAAGTAGGTACACGAGGACAGACTGGCGATAGCAAAATAGCAACAGGTGACAACAAACAGACAGGCATGTTCTCAGCACAGACAGGCTGAGGACAGTAAGGTGCCATTGAGTTTTAGTGCTGACAGAGCTGAGTGATAATTAACCATTTCATTAAATGAGCTCTAGATAAACTGTAGGTATCCAGTTCTCTAATACTTGCTGGGATAGAATTCCATTCTAGTGCAGCATAACAGAGAATGCAGACTGACTTAAGGCCTTTTTCTTAGTGGGATAATGCAGTCCCCTCTTGCGGCACCTCTTGTAAACTGATACGCACACGTTGACAAACTGCCTGAGTGGAGGAGTCAAGCCACACACATAAGACAAACATTTACATATTTAATCAAGTTTTCCCAAGTCAGCAAGTTATATTTTTTTAAATACTGGGGAATGATGAAAATGTACAGATTTATTGTCAACAGCTGAGGTGAACATGTCTCATTTCCGGTTAGCGATGCTTCTGTGTTACTGGTAGCAAATTTTGCTGCTCTAGGTAAACCCAGTTAATTTTGATATTTTCTTTACTATAGCGGTTAATTACCCACTATACATTTAAGTATACACTAGTTCTGTTTAAGCACTCATAGCTCTCTCCTGTTAGTGACTTTCTGCTAATCCCACAGTTGTTTACACGCTAGTTAGTTGCTTGCTACTGTAGTTTAGCTTTTAGCTCAGTTAGCGATGGCGTCTCCTTCTCCCTCTCCTGCTCTCTCTTGCTCGGTGTGTCAAATGTTTAGTTACTCCTCTGCCTCCTTTAGCGATAATGGTACGTGTAACAAATGTAGTTTATTCACCGTGTTGGAGGCGAGTGATGTGGAGGAAAAATCAAGAAGATGGGCCAGATGTCTTCAGGATCTTCACCACACGTTAAAAACTAACGGTCACTAATAAAGAAAACACTGAGTCCAGATGAGTTCAGATGTGAGCAGAGTTTACTGTTTAAGCAAGCAGTACAGCAAACATGAGTCCTTCCATGGAACAACTGAACATGCAATGCACAAATCCTGCCTTTTATACTCTCCGTTACCCCTCCTTCTGTGGTTTCGCAACTTTAGTACCTCCTCTTGACCTTGAGCTGCTATTTCTGTCAGACACCATTGGTTTTTTTTTCTTTTTGCCCATTCTCCTGTAATCAAGAAATAATGGTGTCATCTTCTAGAAATAATGGTGTCATCTTCTAGATGCTTCATGTTCCGAGAAATCTGATCTACTTGGTTCATGATAAATAATCGTGTCAGCTGCTAGGTTTTTTCCAAACAAGGGCTCGTTTTTTCATTGGCCGTAACTAATGGTGTCTGCCCATAGTGCTGAGTCTATTTTTTTAAAAAACATGTTGCTACAATGCCTTAAATGCTTTCCATGTCCCTTGCTTGCCTTGCTTGCTTTTCTTAGACACGTAATGTGAGAACTAAAACATATGTGCTGCTGCTAGTCATGCTCTGATGTCCTTCATCTGTTTTGCTATGCTGCTTGTGCTCATTAACACTGTCTGAGTACATGTATTATACAGTTGTACGCTTCAGACTTCCAGTGATTCATCAAACATTATTATTATTATTATTATTATTATTATCATCATTTCCAGTGTTAAGACATGCTATATAGCATTTATTCCCCACACGAGGCTCAGTGAGTTAGAATCGTGGCTCCGCACCATGGAAAGTCAGTCAGCTGTAGCTTGAAGTTTGTTTTATGTGGGAGTTAAAGGACATATCCTGATCAAAGATAACTCCAAGATTCCTTACAGTGTCGCTGGAGGCCAGGGCAATGCCGTCTAGAGAAACTATATCTTTAGATAATGTGTTTCGAAGGTGTTCGGGGCCAAGTACAATAACTTCGGTTTTGTCTGAGTTTAACATCAGAAAATTGCAGGTCATCCAGGTTTTTATGTCCTTAAGGCATGCTTGAAGTTTAGCTAATTGATTGGTTTCATCTGGCTTGAAAGATAAATATAATTGGGTATCATCTGCATAACAATGAAAATTTATGGAGTGCTTCCTAATAATATTGCCTAATTGAAGCATATATAAGGTGAATAGAATTGGTCCAAGCACAGAACCTTGTGGAACTCCGTGACTAACTTTGGCATGCATAGAGGATTCATCATTAACATGTACAAACTGATATCGATCTGATAAATAGGATTTAAACCAGCTTAGTGCGGTGCCTTTAATGCCAATTAAATGTTCTAGTCTCTGTAATAGAATGTGATGGTCAATGGTATCGAATGCAGCACTAAGATCTAGTAAGACAAGTACAGAGACAAGTCCTTTGTCAGATGCAATTAGAAGGTCATTTGTAACTTTCACCAATGCTGTCTCTGTGCTATGATGCACTCTAAATCCTGACTGAAAATCCTCAAACAGCTTATTGTTGTGTATAAAGTCACACAACTGAATGGCGACTGCTTTCTCAAGGATCTTGGAGAGAAAAGGAGGGTTAGATATAGGTCTATAATTTGACAAAACCCCTGGATCAAGAGCGGGCTTTTTAAGAAGAGGTTTAATTACAGCTACTTTAAAGGACTGTGGCACATAGCCTTTTAATAAGGACAGATTGATCATATCTAGTAAATAAATGTTAACTAAGGGTAAAACTTCTTTAAGCAGCCTAGTTGGGACAGGGTCTAAGAGACACACGTTGATGGCTTAGATGAGGAAATCATGGAAGTAAGTTGACTAAGGTTGATGGGAGAAAAGCAGTCTAAATGTACATCAGGTTTTACAGTTGTTTCTAAGGTTCCTGTGTTTAAAGATATGTCAGTACCAACTGAGGGCAGGAGGTGCTGAATTTTGTCTCTAATAGTTAGAATTTTATCATGAAGTCATTACTACTGAGGTCTATAGGAATACATGGCTCAACAGAGCTGTGACTCTGTCAGCCTGGCTACTGTGCTGAACAGAAACCTGGGGTTGTTCTTATTTTCCTCTATTAATGATGAGTAGTAGGCTGCTCTAGCGTTACGGAGGGCCTTCCTATAAATTTTAAGACTATCTTGCCAGGCTAAACGTGATTCTTCCAGATTGGTGGAACGCCATTTCCTTTCAAGTTTTCGCGATGTTTGTTTTAGTTTGCGGGTTTGCGGGTTATACCATGGAGCTAACCTCCTCTGTTTTATTATCTTCTTTTTTAGAGGGGCGATAGAGTCGAGTATTATTCGTAGTGAGCCTGCAGCACTATCAACAAGATGATCAATTTGGGAGGGACTAAAGTTAGCATAGGAGTCATCTGTTACATTGAGACATGGAACTGAATTAAATGCCGATGGTATCACTTCCTTAAATTTAGCTACAGCACCATCAGATAGACATCTAGTGTAGGAATGTTGTCCAGTAATAGGAATTCAAAAGTTATTAAATAATGGTCTGATAAAAAAGAATTCTGTGGAAAGACTATTAGATGTTCAATTTCAATGCCATAAACAAGAACAAGGTCGAGGGTGTGGCTAAAACAGTGAGTGGGTTTATGTACACTCTGACAGAAGCCAATCTAATAATGAGATAAACGCAGCACTAAGGCAACCATTTTCTACATCCACATGAATATTAAAATCGCGTACAATAATTATTTTATCTGTTTTTAAGGACTAAACCTGATAAGAACTCTGAGAATTCAGAATACGGTCCAGGAGCTCAGTACACTATAACAAATAGAATAGGCTGTAGTGTTTTCAAGGTTGGGTGTGAAAGACTAAGAACAAGGCTTTCGAACGAGTTATAATTTAGTTTAGGTTTGATTAATAGGCTTGAGTCGAAGATGGCTGCAACTCCACCTCCTCGGCCTGTGCCTCGAGGAATGCGAGTATTAATGTGACTGGGGGGAGTGGATTAATTTAGGCTGATGTATTCATCATGACACAGCCAGGTTTCAGTAAGACAAAATAAATCAATATTATGATCTGATATTAGATTGTTTACTAGAACAGCTTTAGATGAGAGAGATCTGATGTTCAAGAGTCCACATTTAATTCTCCTATTATGTTGTACTGTTACAGTGGTGGTTTTGCTTTTTATTAGGCTTTTATGTGTAACTCCTCTTCTGTTTACTTTTGATTTAAATAATTTAAGTGGTCGGGGGGCAGACAACCTCTCTGTGGAGTTTAGGGTGGGTAACTACTCTAATGGAAGCGCAGAGAAGCGTGTAGGTCCGCAGCTCTGCCTCCTGGTCTGGACCACAGACTGTATTAAGTCTGTGGTCTGAACTCTGAGCTGTCATGGCTTTGGGCCACTAATAAATTCAGCCAGATTTCTAGATATGAGAGCGGCTCCATCCAAAGTGGGATGAATGCCATCTCTCCTAATCAGACCAGGTCTTCTCCAGAAAGTCCGCCAATTATCTACAAAGCCCACATCATTACCTGGACACCACCTTGACAACCAGCGGTTGAATGATGACATGCGGCTATACATGTCATCGCTAGTAAGACTAGGTAGGGGTCCAGAGAAAACTACGGAGTCCGACATTGTCTTTGCATATGTACACACCGACTCAACATTAATTTTCGTGACCTCCGATTGGCGTAATCGGGTGTCATTACCGCCGACGTGAATAACAATCTTAGCATATTTACGCTTATCCTTAGCCAGCAGTTTTAAATAGGATTCAGCGTCGCCCGCTCTGGCCCCTGGGATGCATTTGACTATGGTCGCTGGTGTCGCTAATTTCACGTTTCGCAAAATGGAGCTGCCAATAATCAGAGTTGGTTTCTCAGCGGGTGTGTCGCTGAGTGGAGAGAACCTGTTAGAAACATGAACGGGTCGGTGGTGAACCGTGGGCTTTGGTTTAGGGCTATGCTTCTTTCGGACAGTCACCCAGCCTCCCTGGCGGCTAGCAGAAGCTACCTTTGGTCGGCTCGCACCGGCTAGGGGCTGGCTAGCTACGGCTGACTGACTCTCCATGGTGCGGAGCCGTGACTCTAACTCACTGAGCCTCGCCTCCAACGCAGTGAATAAACTACATTTGTTACACGTACCATTATCGCTAAAGGAGGCAGAGGAGTAACTAAACATTTGACACACCGAGCAAGAGAGAGCAGGAGAGGGAGAAGGAGAGGGAGACACCATCGCTAACTTAGCTAAAGTAGCAATCAACTAATTAGTGTAAACAACTGTGGGATTAGCGAAAAGTCGCTAACAGGAGAGAGATATGAGTGCTTAAACTGAACTAGTGTATACTTAAATGTATAGCGGGTAATTAACCGCTATAGTAAAGAAAATATCAAAATTAACTGGGTTTAGCTAGAGCAGCAGAATTTGCTACCAGTAACACAGAAGCACCGGCAACCGGAAATGAGACAATACGTTCACCTCAGCACGTCAGTACGTCCACCTCACGTAACACATTCACATACATTAAACACGCACTTTCCAGGCATTTGCAGATAAGCAAGCTGCTAGCGCTTGCTAACTTTACTCGCTTATTAGACATTCCCGCCGCCAACAAGCTGCATATGCCAATGTGTATCACATGATACTAGTGACGTTTCAACAGTCTGCAGCACCACACTAGATTTAAAATTAGTAATATGAGGAACGTATTACGCGTAACCTTATGTTTTGGGATTTTTATTAACATATTTTAAACAGCAGCCAAAACAATGTATATTCAAAACTTTTCCAAAACATTCTGTTAATTCCAAACCATTTCCAGGCCTGGAAAACAGTTTTTCTAATTTCATAACTTTTCCAGGAATTTCGTGGGAAACCTGACAAAAGGAAGACATCATTAAAAGAACAGTTCTGCATGAGGAAAAGAAAAGAACTAGAAAAGATACACAACTTAATGTATTTGTGACAAAACGACAGGAGTCATTCAGTGTAGGTGTAGTTGTCTAAAAGCTGATCTCATTAAACCTTGAAGGTCACTACAAGTCTTTCAACGATGGGTCAAGTAAAGACAAGAAAAGAGACTATTACAAATGTAGCTGCATCAGGGCTGGGGACAAAAGTCAAAAGCTACAGAGCAGTGGGCTGTAAGGCTTATGTTTCATTTAAAATAATCAATGCTTTCACTGCAGTCACTGTCATTGTGCAGTGTGTATAAGATTAGCATGATGGCCATGATCCCTCTGACCCAAAGGATGCACATTCCTACAACACTGTAAAAGCACATTGTTTTTGTAACTCTTCATCTGGGCCTATGTTCTGCACATTTAGCAGGGTCCTGTTCTTCTTTTATATTACTATGCATAGTGAATAAAAGGTTTATGAATGGTCACTAATAAGGGGCTGCTCTTGTATTTGTGTTATTCTCAAACTTATTACTCTGCATTCTCATGCATGAAAACTTTGTATACACATGGGTTCAGTCCCATGCCAAACTTTGCCTGCTGGGATAGGGGGCCGATAGTCCTGATGGTGGCCCTATAGCAGCAGTCTTAAACATTCATTAACAATCACTATGTGCTACAGATCTAGTTTTCTGAGATTGTCAGCCCTATTCATCTTCTACAAATTACAAATATCCTTGTCCTGTCTCTCATTGCTGCTACGCAGCTATATTTATATATTGTAGAACATTTGTCAAGAAAATCTGTGGCAATGCAGTGTAGCCTATGTTAGTGTTTTACCAAAAACATTAACATTTCTGTACATATACATTTTCATTTTCTAGAGGCCATAGATAATCTAGTCCACAGACTCAGGACACCAAGATGCATGCCCAATATTCACATATAATATTGTACTTAAATGTCCCAGTGCATCACTGGGCATAGTCTCCATGGGAAATTGCAGGAAAGAATAGCCTTGGAGTCAGGAGTCTCATGACACTGTGTTGGGTCCCCAACATATCTTAAACTGACAGGAATCTTCACGTCTGAAATTCACAGTACACTGCAGATTATAGTAATGTCAGATTCATGCAAGTTTAAGTGAAAATATAGGGCATTATTGAGGAAATACAACAACACTATTCTTCCAATTGTCCCATGAAGAATTCCCTGGGGAAGGGCAGGTACTGTACTGTACTGTACCTGGTCTTTCTAGAGATTTGTAAATTGCAATTTCATTTTTACTAGGGCCCAAAAGATAGCAGTAAACTGATAATAATGTTGCATGCCATTGATGGATTCTTCAAAATAACAGCAAAAAATGAGACCAGTCAACATTGCAACATTTGGGGTGGGAAATTAATACCAGCCATCTGCCAAATGCTGGTTTATTTTGCCTGTGGCTGGTATGTTTGTCTGTTCTACAAGACTCTTTGGCAGGCAAACAACCAGAGTATTTTCCTTTGTGAAATTCAATTGGACTAGGAAAATCAGTTTTTCCTACTCTCTAATCTAATCTAATCTAATCTACTCTCACCTCTTTCTTCTTGTATTGAACACACCGCTTTTGGTGGGTGTAGCACACACCAAATTTTAAACTAATTATTTCCTTCCCAGCCTGGCTACCCCACACCCAAGTAAAAATACTTTTACAAACTGGGCAGGACATTAGGTAGACCGTGTTCCTAGCTCCAAAAAGCACAGCAAATTGATTATTTAAAATTTATTAGGGCAGTAATTCTGAACAGCTTGTTTAGGCAAGACTTCAAACCATGGCCAAACGGCAAGGAGCACCTATGTCATTTTCCCCAGTGCCTAAATAACATTCCAGCCTGCCAAATCTAAACAAAGACTAGGCAAAACCCATTTCCCATAATAAGTCCCTTTTTTTTTTTTAAATATCAAAATTAGAAAAAAATGAATCCAATGAATCTCCAAATAAATCCACATACACTAGTGTCCTCTTAGGTATGTCACAAAACAACTACTATTATTATTATTATTATTATTATTATTATTATTATTATTATTATTATTATTATTATTACTAGAAATACAAAATGGATCTCTGCATTTCCCCAACTTACAAACAGGGTCCAGTGGGGCTCTTTTGCCTAGAGGTCGTTTTGCAAACTTTCATATGATGGCCCAGGACAAACAATCATATGATGGCCCAGGAGAATTTTAATAAGTTAATCCTGGGCAAATAGGTAATCATTTATTTAAGCCGAATTCCACATCCATGTGCCAGTTAATTATATTTATGGTAATTATTTTCATTCTCTGATTGAACCCACAACCATTTGGCTAACTTATGTGGGTTTGCACAGAACTAATGTCAACATGGCCACTGGTTATTCAACCTGAACATTTATCATTTTGTTAAAGGAAAAAATAGACCACCACATCTTTCTGAAAAAAAAAAAAGAATATTAAGTTTACATTGCTATTCATTCATTCATTCATTCATTCATTCATTCATTCATTCATTCATTCATTCATTCATTTATTCACTTGCCTATTTTGTCAAATATAGGAAATGATGAGGCTTAACAACTCGTGGCCAAAAAAAATGCCCAGGACAAACATGTAAGTTAATCCTGGGCAAATATTGCTAGTTACATAGGTAATCGTTTATTTAAGCCAAATTCCACATCCATGGGCCAGTTAATTATATTCACAGTAATTATTTTCATTCTGACAAAACCCACAACAATTAGGCTAACTTATGTAGGTTTGCACAGAACTAATGGTTATTAAACCTGAACATTTTATCATTTTGTATTTACGGTAAATTGCTGACAATTCCATGTTAAATGGAGAGCACCACTTGGCCCCACAGCTCTCATTAGGATGTGAAGATAAATGTTAACTGTTAGCTGACTAGTTATTATAGATGAATGGTGTATCTGATTAGAAGCTAAGGTTAGCCGTTCTCTGTAAAGGAGCTACCTAATGCTAGCTAGAATTAACACTAGCGACCAACAGGAGTGATGGAAGTTTCCCAAAACATCATGTTATCAGCATGACCTCCGGGCCATAAAACATGACCCACCAGGACTCAGGGATGACATTAAGGGAAAGCTAAGTGACAATTGCCCAATTTAGGCCTGATTCAACACACTGAACTCTTGACACAAGAACAAAGGAACCAACTTTGCCATGCTGAATTAAATGTATATTAATGAATATGCTATGTTTAACTAACCCTCTGAAAGGTACTGAAGTTTTGCTTAACATGCTGATTGTGGTGCAGGTAAAATGGAAACTGAACCAACAGGAATAGTTGACACCTATCCACTAATCTAGATAAAGATTGGATGTCTGGTTTTGTTTAATAACTAATGAAACAGAAAATGTAAATATGCATTTACATAACAAATAAATTGATCATAGCTTGTAATGAAATAAGATTTAAGTTGAAATGCCACTCTGCCTGATAAAATCTGAGTGCAGATGTGCCTGTGTGGGTATTAGCCCTTCTTCTGCATCTCCCCCCTCCTCTTCTTCTACATTCTTTTACTAAGTGGATGACCTGTAGTAATTCTAGTTTTACTTACTTCATTTGGAGATACATATATGTGGATATACATATAGAGATTTCTGTGCATGGGTTAAGTTTGTGTGTAACTGAATTGTTGGATCAGTGCCAGGATAGACACGAGCTAGATTGCTTTTAGACCAGTAGACTGTGAACTACTTTGCATTGTAAAACCCAGTGACGGGCCCAAATAGATGACATGTGGACACGTTTCAAAACTGCCAAACCTCAGTCTCTATCTCTATATTGAGATCCTCGGACCATGTAGCATGTAGATTATCAGAGCCTGAAGGTTGGCATGTGAGGAGAATGTTGTATAGCTTTTGAAATGGTACCTTTTTTTTGAGTTGAGGATTAATATCAAAAATGGTGTCAACCCAGGTAGGAAGAATAGCAGGGAAACCAGGGAAGTAATTATGAATAAAGTCTTGGATCTGTGGGTATCTGAAGAAGTGGGTTAAATTGAATACACACATTCGCTGATCAAAAGAGGTCTTCCCAGGTTGCAAAAGACCTATCAGTGATACAGGGAGGGAGCAGAGGATTGGAGTCTACAGGGGATACAGGGGATCCAGGTATTGCCTGGAATCCAAGGTGGCGTTTTAGTTGAGTTTTAGTTGAGTCCAGATCTTGCAACAGTTTTTAACTATATTATTGGAGTATGTTGATGATGATGGTGACACCAGGGAGAGGCACAAGAGGGACATTAGAGAGGAAGAACCACATGAGGTGTCCTCAATCTGCAGCCACCATGGGGGCTGATTGTTAATACAACACCAGTGTAATATAGTTTAGTTTGTTTGCAGCCCATTAGTAAAATAAAAAGTTAGGTAATGCTAAACCACCCATTTCTTTGTTTTTTTTTGTAAAATGCCTTTTTTGAATTCTGAGGATGTTTTTTTGTTCCATATAAACTGAGAAACAGAGCTATCAAGAGAATGGAAAACATGTGTTAGAATAAAAACAGGTATGGATTGAAAGGGATACAGAAATCTGGGGAGCACATTCATTTTTATACAGTTTATCCTGCCAGCAAGAGATAGAGGTAGAAGAGACCAATGGTGAAGATCTTGAGTCAGTCGAACCAGCAAAGGGGAGAAATTACATTTAAACATATCTGAATAGTTCTTAGTTACACAAATGCCCAAATATTTAAAAATTTCCAGAGATGTCTTAAACGGCAGCTTTGAAAGGGGATAGGCCGTAGCTGCAGCATTAAAGCTGGGGTAGGCAAAACCTGTGCAACCCATGCATAACCTTCCGCTTCTCTCTCCGCTGCCTCGTATCACTCCACTAAGCCCCTCCCACCAAACCCACAACTTCGACCTGCAGCAGAAGGAATTGCTTGCCCTGTGAAATCTCATGCCTTCACAGGTTATTCCCCACTGTTTGTCATCAAGCCTCTTCGCCACATCGATATGAGCGCCATGGCATCGAACATGAGCCTGAAGCTCCGTGTGGAGCCGGGACATGTTGTTTTGTACTATACACTGCTGTAGGCAAAGGAGGTGTTGGAAATTTATTTATTGCAGAACAATTACGCGTGATGATGATGCCTGGATACAGCTCTTCATCATATGAGCATGCACCACTGCCCAACCAGCTCTAGACTTCCCCACTGGATTTCGTTTTCTGGCTGCGGCTGTGGCACAGCAGTTTATACCTTCTGGCCAAAACAAATGTGTGCTGAAGCAGTTGCAGTTAAACTGCTTCCATGCTGCGCACATGCAGCTGACATCACGATGTATCAGTTCTCCAGGAGCCAGAGTAATCACCTGTTGGATTCTCATTGTTCTTCATGTTTCTCCGTTGGATTCTCAACATCCTCACTCTTCATAAAGAACAGTTTCACTGTTGTGTTTGTCTCAGTCAAGGCTTTGAACAGCTTGGGTGCCTCTAGGATATCACAGCCCTTCACCGCCATTTTCTTTTTAAGGCTCCCCAACACCATCCGGTGCTCCTTTGCCGTGACTAGCCTTGAAAAAAAGAGCCAGCCTTGAATCCTCTTCTGTCCAATTCCATGCTAAAAAGGAAGAAGTTGCCTCATTGTTTGTACAGAGTACATGGGCCATTGCTAAAAAAGTGCAGCACAGACACTTGTGGATGTGTGGCCTGAAGGTAATCCAGCACTGGATTGAGGAGGATTGCTGGAGGTCCTTTATGTCTGAGCTTCTCAGCCACAAGGCTCAGATTTTCATGCAACTTACATATGCATGTGTCTTGATCTGAGATCATTGGATTAACAGCCCAAAAAGGTCAAAGATGGCAAAACAGAGAATATGAATCTTTTCTCTGATAAAAAATCTTCCGTAAAGACTTTTATGAATAAATGTAAGTATAACAGTATATGACAGTTGTCGGGGATGCACTACAATGAGAACAGCAACCAACTGCATGCATACATTCAAGATGGAAAGCTGAGGAATGGCATTTTGTATCCCAAGTAGAAGCATGGAGATTACGCTGTGTGTGTGTGTGTGTGTGTGTCCCACTTCTGGTCAGTTATTTTTGATAAATATCAGTGCTGCATGAATTTTAAGGGTGGGTGAGTTTTTCAATATTTTGGTATGTCCATGTTTTGATATTTAACTACTGTAGGTTATGTTGACAGCCACCTTTATCTGTTATTTGATCACGTTGTGGAAGGGGCTGATCAATATCAGGAACTGCTGAAGCAGACAACAGCGCCAGAGGACCTGTGTGCCCAGTTTTTCAGACCGGACAAAAAGGAGGCAGTAGAAAGTCACGCTTCAGGCTTCCGAATTGACCCTAATTGAGGTACTTCACTGCATTCTGTTTTTTCCACTTACGGGTTAAAAAGGCTGCTATCGCAATTATAATCTCATATGGTCTAGTTTAGTATGCTGTTATATCAGCACCCATGGTTCATCAATGTTCATCACAGCATACAAAGCTCAAATTAATTGCAATAGCATCCTTCAACCCTTAGGTAACCCCTACAAGGACGGTTTTGTATTAGTCTTATTTAGAAGACATTCTTTTTGACCATTATTTTTTTCCCTCTCCAATGTGAGAGATTTAGAAGCGAGTTTTCTTTTATGTGCGCTTTGGTTTTTCAGTGTTAAGCAGAGGTTGCAGCCCCTGCTAGTGATGGTTCCACTGGTAAGGATGTCCTGATTTTCGGCTTTTGCATTTGGTAATAACATGCTCATACTTTCTCCAACAAGGATGGTTTTAATGGAGGGACAGGAATCACTTGGTTGGGTTTGACAGGTATGGCTGGAACAACACAAATGAACACCTGACTGGGCAAATAAAATGCTGCCATCCCAGTACAATGGAGGGGAAATGTAGAACTGTGAAGAGGTTTCCTTAAAACCACTGTCTAACAAAAGAATAGTCCCTACTGCTTATGGGCATTAATTAGATGACGATGAATGAGTCGTTTTAGGTAAATTCAAATATAATATTTTTTCAGAGAAATGTGAATTGCCCAGGATGGAGATGTGATGAGAGAAGTTACTTGAATTAATGATTTAAATTTGGGTTTGTTCCCTGAACCCACCTTCTGCACGTCAGTGAAAGGGGTGATATCATGCTGTGGATTGCTGGAACTTTCTGACACGTTGGGGTAACTTTCAGAGCAGCTCCTTCTAATTTGGTGAGTATGTCTGAGGTTTGCTAATAATAATAATAATAATAATAATAATAATAATAATAATAATAATAATAATAATAATAATAATTAATATATAGCATTTAGCAAATAGCATTAACATAAAATTGGCTTTGAATCACAGTGTATCATACTGTTACAAATTTATCCGAATTGTTTTTGTATTCAGGCATTTACCATGTACTGTTTCTAAATAGGTATAAAATTGTCTGACAGGGAGAAATACACATCTCTAGACTTTGTGTTAAGTAGTTTCTGATCAGATGCTGATGAACTACTGTATGTTTTGGAGGAAAAGGCATTTATTCCACATGGAAATACCAAATGAATGCACTGAAAAGCCAGAAACCAAAGTTTCCGCTAGAAGCTAAATGCAACATTTGTGTATCAGAGGACAGGAAAAGGGTCTCAAAACTCCACACACAAATGTAACCCAATCCATGAGTCACTATTTTTTTTACATTTATATGGACAGGAAGCATGTCAAAACCAAATGTTATTAGATATATAAACTTGAAGTTGGAAGATTATAAATATTCTTATCAGCCTATCTATAGGAAATGCTGTTGCTGTAGTAATAATAATAATAATAATAATAATAATAATAATAATAATAATAATAGAATCCCTGATATCTCCAGTAGATATCAGGGATAATTGGATTTTTTTCCCATTCAGCTGATAAAGTACATCCCTGGCAATCTCCTATGCTGTGTCTCAAATCGCGTACTAACGTTAGTACACTTACATGCAGTATATTGTGTACACTATGTACTGACTTGTATAGTGCGTTAATTTTGACAGGGTAGTGTTGTCTCAAATCAAATACTGCTGTTGTGCACTTACCGGAAATGACAATCGCAACCTTTGACCGCGTCTTCTTCTTCTTTTTAATGGCGGTTTGCAATCGGGAACGGAGCATTATTGCCAACATTTACTGCGATTGCTGCACGCCGAAATATCTGCCAGCACGTTTGCTCACTTGACTTCAATTCAGTTATATTAAAAATGAATGAAAAATGAATGTGCTTTTACTTTGACTCGTAACAATCGTAACCATGGCCACCATTTTCATACGTTGGTGGTCCCTCCCCTTTCGCTACGTAGCCATGACATCATCACTTGGGCCAAGCGCAAAGACGTTTGGTCGTGCACCTGATCATTAGGGAATCATTGGCACATGATTTGGTCGTGAATTTCTTTAACTAGGTGACGTGCAGTTAAATTCTTTCTCAGCAACAACGAGCTCTAGTGCAGTGAGTGCAGCCATGTT
Source organism: Macquaria ambigua (assembly GCA_008360985.2). Classification (NCBI taxonomy): domain Eukaryota; kingdom Metazoa; phylum Chordata; class Actinopteri; order Centrarchiformes; family Percichthyidae; genus Macquaria; species Macquaria ambigua. The sequence goes on from VMKM01000149.1 coordinate 524,652, forward strand.
GATTTATGACGATCTTCCAGTAACACTCATTGACTTCTTGCTTATTCACAGAATGATTTCTTTTGTATGCCCCCTGGCATTTCAGAGAGTACTGCAACGGATAGCGCATTAAGCGTAAACATCTCTGTGCAAGCACATAGCTCACACGACATCTACGGAGGCCCGCGTCATGGTGTCTCGCACAAGTATAAAGAAGGCTTAAGTGTTAAGGGCAACGCACATCAGCAGCATATAACGTGGTTTAGGTAATTGTATATCAGATAATTTTTTTTATTTTGGGCATTGCTTTCTCTGATGTACTGATTAATAAACCTGCTACTTTGAGTTTCAACCCAAACCTCTGTTATGGTCATCCTTGGGAGTGGGGCACTTCTTTCTTCGAATTTTATGTCTAGGTTATATTAGGGCAGGGACATAACAGTCAACAGAGAAACAACTTCTGACTTTTTGGGTGCAGAAGTTTGGGTGACATTTCATTTATTAATATATTACAGTAAATATTACTGTAAATAAAAGTGCATTTAAAGAGTTCTAGATCTGTGCATGAAAACTACCAGTATGCACAAGAAAATTGTTATCTATCATATCTATGTATGCACAGAGTATGAATAGCTCTGCGCTATCAACAAATCACGCACACTATATGGCTGTTTGTGCACAGCTGGGCTCATTTACATGGAGAACCCCTCAAATCAACCATATGGTGAGCAACTTCCCTTTAAGAAGCCCACTTGTAGCACACTTGTTGCTTATAACATGGAGCGAGGAAAAGTTCGAGAGGAGAAACCTTACTGACAATATGGTGTGGGTATAAATGAATGAAGTAACCTAGTCAGACTGGTGTTGTAGAGTGCATCTTCTACCAGACACTTACAGTACAGTACACTCCTACTAGCCGCATCCTTTGGAACGTGTGTTTGATTGTAGTTATGCTCTTGTGATGAGCTCGAGTGATGAACGCTGGTGTTAAGAGTCAGGGTGGAGGACGTGGTGGAGCCTATCCGCACAGCCTGCAGCCTGCCTGTCAGGAAGTTCAGGATCCAGTCACATAGGGTGGTGTTGAGTCCCAGGTCTCTGAGCTTTATGAAGAGCTTGGAAGGCACAGTGGTATTGAATGACAAACTATAGTCAATGAACAGCTTTCTCACATATGTGTTCCTCTGGTCCAGGTGGGAGAGGGCAGTGCAGCGAGGGCAGAGCACGTACCTGGAATTCCTGTATTCATCCAAATCGCCCGAGTTGTAAGCTTCAGTCTGTGCTTTAAGTTTGGCATTGACTTCCCCATTAACCCAGGGCTTCTGATTTGGGCATGTCCGTACAGTAGTCCTTGGTACAACTTCATTGACGTATTTGCCATTGTAGCCAATGACTGCGTTCGTGTATATGTTAATATTGTTGTCCTGAAACACATACCACTTCGTAGTGCTAAAGCACCCATCAGCAGGGGTGGCCAACTGGAGGTCTGGCGGGGCAACGGCAGGGGCGGCCAACTTGGGATTAGGCAGGACATCAGCCGGCTTAGGGCATACAGGTGGGGGGCTAACCAGCTCAGAACAGGTAGGCCGCATGCTCAAACCCAAGGCTAATCAACCAGAGTACAGGCTGGTTGTTAGCAGGAAGAAGCACAAGCCAGGCTGGAGGCTAGCAGGCTGAGGTGAAAGCTGGAGGCTAGCGGGCTGGAGGCTAGCAGGCCATAACGTTACAGTTCTTAGTGTCACGTTGAAAAGCCACCCTGCTCCTGAGTTCATCCAGCTTATTATCCAGTGACTGGACATTTACTAGAAGAATATTGGGTAGAGGAGGCCAGTTTGCACTTTTCCTCAGCCTGACCAGGACCCCAGCCCGCAACCATCATTTTTGAAAAAGCCAAATTATAACTAACTAAAGGAAAAAAAAAAGCAAAGTTAAGGAGGAGCCCGAGACAAGGCAGGCGTCCTGGCCACCATCTTCAGTCATATAGTACATACCATACCATAGTTTTTATAGTACAGTAATTGCACACTTGAGCTCACGTGTGCAGTGTGGCCATGACACAAATTCAAATGTGCATTATTGGTTATCTGTACATTTACTGATATGCTTTTCCACAGACATTCCTCTAAACTTTGTGATATTATTGCTATGTTTGTGAAGTGTATCGCTCCAATTATGTTAAGTAAACCTGCAATGGCGTAGAAATCCCATACCACAACCGCCTTTTCTGCTGCAGGTGATGTACTGTAGCCCATAAAACATGTGGCATCATTTGGCTCATAACTGGCTGAGAAATGCCACCCTGTCTTCAATTTCTTGTTGTAATGTGCTTGTTGCTTAAAAACCCAGAACCGATAAGATGAGAATCCAGGGGAATGGCATTTGTGTGACTTGCTGGCCTCCAACAAGCCACTGGTACAGATCATGTAAGACTGCCCTCTGCAAATAAGATCTACTTATTTGCAAATCATGACTCTCAACAAAAAGGTCCTTGCGGTCCCTGAAAATGCACTCCATTTGCCAAATCCTCAAGTAAGGCAAGCTCAGCCATTGTCTGGATTATTCCAAAAAATCCTATTTATATGATTTAAATTCAAGGTGGACAAATGAGGCCCCAGAGTACAGTATATCCTCAATGTCAGTCAGTCCATTTTTTCAATAATTACAGTAAAATGTATGTCAATATGTGTGATTATATTTTTGTCTTGTGGCTCAGAATGATGTGCATTTGAAATGCCTGCTGCACACCAGCCCCGCAGGCGTGAAAACACACAGGGGCCGATTTCATACAATCACTCAGTGAAAGAGATGGCGAGAGACCGAGTGGAGGTGATTAAGCAGCAGCTGAGAAATGGACGTGACCAAACGGATTATAAGTTTACTTCTTTTGTAAAAAAAAAAAAAGGCCTGACGGGTAACTGCAATGAGTTGGGATGTTACTGCAGGGACCAGGCGAGATGACAACACACACACAAGCGTGCGTGCGTGCGTGCGTGCGTGCGCGCGCGCGCACACACACACACACACACACACACACACACACACACACACACACACACACACACACACACACACACACACACAAATGGTAACTGCAGAAACAATGGTCCACCATTCACCAAAGACATTTCAAAGTATGCAGTGTGTGCAAACAGCTGTTGTTTATGACATACACTGGATTGATTCTGGTGTCAGCATTCCACATTGATAGACCTGACTTAGCATTGACCTCTGACCTTTCAACCTGATTTCCACTGCAGAGCCAAGCAGGTCGAACCCAGTCTGAGGTTACAGCTTCACAGCTTCTTTCTACTTCTTTAGTATGGAGCGGTTGTATAACAGGATGTTCCTGACATGGCGCTGGCACTGAGAGGTAAGCATGTTTAGAGCTTACAGCAAACCAATAGGCCTACTGCTGCTGAAGCAAGATTTCCCTCCAAGCCGACATTTTTCGATTATGCATACACATTGTCACCAACAACAATGCAAGCAACATTTTCAAATACACTAATCACTACTTTTGACTTGGGTTCTATTTTCAGACAATTTTATTCACTTGTAAAACTTTAGGTCTGAAGTTCAAATTCACTCTGTCCCTAAAGTGACCATCTCAAATGTTACTTACTAGCTGTTTGTAATGATAATAAAATTGGCCTAGTGGTGGTCAAATAAATAAGGTTTCTGCAGTTGTCCTGTAGCCTCACAGCCTGCCTAAATTAAATGTTGCTCATTGTGATTTCTTAAGGCATAGCAGGAATTGATTGGATTAGTATTGTAATCATAGACCAAAATTAACTGGTAAGTGATTGGATCACCTTTTAATTTTTACTAACCACTGTTCTGCCTGCGGTCACTAACACTATGTACAACTTTCATGCAAGGCTGGATTAACCTGTTAGGAGGCCTGGGCAACAATTTGTTTTTGACCCGTGGCAGCTTCATTATATGTTCAAAGACCAAATCAGTATGTACTATGCTTCAATAATACTACCTGGCCAAAGACTGGGTGTTGGTTTATTTGTGGAAATTTGATCAAACCTAATTTGCACAATATGCAGTTGCCCAGTGGGTAATTCAGCCCTGCTTTCACAGACAGCTAGAACTATGAAAAGTTACATGAATATGAAAATGTAATATATGAATTGATATATTTGATTCTCTGCCTTTCGGTCATCATGATGATTTTCAAAAGAGAACAACCTGTTGTAAAAATAATCCAGGTATAACGAATACACAACTAAAACCTTAAAAATATGTTGTCTCCCTACATTTAAACCAGTCCGGCAGCTCAAAACTGTAATAAATCTATAAACTTTCTGCAAAGATCTAACAAAAATAGCTTAATTTAGGGGGGTGGTTGTTAAAGGTTCAACCACAGCTGCAAACCAATGAACCAACTGCACTATGGTGTGCAGTCAAATGGCTTTTTCAGTTATGATATCCTGTGGAGATGCCGCATCTTCTGGTTGATGAGAATGAGGTTGGTGACATCGTTTTGGTGCCCTCTGAGCATGACATCACTTCTCCAGAATTATGTCTCATTTCAAGGACGACCTCCTTCAAACAATGCTACCATATGGGAAGATGTGGCCTTCAGGGGACTGGAAGCTATAGAGAGTCTACAGAGGTTTCATCATATGAAAACAAGACAAGTGTCCAGTGGTGATGCACTGACAATACACCAATTGTGTATTCACAAAAATTCTAAAAAAAGAATGATGCATGTCATGAAAAGTGAACTCTGAAGAAGGATATCCTTGAAATGCAGCACAGATGATGGCATATCCTTATCCATCATGAGGCATGAAATCTCCATCTGCTGAGGATTACATTCCCTCAAGAAGCAGCAGCCTCATCATTTGCATGTAAAGAAGCCAACAAGAGTGCTGTCATGCTAGAATTGCATTAGATTCAAGAGTGCAGTTATTATAAATGGCCCTTCACTAGGGTGCTGCCCATGAAGGTTTAGTTTAGCCTCTTGAATTCTAAAGTTGCGATCAGTCCTCTTAAATCCTTTTTAAATCTACTCTTCGCTATCTTCACATCAAAGTCCACAGTCTTACTTATTGGTCTGTGGACTTCTTGTGCTATCAGTAACATTGTTTTGTTGTTGTGTGTGATTTGATGTCCTCCTTTTCATAATGTCAAACTAAACTAAACTAAAGCTACAAACCATCCCAGTGTGCACTGAAAGCCACAGCGTGATGAAGCCAGCAGAACTACATCATATGCAAAAAGCATGTCATCTGGTGACAGGTTAATAAAGGTTGCTCCCCTTATGTGAGACTGGAGACATGTCTCTGAATTTTGGATTTTTTACAAACTCAGAAATCAATCTGAGATGAAATACCATAATACTAGAGTGTTTGTGATTTAAAGATTGAAATATTTTTAAGAAGGAATTATGAAATACATCTATCATGACAGAAATTACTCTGAATTTTAAATAAATAGCAGAGTCTGGATTAACTGGAATTAAACTGATCCATGCTCACACTGTACTGTTCTAATATCCAATGGAATATACATTTACAACAAGCTGCTACATCTATAATCTGGACATGGATTTCACAGGCAGAGTGGCCAGAGGTTCATTCTGTATTGAAATGTTATTTTGAATGTTTGTACAGATAGAGAGGGAAAGTGGTTCTTTCTCTCCACGCAGCAGCAGTCCAGAGATGAGGTAGATTGAGTTTGGCCTCCAACGATGAAGGGGAGAAGGCAAAGGACAGAGGGGAGTGAGTGAATAGAGGCAACTTTACGAAAGAAAAGAGGGAGATTAAAGTCTGCAAGTGCACTGAACGAGCGGAAGCAACAGAGAGAAAGAGGTGAGGAAGTCAAGGGGCTTCATCAGATGAAGAAAGAGAACCGCCATTCAACACGTTCCTCTCCATTGACACCGTGAGAATTACGGACTTGGCAACAGACGATAAGAGAGCTGGGATAACAGGTTGCATGAACGCTGAGACTCTACACGTCCTCGAAAGGGGAAGTAATCATATCTGTGGAATGTAGCAGAATAATAACAGCCTGGCTCTGCACCGGAAGTCACACTCACTTTCTCATATAAAAGAGCTCATTGGGAGGATTTTGAAAGCAGTGTGTAATTCCAGCTGTAGAGGCAGATTACGAGTCAACGTCATGCTGCAGCTGAGGAGCTGTGTGTTTGTGTGTGTGTGTGTGTGTGTGTGTGTGTGTGTGTGTGTGAGAGAGAGAGAGAGTGAGTGAGACTCTCTGCTCATTGCACATTTTGTAGTAAATCATACCTGACATATTCCAGTTATAATATATCATTAGTCATTCAGCAGACTGAGAGAGGGGCAGGGAGAGGTTCATGTGATTTTAATGGCCAGTGTGTCGTGGCAAACAAAGCAGAATTAATGAACTACAGTCAAACTTTACTGCCTGCTCAAGACAGGAGCAATTCAGTCTAAACTGATGTACAAAAGGATCATTAATGACTGTTTTAGAAAAGCTACAGAATAAAGTTTCTGTCGTTTACTTGCTGATGTCTTTAAAAGATTAAGTGGCAATTAGAACAGTTCAGACCAGACAGAATTTTAAGTTTGTGCTCCAGTCAGAGGAGGGATTTTTCAACATCTAGAGAAGGTAAAACATTACAATAAGACAAAGGCTGTATCAGAAATTACTCCCTCTTTCACTTATTCACTAGTCCCTATATAATAGGCACTCAGTAGTTAACTCAATAGTGAGCAGTAAACTGAGATTTCAGACACCTACTAATCATCATTTTGCATGATCACTGACAACTGTAGAGTCACACAATGGTAATTTTAGCTTGAGGGCACTGCATAGGTGATACATTTACACACAGAATTCGGACACTCATATAAAGGCGAACAGTAAATATAGTGCACTATATAGTAAACTGGGAGTGATTTTAAACACAGTCTAAAGTACAGCCATGCTAGTAGTTTACATGCATAGTGGTGCTTAGAGCAGAATTTTAACAGCAACGCTCCACCATGGTCAAAATGACAATGTTAACATGCTGTTGTTCAGCAGGTAATGTGTATCGTACTCACACCTCACTCGCCACCCATTGCTGTGGCATTGCTCCACCAGCCCCTCCTCAACAGATGCATGCACCTCCTCCTGGATCAGCATCCTCCTGTCCTTTCCCCCGTGCCTTGTTGTAGCTTGGTGTTGTGTTGTTACCCAGGCCAGGCCTTCGGTGAGTCACCGTGCCCACCAGCACACTGTGCCTTAGTCGAGACTCAGCGGCCTCCATGGCCTCTGCCAACCTCCACTCTCTTCCTGTTCTGACCTCAATGCCAGCCAGGGAAACTTTTGGATCACAGGACTCACTGTATTGCAGCACCTCCCTTGTGCAGGTCACCAAACAACCAACAAAAATGATTACGGAAATGGTACACATGGGCATACTAGAGCCAACACAGAGGCAGTCTCTTCAGCTCCCTTGGAGTTAGTGGGGAGCCCCAGCTCAACTGCTACATACCCTTTATGTGGGTAGTTGGAGTAGCTCAGGACCCATATGGTGAGGCCTGTAAGTAGGAAGATGGTCACATTGGAGAGGTAGTGTGAGTACCAGCTCTCAAATATGATGTTACTCTGGAGCCACTGTCTAAAAGTGCTCTGCATGGTTGTCCTTCAATTTTCACATTAGCTGTCATGGTGGGTCAACCAAGGCTTTTGGCAGGCCACAGGGTTGAGGGGTGTGGACCAAACTTTTTCTGACAAAGACAACCTCCTTAGGCTCAGCTGAGCTTTTTGGTGCCCCTTTCTTCTCCTTACTCTTCTGAAGAGCACTGAGTAATTTCTGGATTACATTTGCAATGTTCTCAGGGGTCATGCAGTAGGTGGCAATATGGCTGATTTCTCCACATTTATAGCAGAGATATCTTTCTGAGCCTTTTAAAGCATAGGGTTTTGCTACTCTGCTAGCTCTGGCTCTCCCATCTTTCTTTTTAGGTTCTGCTATCGCTTAGCTGTGCAATACAGACATCGCAGTTAACTGATGTTGCAACGGTTACACCTGCTGTCTTTTCCATGGTGTTTAAGTAGCATTGAGTCCTTTATGTCCTAATTTCTAACCTAGAAAAAAATCTTTCCTACATTTACCTCTATTACTTCTCACTCTGACAGACTTTGTAATAATCTCTACCCTTAGTGTCTGCATTCCAGATTTCCTGCCAAGATGTCATTATTCTGTGATGAATTAGTGATTTTGCTTCTGATCTACAAAAACAAATTTCTAAAATATCTATCATTTTGTTTAAAGCACTTTTAGCAAGTTTATCTGCACCCTCATTTCCCTCTATTCTAACATGTGCTGGTATCCAACAGAAGTGAACATCTATTCCTAGTTGCTGTAGATTCAATAAGATCATATAAATCTCATTTAAAAGATCCTCTCAAACTGTTTGTCCTGATTTTATACTTTTGTATTGCAGCTGCAGAATCTGAACATATCACTAATTGGTTTAATCTCCTCTACCCGCTGTAGACCGACAATTATTGCTGTCAGTTCTGCTGTGTATACTGAAAACCTGTTTGAAATTCTCTTAACAATTCCTTTGTCAAATTCTGGAATGTATAAGCCCACTCTTACGTGCTCCATTATTTGACACACCTGCTGAGAAACCAACTCTGATTATTGGCAGCTCTATTTTGAGAAACGTGAAGTTAGCTACACCAGCGACAATAGTTAAATTAATCCCTGGGGCCAGAGCGGGTGACGTTGAATCCTATTTAAAACTACTGGCTAAGGATAAGCGTAAATATGGAAAGATTGTTATTCACGCCGGTGGTAATGACACCTGGATAACGGAAATTAATGTTGAGTCGGTGTGTACATATGCAAAGACAATGTCAGACTCCGTAGTTTTCTCTGGACCCCTAATCTTACTAGCAATGACATGAATAGCCACGTCATCATTCAACCACTGGTTGTCAAGGTGGTGTCCAGGTAATGATGTGGGCTTTGTAGATAATTGGCGGACTTTCTGGAGAAGATCTGGTCTGATTAGGAGAGATGGCATTCATCCCACTTTGGATGGGGCCACTCTCATATCTAGAAATCTGGCCGAGTTTATTAGTGGACCAAAGCCATGACAACCCAGGAGGCAGAGTTGCAGTCCTACACGCTTCTCTGCACTTGCACAGTTACCCACCCTAAACTGTACAGAGAGGGTGTCTGCCCCCCGACCACTTAAATTAATTAAATCAAAAGTAAAAAGGAGTTATACATAAAAACCTAATAAAAAGTAAAACCACCCCTGCAACAGTACAACAAAATAGGAGAATTCAATGTGGACATCAGATCTCTCTCATCTAAAGCTGTTCTAGTGAACGATCTAATATCAGATCATAATATTGATTTATTCTGTCTTACTGAAACCTGGCTGTGTCAGGATGAATATGTTAGCCTAAATGAATCCACTCCCCCCAGTCACATCAATACTCACAGTCCTCGAGGCTCAGGCCGAGGAGGTGGAGATGCAGCCATCTTTGACTCAAGCCTATTAATCATCCCTAAACCTAAACTAAATTATAACTCATTCGAAAGCCTTGTTCTTAGTCTTTCACTCCCAACTTGGAAAACTCTACAGCCAATTCTATTTGTTATAGTGTACTGAGCTCCTGGACCGTATTCTGAATTCTTATCAGAGTTCTTATCAGGTTTAGTCCTTAAAACAGATAAAGTAATTATTGTTGGTGATTTTAATATTCATGTGGATGTAGAAAACGAAAACGCCACTACTGAAAATGTTGAATCCCCAATCATAAGACCATCTCTCTATATTGACTACTGCTTTCTGTATACATTTCAACATGTGGGATTTTCTTCCCCTTTTCCAGATTGCTCCATCATCTGCGTACAATGATGACTGTATACCTGTTCCTGTATTTTCAAAGATGTCATTAATCATATTAAATAGAATTGGACTGATGATGCTACCTTATGGTATCCTGTTTGTAATGTCAAAACGTTCTGAGATTTCTGATCCCACTTTAACTTTAAATGTTCTATTTGACCCATGAAAACCCATAGAAAACCCATGATCCAGTTATATAACCTTCCACCTATGCCTAGCTTGTTCATTTTAATTAAAAGACCTTCTCTGCACATGGAATCATAAGCTTTCTCAATGTCAAAGAAAACCATAGCCATCACTTCCTTAACATTAAGGTCTTTTCAATTTCATTACTTACTTTAATTAGAGCATCTGCTGTGGATCTTCCTTTCTTAAAGCCGCTCTGGCACTCATCAAACAAACTTTTTTTCTAAAAATAATATGATAAGCTGTAAACAATCATTTTTTCCATTCATTTACACAAGTGGGAGGTTAGTGCTATTGGTCTGTAGTTTTTAGCATTTGCTTTATCTTTTCCTGGTTTAGCAAATGGTAAAATTAATGCCATCTTCCACTTAAGGTAGTCTTCCCTCAATCCATATCTTATTGAAAAGTTTCAACACTATTTCTAATACTCCCTCTGATAATTGTCTGAACATGGCATAACATACTTGATCTTGTCCCAGAGCACAATACCTGCTGCCCTCAAATGCCCTTCTCATTTCCCTCAAGGTGAATTCCATATCCAGAGCTGAGCTGATTTCTTTTAAGGACGTCTTCTTTCCTTTGTTTATATATATATATATATATATGCTATATCTATATATATATATATATATATATATATATATATCAGTAAGGTGATTTCCACTGTGAACACTGGCAAATATTCTTCGTTGAACGCATTCCTTTGTGCAGCAAGACTTTTCTGCCTTATCCAATATGCTCTGCGAGTCTGGATGAAACACTCTGCCAGGCACAACAGCATGTTAGTGAGGTCTTTTCTAATGTTTTCTGCTAGCAAGCTCAGTGCCAGCCAAATCTGCCTGCGAGCAAGCATGGTTGATGAGATGGCAGCCTAGTGGGAGAATTGTTAGTACAACATACCAAGCAGTCAGTCCTGTTGCATTCCTTGACTGGACAATGTGGGTTGGAAGCCACATGCTCTGGGCCCAAAGACGTCAGGGCTGCTGGTGACATATCTGCCAGCCCAGTCTCAGGTCCATATTGGGGCCTTGTCAGCCTGCATTAAATTGTGGTGCACTGGCAGGGTTGTTCCATGCCTTCCTAAGCATTTGCAAATAATCTGCTGCTGCTGTAGCTGAAACTGATGGTTGGGACTGGGAAATGCCAGCCCAAACCCCTACCCCTACACTCAAATTTCCAACATGATATCATTAGGTGAGATCTCATTGTCTCCAGTGTTACCATAGTCTGACTCTTCCTAGTGCCTCTTCCTCCACCGCAACCACAGACTACTATATATCCACTATATAGTCTATCATTCCCAAAAAGGGAATCGTGCATACAGCGAAAAGACATGAGGTTGACCATACATCTCCTGATATGAAAGCCATTCATCGTGGGAGGACACACCTGGCTCTGGAACTGTGCCAGACACAGCCAGCTGAGCCTCAATTCCACCCAGTCTGTCTGAAAGACATAATATAGAATAGCTGCTATCTTTAGCTGGGTATCATCTTGTTATTCTTGGTCTCTTGCTAGAGCAGCTGGACTATGCAGCTTCTTAGGAGCAGGTTTCCCTGAGCCCCATCTCTGCTCACAATTAGGTGTGCACTCATGTCTGCAATTCTTACGATGCGCTCTAGAAAGATGTCTGCCTTCACTCAAGTGGGTTTGGTGAAGGCTGAGCTGCTGTGCCGTGTGCAGACTACTCCACTCACCTAGCTCTATGAGTACGCTCCTCCAGAGGGAGCTCAGTAGCAGCACTGTGTGGGTTTTCAGTGTCATCCATCAAATATGCTACCCCAAGACAAAGGGGGCATTCCCGATGGCCATCGCAAGGGTCCATGGCAGCATGGCAGAAGCAACACAACTAGGAGGCCATTTCCCCACCAGCTATGAATAGCTGAAAAGAGTAATGAGACGAGCTGCACCCAGCTGGCCACAGACCTGCCAATCAATATAGGTTGTGACTAACACTCACCCAGTTAAATATACACAATAAATCAAAAATAAAGCCTACCCACTGCGAACAGGGGATAAAGACAACACAAATAGCACCACAGAACAATGGTGTTTTCAGTATAATAAAATTTCAACTTGTTTAATCATCATCATTGCTCACATGCAATCAATACACTGTTGCGCATGCAGGCTCACACGCATATGCACACAATGTCAGCTCTATCTTGGGACATCGGACACAGTCCACCACACACACTGATACATTCCACCATCTAATTACATCTATTGGTGTTGATATTGATCTGTAGAGTAAAGCTCTCCCTACCTTAGTGTATCTATAAATGAGATTGTGTTCCTCAGCTCACAGTCAATTAACCTGCCGAGGCCAGTCGCCACAACTTGTTGTTTCCACACCAAACTGTATAAACTCTTCAGTGCCCTTGCTTTATCATTGCATTCATCATTTCAGGTTCTAATATACAGTAAAGAAACAACTATAATTTTTGACTGATCAAATATCTCTTTAACTCCAAGGAGCCAATGCCAAAACTTTTACCTGTTAATGATGTAGATATATGAATACGGTTCTGCCTCCACAATTCGCTGTAGCTGCTGAAAATTAAGAAAATGGTGGACTGTGTAGAATCAACCAGATGAGGAGCAAAGAAAAAGCTTGTTATTGCAATTCAATACAATAACATTTCAGTAAACCAAATTGTGTAAATAGATTATACATGTAAACAGATGATATAAATGAAGCCAAAGTATGTGCGGTTGATGTTTGGTTTCTAGGTTCTAATCTTCACACTCCCCACAGCATACAGTAAGTTATGCAAAGATGAGACTGGGGAGTGACAATAACAAATTTCCCTTGGTGGAAACTTCACAGGCTAAATTTGGATGCTGGGGTGGATGTAGGGTTTATGAAATGAAGCGAAGACTGCAAGCTATAATAAACTTAAATTGTCGTCTGTAGTACATATCTAGACACAGTTACAGTTAGTAAGTGCTTTGCAGTAAAAACAACACAAATCTGAGAGAAATGGTCAAGTTTGCTAGAATATTAATATAATAAACAAAAATCACTTAAAAATTAAAATCAGATACATCAAAATTAAACTAAAAACACAGGGTGTAACAAAGTTCAAATGGACATGCTGAAAAGGGTTGGTAAACTTACTTCTGGTAAAAGTTAGTTTTAAGAAGTGATTTAAAAGATGCTACTTATTTAGGGTGTGCTGAGATGCTCCAGCGGGGAGATCCACAGCGGGGCCGGACTGAGACATCAACATGTATGAAATATAACTGGGAGTCCGACCATGCAAGCCTTAAAAGTTATCAGCAGGAGCTTAAAATCAATTTTAAAACACACAGGGAGCCGGTGAAGGGAGGCAAGGATGGGGGTGATTTGTTCTCTTTTCATATTTGTTAAGAGCTGGGCAGCAGCGTTTGGAATAAGCAACTAATTATTCAGTCTGAAGTCTGAATAACTGCAGTAGTCTAAATGGGAAAAAATAAAAGCATGGACTTCTTCCTTGGAATCTGAGAAAAATTATTTAATTTTGCCAAAGGTTGTCAGATGTAGAGGGTGTGATTAAACCACCCTGGTCAATTGGTTTTCAAATGGAAGACTACAGTTAAATATCACTCCCGAGTGCACATGACATATCATCTTTTGTCATTATAGCGGTGTACTCTTTTGTTACCATACCTGCTGCCCCACCTCCACTCAGCCTCCACCCAGCATCTACCTGTAGGCTCTGAGTCTACCTGCAACCCAATTCAGCTGACACAAAGTTGTTTATTTGTTATTTGTGCCACTTGGGTAGCTTTCCTTCATATTTTGTTAACATACTAGCAGATATTGCTGTGGCAAAAAAAACATCTTTCTGTCAACTTGAATAGTTTCAAGACTCAACAATAAAATACAGCAAAACATACATTTCTGCTAAGCTGATTAAAAAATGGCTTATTAACTGTTATTTTGATCCCCTCTTATTCACACAGATATTATTAATATTATTCAATACTGAAGATGTCACTGTATTGTACAGTTTCAACTACATTTATTGCAAGGTGAATATTCTGCCACGCTAGGAACTTTGTTGTGTGCCAGTATAGTAGCAATGTCAGGGGAAAAAAACTGCCCATTCGAAGCTGAGCATGAAAATGACATGGTCAATCGTAAATACACCAGGAAGCTACAAGCTCATGAGAAGCAAGAGTCAGCCTGCTACTTTTGAATCTATGTGAATGAGACCTAATCCCTGTTCACACCTACTGACTTTAAAACAGGATGCAGGACAGCATTCCATACTGTGAATGGGGCCTTCAAAAACCTGTCGCTGGTCAGTGGTGTGACCAGCGGCGGCTGGTGACTCAAAAAGTTTGGAAGGACAGGAGTAATACCAACCCACGGCCCCCAAATCATCATAAAAACAAAACAAAACTTAAAAATCACAATAAATGGAGCTAGAAAACAATATTTCACGCCATATACCCTTGTAAATCTCAGCTGTGACCTTTGACTCGCCTGAACATCCACCATGCCTTGCAGCAGTCGTCCATACCAGGATCCAGTCCCAGTTGAGCGGAGTGCAGCAGCACGCCGGGCTGTCACAGGCCACCGTAGTCCCACTATGGGTCCAGCCCTGACAGCTGAGGTAGAGAGGCTGCACCAGCAGAGCGGAGCTCTCCATCTGCTCCCTGGCAGTGTCTTGCCGCTGCTGCGCCCCCCAGTCCAAATCCATTCTCGACATTAGCTTAACAGTCCTTCGGGGCTGCTACAACAAGCTAACTGTTACATTGGCTATATATCTATATTTATATTGCATTGTATGTTTTCTTATTGTGCAAATAATTTATTTATATATTCTCAAAGCGGTCGTTGTTAGTTAACGTTTTTTGGTACAAGCTATTTTTAAGAACATTTTTAACAAACTAGTGTTAAAAAAAGTGGACCACAGTGTAAATGACACCTATGCCGTTGGAGCATAATTTTACGTGTTTTGGCCAATAACAGAATGAAAAAAAATGAAGTGCATTAAATTGATCCTGAGATCCTGCCCTAAGGAGGACAGCAGGAGCGCGAGTTCAAATGTATGCAAATAACATCTGACACGTTGGAAAAACAATCAGTCAAATTCATCCTGATTCCCCAGTAAAACAGGAGTATAGAGTAGTTTTCTGCTCTGCTCAACTATGTTAAAGTACTTCAAACTAAAAATCCCCGGTTCAAGTCCAGCTGGGGACCTTTATTGAATGTAATTCTTCATTTCTCTTCCCTCGTTTCCTGCTATCTCTCCAATGTCACTGACTAGTAAATGTATAAAATTAAAAAAAACACTCTTTAGCAGCAAAGTCATACATGTAACACATCAGCAAGGAATAGTGTTAATTATTTTATTTATTACTATCCCCTCTTGCAACTGTAAGTTGGTTTTCATAGAAATGCACCGTAGCCAATGGCTGCCTGAAAGGAAGGAAATTGATCTAAAATCTGATGGTATGTTTTAGATCATTGGTTCACAACCTTTTTGGCTTGTGATCTCTCGTCAGCAGTTGTGATTTTTCTTCCCCTGTTTTATTTGAATAATTTCTAGAGGCTCGAAGAGGTAAAATTATGCAGGAATTTACAAGAAGCAAAGCAAACATTAGAGGACTGTATGAACAAATAAATATAATTTTGTGTAGCATAAATAACTTTTTTGGGCTCTCCTATCCTGTTAATAGTCTCACAACCCCCAAGATTTATCTTGCAACCCCTTGGGAGGTCCCAACTTTCAGGCGGGGAACCACTATTTTAGACAATGTTCGGCAGTAGAATGTAATTAAAGCAATAAAAATCTAAGTAAAATGTAGTCAACTGGTTAAAACATGCAAAACCATCAGTATGATCCTATTAACAGGTTGTTGTGTGGCAGCCTGGGTGTCACAGGAGAAACCTTCCCACGCAACACTCATCCACTATTGAAGAGCTGCCATAAGACACAGCATTTTACAGTGCATTTTACCAGACCATGCAATATAGATGCGTGAGCTGAAGTGCTGTGGTAGAGGCAGGGGAGACGATGTAGGATTATAAAACAGATCACACAAGTTGAGATGGAGAAAGAAGTAGGGAGAGGGCAAGAGGAACACCACTCATCCACACACACACACACACACACACACACACACACACACACACACACACACACACACACTCAGTGTTTTAGGGTGTTTTACATTGCCTTGCATTCTCCTCTCCATACAATCAAGGATTAACTGCCCTGCATTCAGCCTCCTATCTCTTCTTCTCTCCACCGTTTCCCTGTAGATTCACAGCATTCAGCGTGCAGTCAAATGCAGCAATGTGCTTACGCTCACACACTCCGGCTCTTCCCACCGTGCAGCCGGCAGTGATTGAGATATCAGTTCATAAGTGCAGACACCGTGTTCTCCTGTGAAATAATATCTCTGAAAAAAATAATAATCCCAGGCAGCATCAAACCCTCAGCAATGCATCAAAGGTTTGCAGCTATGGCTGATGTGTGTTAGATAAACTGAGCAGTGTGTTACATCACTCACATGAATAGACACACTTCTCCTGACCCCTCTGAACCTGCTGAATGAAGTAGCTCTGTTGCTGTTGTCTGCCGCTTTGAAAGCTAAATGAATAGGAAAAGATTGTGCCTCACACAAATACTTGCAACACAATCATGCACCAAAGACGGGGATGCCGCACATTTATTCAATAGCATCAAGAAAAAGAGTGTGTATGTGTGTGAGAGACAGCAGCTTACAACGCTGTATTCGTGTCTTGGCGGCGGAGGCGAGAGGCTGCTGCAGGCGAGCTGCACTCCTGTCTGTTCTTTTCAAAGTCGCTTGTTTTGGACTCATTAGCTTAAAAAGCTAATCCCAGTGGAGCGGGGAGAAGTTTCCATAACAAAGCAAACAGTCTATAAAAAAAGTATAACGAACTGACGAGCCAAATTCCCTCAATGCCCTCATTAAAAATATCAGTAGGCGATGTGTGAGCGCAGACAATGCAGCCTCGGAACGGATGGTGGAGGCTCCGATTCTGCCTCTGTCTGTCTGTCTTTCTGTCTGTCTCGCCACATTGAAGCTCACTTTGTCAAACCAGAAGAAGATGCATCAGATGGCAAGCTGGGGCCCAGCAGAGTATGCTGTCATATTAGTCCTATGATATGCACATTAAGATGAGAGTGTAGCTCTCCAAACTGCTTTATCGACCATAGCAGGCTTGCTTGCCCATGCCTACACACAGCTGAACAAAATATCGTGAAACACGTAGAAGGCTGATGGAGAGCTAGGAGACCTGTGGATTTTAGACTTAAACAGGTGGTCAGAAACACAACTCCAATGGGATGCTCATGTTGCTCTGTGTCTGCTAAATGTGTTAGTAGCCACTCGTTGGTAACATCTTAGTCATAAGCACTTGCTAAGTAAATGGTGTATTAGGAACAGTACATATAAAGCTTCTCAGAATACATTTTTGGTCTTAAGTGCAGTGTCTTATGCTGACAAAGAATGAACAAACAAATCTTTTGTTTAAGTTTGATTTGAACCGTCCGTTTTGAGACAACGGTATTGATCGCGAGCTTGTGGGTTTTTTACACAGGATAAGGGAATGTTGAGTTCCGTCAAAGTACTTAAGAAACTCGTCCAGCCTTTAGGCGGCGGGGTTCTGGATTTTTTATAAGAGAGCGAAAGATTTTTAAATAAATCAATCATATGAGACCCTTTCACAATCTTGCCCTTGTAAACAAATTCCCCTTTCTGAGTCCATCCGCCACCACTCTCGGCTAATTTCTTCATGATGTACCTGGCGTTCTTGCGGTCTCGCGCTGGAAGGTTATTCAGTACCTTGTTCACCGTGTCATCCGAGTCTGCCTGTTGTTTTTCAGCAACGGCGTCGCCCTGGGCCTGAGCCTCAGCCTGAGCCTCCGGGTTCTCGGTCGACGGGTCTTGAGGTAGAGTCAATGTAATCTGTCGTTCTTCTTTTTCCCCTTGCTTGATCAAGGTGAGATATCTCTGCAGCAGGGCGTTGTATTTTTAAATTTTTTCGTACGAGCTCAATCCCGGCTCGTTTAATATCACTCTCATTCTTGCATCCAAATCATCTTGGGCCGTTTGTCTAATAGACGACTCCGAATGAGTCAGACGGCTCTCAACTGGTGGGGTGAGACGAGAAACATTTTCTGTGCCGTCCTCAGAGACATTTTAATTTCTTCTAATGATTCCTCCTAGAAGCTCTCCAATCATAGGAATGGTGGCTGTAAGCAGGGGTAAAATAAAACCTCCCGACTGTTTCTTCAGTCTGGTGTTTGCGCTTTAGGCTGTTTTTTTTTATCCGCCAGCAGTCTTTAGGGTGATCGGAGGCTTGAAAAATAACATCATCAAGAACGATCAAATGAGTTTGTTCAGGAGGAAACAGATTTTCATCTTCAAAAAAATCAGGCAGTCCCTTGATAAAATGTAATCTTTTTATTCATCGTCTGCAGTTCAGCGTACATGGGTTGAAAAGAAGTATAAATCCACACAGTGTTTTCCGGTTTTGAATTCATCACATGTTGACAGTTTTCCAGTACACTTTTGACAAAATAAGTTTTCCCACATCTGCTGGGTCCCACAATCAAACATGAAAAAGGCATACACAGTCTAGGATCAAAATCAATCTCTTCCATAGCAGCAAGGTGTGACTTCCCCCCCCAAAATGTTCTAATAACCAAAAGGCAAAGTTTTTCCGTCGGCAAACAGACGTCTCTTATCGTACACCACTCTAAACATTTTCTGAAATGACGAGTTTTTCAACAGAAACCCCCTTTTATCACGAGTGATGTTGTGCTGAGGGGTCTCCATCAGACCCTCTTCAGAGTTGTTTAAGTAACCCTCCACCAGCTCTCTGACGCTATCAAAGTTGACCCGTTCACAGCATTCCTGGGTCTGTGTAATACCCTTTACACGTAGCACTACTTTCTTTTCTTTGACCATTTGGTAAGCGTAACTCTTGGGACCAGCAGCCACAAATTCCTGAATGCTGTCACCCCCCAACTCGTCCGTCAACTGACCCAAGTAGTTACCCATTTCCAGGGGAGTCTCTCCATCTTTCACCACGTACACCAAGCTGTCTGTGTCTGTATACAAAACATTCTCTTGCACCCGCTCCAGATAACTGTACAGCTTTAAGCGAGCGTAAGCGGTGGTGAATGCGGCTATGAAGACATTATTCACCTTGTTGGGGGGCACGACACAGCGCTCACTGTAGGTCCATTGAACCATAGCAGTTTTGTCATTGAGGAAGCTAAAGTAATTGACTCTGTATTTCCCTGAAAACATAAAGCTGAAAAATTCTTCAGGCTCGCTGACAAGGGTGGTCTGAGTCAGGTTACTTCTCTGTGCAAACTTCCCCCAGAAGCTGTTGAGACACAGTTTGGACACTTGTCTCTTTGCAGGGTTTGCCTCAATTTTGTCGGCGTCTAATTGAATACCTTGATTATCTCTATAGTCTCTGATGTACTTTTCCCTGCTCTCCTGATCCTTTGCCTCGGGCGGGTACCCCGAAGCTTCCTGCTTACCTTTCAGAAAGGTGTGTATGTAGTTGACAAAAATGGAATCGCTCTGTCTATCAAAGTGCCACACCTCCGTGATTTTTGCAACTCTATACCCCAACTCTAGAGCCTTGTTAAATTCAGCCGTGACCCAAACCCCCGTCAAAGCTCTGGCCTCGTTGTTGTGACTGCAAGGACCCTGCTGATTATTGATTTCTACACCAATTTACCGCGAGACATTTTGTGGGGTAAAACGGGGAAAAAGAGTGCTCGTGGCGGGTACACCACAGCTCTGATCAGACCAAAGTAGTTTTGAGGCTTGTCAAAGTATTTGTAGATGATGGTAGGGTGACCTAGTGGGTAAGGAAAGCTACAGTTGACAAACGGATACAGGGAAGTAACATCTACGTAGTGTACTCGTTCATTTTCACCCGCCGTGTACCTCAACCTGACGGCACTCGTCCTACCACCAAAAAGAGCTTGGCGGGGGGAGAGGGGCTCCGGAGGCTCGAAACCCCTGAGAAAATCTCTCACCCTTGGATGGGATTTTTTTATCTCCATCCATTCGTGCTCTCTGATGACGACCGTACAGATACCGTGAACGGCCCTTAACGTCTGTAATTTGTCCTCACTGACCATGTGCAGCTCCTCAAAGGGAGCGTCAGTCAAAGGGCAGGTTTCGTGAGGTTGAAAACAAGACGGACAACCATGATAAAAGCACTTTCACAAAGTTGGCTGTGCGCTACCCACTCCAACCACTGGATGGCGGCATTGGAGAAGGTTTTGCAATGGCCCCTGTAGTCGTCGGGTGAAGGTATCGCTAGGGTTTTAGAAGGCAGAAAATTGGTTAGGAAAACCTTCATGCAAGCAGAGGCAGTGATGCAGCTGAGAGGGTCTACACCTGTTTCTCGAAGAAACTAATTTCTGAATTTGGTACAGCCGGTTAAGAGAATGTCAACG